>PVJI01000057.1:0-434452 GCA_004026765.1 Micronycteris hirsuta
GTGTAAACTGAATCACACTACTCAGCTACTTAAAACACCCCCAAAGCTGTCTGTGGCTCTGAACTTCGGATCCAAACTCCTCGCCTTGATCAGCAAGACTGTGCCTGGTTTTTCTCTCTTTTCTCACTGTACTCCCCCCACCCCAGTCATTCTCCAGCCACATAAGTGTTCCTTCTACCCTGCACCTACTACGTTCCCGCCGTCACACTGGCAAACCCTCTGCCTGCATTTCCTCTCCCTGAACCTCCACAAAGTGTCCTCTAGTCTTCCTTCGGGTCTCAGCCTCACGGCCCCTCCCGGGGAGGCCTTCCTGACCAGGCTCTGCACTCCCACTCACAGGGAGTACAGCTACCTTCTTCAGAGCATGCAGTCCCAGAAAGATCATGCTGGTTATTTGTGGACTTGCTAACCACCTATCTCCTGTCTCTGAAATATAAGCTGTCTTGTTCAGAGCCACATTATGAGAAATACGGGTACTCAATAAATAGTAGATAAATGTTATTGATACACTTGTTTCCTCACCCCAGAAAGGATCGATAATACCTCCCTGGCAGGACTGTTGAGAGAACTAAATGTGAAAATGAACAAAAATTGTTGACCAAGCGCCAGGAACACAGTAACTCTCCTTTGAGTTAGCAAAAAATTTCTAAAATTTTTAGATTTTGTTTTTCAGATTTAGAAGTCCACTTCCCACAATGCTAACCACTAGAAATAGCTTTTCTCTGCCCTGATAGATCAAGATCTTTGAATTTTTTTCAAATGCTCTCTCTAAGTATGTCTCTAAGTTTTCCTGACCCGAGATTCCCTCTCTTGACCAATTTGCTTTGATACCTTTCTTATTAAAATATTCTAAGAAGCCAGTGAAAAGAATTATTTGAATTTCTTAGATGATGTATCAGAAAAATCAAATGTTCAGTCTAAGGAGTGTCTATCTTGCCATGCCTAAAAAGTAGATAGATACACTGTGATCCCCCTAGAAGTGGGAATAGGAGACTGTGGAAACAAATGTCCTGTAAACTTCGCAAGACTAGAAATCTTGGAGCTTCCTGACTTTTATGGGCTAGCAAGACTGGTATTCCAACGGTTCCTAAAAAAAGAAGCCACTCAAAAGACATTAGTCAAGAAAGAAAAGTAAAATAACTAGAAGCATTAAACAATTCATGGTGCACTCATTAGAGACTTTGTGAGAGGGCATGGAAGTAAACCATTGTATTTACCAAACAATGGAAAGAGAACTTGGGCGGAGCAAGTGGAGACAGCCAAGCCTAGCTGGGGCAGCTCTCCTGCAGCACAGGAGCCAGGAAGGGGGCAGAGGCAGGGCGTCGACCTGGCCAAGATCCATTTCCAACCCCGTGGTTACAAACCAGCAAGGGCGCCACTTTTACTTGTTCCCCTGGAAGCTATTTCATGTGTGGAACTAGATCGTAAGTTCCACGTGGACAAGACCTGGAGAGAACTCTGCCAGGGTGTGGTGCAGCTTCAACAGAATCAACACTTGCTAAGTGACCAAAGTTCCTCACCCACCAAAGCACCAAAATTACCAAGTCTCAGGGATGCTAGTAAGAATACTCAGTTTTCTCTGATCCCAGTATTTGATACATTTTTAAACCACAACTGAGATGCATTAGTTTTCAAAAGTTGGGTGGAAATGTCCAAGGAGATGCCTTTTGCTGACAGTAGGGCCTGCCTTTGATCTGGGTGCGTTCATGCATTCACCTTCCCATTCTATTTTTCCCCACTGAGAAGCAAGCTGGTGTGACCCACTATTGTACATCAAGGCACCGGGAGGACTTGTTCAAAGCAAACAGCAAGAGGGAATAAAGACTAAGCCATAACCTTTTTCCTACTTAGTCTAGTTACAAATTCTCATTCCATGTGCCATCTTATAATCAGCTACTAGTTTAATTATAGAATACCTGAATGCTGTATAATTGCAGCTGTTTTTCATGAATGGGTGCCGCCTTGTAAAGTAAAACATCCAGCTAAGTGGTAACACTTAGAATCTGGAAGGACGATGGATCACAGCAAGAAAAACTGAACAGACAGGTTGACTCTGTCAACACCTTGAATGGACGTCTTAAAGTGGCGGTCGTTAACAATTTGACAGGTATCATTATATGCAACCAGAAAACTGAATAACCATTTTCGATTCAGGATGCAATGCTAAGTCTCCTTTGAGTTAGAAAAAAATTTCTAAAATCTTTATATCTTTAAAGAATTTCTCATTTCAATGCCAAAAAAGAGGAGAAAGCCATCTTGCAAAAAAATAAATTTTATACGTGATCCTGAACAAAGGATAAGAATGAGACAGACCAATTTTACCTACTTAAGTGGGGTTTTCACGATGAGACATACCAAGACAGTCAGTCAGCAGTTTATTCTACTCCCATGTTAGTCCAAGAATATTTCTCACTTTTTTATTACATGAAAGCTCCCAAACCAGGAAATATTCTTCAATGTGCAATTCCCAGGTGTAAGGATGCGTGAAACGTTTTAAATATTTGCTAAGCATTTGACGATACTCAATAAAACTTCCATAGATGTCTAAAATAGCATTATTTCATTGTTGTCACATAATGAAGTTGAATGTGCCACATAAAATGGAAACTCTGATGGATTTGGCACTGGGTGTGATTAAGATTCATATTTCAAAAATGTTCCCTTCATAACAGTTGCTGCTGCCAACTCCCAGGGAAGAGATTCAGGACGCTTAAAGGAATACATTACATCCTCTTAGAAAGAGGAAAAATATAAGTGGAGCTAACCAAATACTATGTTATTGTTAAATAATTTTCTTTAATGCTCCCCGGCATGTAGTGTTATTCTTAGATATACATATGAAACACCAAGAAAAACTGGATATATTATTCCTGATTTAAATGAATACTTTTAAATTCCCTGTAATATCTTGTGCTTAAAAAAGGTAGAAAAAAATACTCTGTGTTACAAAATATAATCTCTTACCTTCATTTTTCTGAACAACTAATTTTTGGAAACCATATATTGTGCCAGCATAGATGCTGCATTTATGCTTCTACCTTCAGTCAAACTTATTAATTCAGAATCAGTCACAAATTAGAATTTGTAATGGAATCTAGGCTAATACGAACCTTTATGGTATCCATAAAGAATGACTATGTGAAGCATATTAGTTATCAAACCAGTTTTGTTGAACCTATTTGCATTTCTTATAAAAATAAAGTTATTTTAAGCATATGACAAGTAACTTGGAAGAAATATTTTATTTTAACCAACTATAACAGTAGGAGTGAGTCAGACTTAACATATTCTCCAAGATCATTTACTAGGATGCAGATATACACACATACATATCTTGGTCTAGTTACTGCATGTATTTGAAAGCAATTTTATTTTTTCAGAAATTCAGGATACGTTCTTTCATTAATTCAGACTGATTTTTCCTGCTGGCTTCTGGAATTGTAATAGGTTACTGCTGCTTATAGTGTCTTAGTCTCTTCTTAACAGAACACAATTCTTTAGCATTCATCTGAAGAATTATTATCAAACATACTGCCTACAAGAACTAACTTGTCCTTTAAAGCAAGACACTCTAATTAATGTCCCTGAGCTGGCCTTAATTCTGTTAGAACAATTTCCTCAAATTCTACTTAACTGAGGCAAAGGACTTCATTTTGAGTCAAATTAACTTAAGGCGTTTTATTTAGATACAAGCAATTCTCCTTGGATACGTGTTTTCACAACCCCAAACAGCAATGGATTTAAAATAGTTTTATTTCCAAAGCTTCATAAAATTATCATATGATACAGGATCAGATGCAACATTCCCTGTCTAAAAAAAACCCAAAAACTGAATGGATTCCTTTGGAATAGGTACAGTTTTTTTCCAGTCTACAGTATTCCATCAGCTGGTGAGTTTGGGGCATCTGGGCATCCTTATTGAAACTATTAACAGTTGATCTGTTTTAGCCAACTTAACCTAAGGTCATTGACTATTGTAAAATCGTCTATTACTCAAATGGTTAGACCTATGGATCTGATACATTGTCTTTTAATCCTGTAAGTCTTACCTCTGATATCCTGGTCTCATCATTTCTTTAACTATGGTTCAAATACTTGTTTAACTATCTGTCAACTGAAACATTGGCTTGCTTTCAGTTTAATTGCAGTGGATTAGGATTTGTGAAAATTATATTTTTACATCAAACACTTACTCCAGATACCCATGAATCTGCCTCCCCAAGAGAATAAAAACAAATAAAGCAAAGGATGATTATGAATTTTTGTACTAGGTAAGTTCCTTAACTCACACATAACTGTGACTATAGGTCAGTCTATCGGGGACAGTTCAAGATAAAGACAAACAGTCCCTTCCCCTCTGCCCCACCTGCTGTGGCTTAACCACGCTAGTGTTTTCTGTTCTTCAAACACACCCAGTAGACTCCCTGCATGAGTTCTTGACTTCTGTGAATGCCTAAGCACAGGGTACCCTTTCCCTAAACCTTCCCAAGACCAGATCCTTCTCATCATTCACGTTTCAAACGTCCAAAGTTCAAGTGCCATTTTCTCGGAAAGGCTTCCAGAACAGTTATGTCCAAAGCTGTACTTCCTCCCACTTCCAAGCATTTACTTTCTCCTATTTAATTGTATTTGTTGCATTAGGCATTACCTGATGCGTATAGGTACTTATATGTTCACAAACACCTCAGATGGAATGAAAACCCCATAAGGATTAGGGACAGTGTTGATCTTGTTCAGTATTGCCTTAGTAGCACCTAGAAGAAAAATTACTTTAATAAATATGTTTTTCAAGCTTCTATTTGTCTTATAGTTTGGAATCCTAGGTAGTTTAGTAGTCTACTTCCCAAACATTATTCCTACAAATACACCTCTTTTCTGGTCCTAGCCCAAAGATCAGCAAACTATAGCTCTTTTGGATCAACTCTGGCCTGCATCCTATTTTAGTAAATACAGTTGTACTGGAATGCTGCCTTGCCCACTAGTTTACATACTGATGATGGCTGCTTTTGTACTAGTACAAGGGCAAAATTGAATTATGATAGAGAATTTAGTTGTTGTGACAGAAACTATATGGCTCACAAGACTGAAATATTTACTGTCTGGCCATTTATAGAAAAAGTTAGCCAACTTCTGTCTAGACATTTTAGAGTGTACCACCAAGTCTCCAAGGAAATATTCAATGATGAAGTTTATTTAATGTCAATGACTCTCATGTACGAGATAAATGTTTAAGTAAGGGCTTCATTCTTCATTGTTTTTAGTTGAAGCAATATTCTCCCCAAAAGAGAGTGAGTTTGAAAGATAAGCTATCTTCAAACATATTCCTTGTCATCAATAGAATTGCACACTGGTGGCACTTGGATCAATAATAATTAAACTATCAATTAAATGGTGTTTTTGAAGGGAAAACTAAATCAACATGTAATCACCTAAAAAGGTGATAAAATCCTCATCAATAAATACTTGCTGCCTGCAGGTAATTGTGATATAAACCATCAATCTGGATACAGAGGGGCCAAGTAAACTAGTTCTTTGTACAAAATAATCTGAATGGAAGGGCATTATGACTCCTTAGGAGAATGAATATGTGCCTTCAAAGGTGGTGACAAACTCAGACACAATTAAGTATGCCGTTATCTAGAACAAAGTACATTTGCAGTACAAGGGAATGCTTATCCATGAGTACAAATACCACATGAAATCTAGCTTAGATCCCTGAATTTCCCCTGACAGTATTTGCCCTAACATTATTCTGAGTAAGAGCTGACCATGAGGCTAAGACAGCCAAATAGCTCAGCGTGTCGGCTCCCACTGCAGCGCCCCAAATCACAAGGAAGGCAGGGACAAGACAAGCCAGTAAGGGCTGCTCAGTGGAAGCCTACATAAATTATTCTTTCCAGCAAGTCGCTGACAAATGGCATGACCTGGAAGCCCTCAGGGACAGCAGTCATTATAGCCACAGCAAGTGTTTCGCTTTCACTTATTAGCTTGAAACTAATTTGCTCTTGTTTTGTTACAAAGATTTTATGGAATTTCTTGGAAAGGACAGTGCTTTTCTTTTAAAATATTTGATGGGAATCCAACAGTTCTCCCAACATTCATTCCCTTTGAAACGTATTCTTGTTTGATTCATCTCTGGATGAGGGTGAAGGTGAGTACAAGACACCAAGACATTGGGCAATATTGTTATAAAGATGGTTAATGGTCAATTATTCCCGGAGTGTTTCTTTTATTTCCCCTCCTAGTCCAAGGGATTTCTGCAGCAAAGGTGCATTCATGTGATCATATCCAAATTCTGTTTTCTAGTTGCTGATGATCTGCTAGAGAACCAAGTGGCAATTCAGACTCTCGAAGGCTGAGGTTCAGTTAAAATGCACTGGGTCTCTTACCTTCCATTCACAACCAGAAGATAATCCCTGAGAAAGGGAAGTGAAGGTATTTATAACATAGGCACGTGTGACTATTGATCATACCCCTCAGGGATAACTAATTTTACTAACAAAATTATACCAGTCATCAACTTCAGTCCTGTAAATATCAACATTCAAAAATAAGGCATGTTTCCCCTGGCCAAGGAAATGTGATGGATTGTTGTATGCCATTGTGCAAACCTTTGCAGAGAGGATAGTTCACAGGATTCGTAATGTATCTTTGGCCTTAAGGAAAGACAGCCAGGAGTAGTAACAAATTTACAAAATGCAGCATTAAAAGTCTACCAACAGTTAAAACAAGCCACTTTGAATGTAGTTGCCACAGAATGTAGGTTTTAGTAGTTATATGGTGGACAAAGAAGCCACTAAAAATAATCCTTCTGGTAGGCGAAGTGTCCTCACCTGTAAAATTCAGATGATAACACTGTCTGCCTCCAGGGCCAGCAGCACAGGCATGCAGCTAGCAGAGTCACACAGAGCCCCGCATGCGTGGGATTCCATGCTTTTGCAGTCTTTGTCTTAAAACTCACGAGAATTTAATCTTTGAATCTGTGTTTTGTAAGCAGTGTCCAATGGGAGCCTTGGCTCATGAGTGGTCCTGCCTCCCCAGGACAAATTCTTGGCCACTCGTTTTCCCTCCTAAACCCAGCTGCTATGCAGCCATGGGTGCCTGGGAGGGTCTGCACTCCCCCTATAAGTATCTCCATGCTCCAGGGAGCACATTAGATTGCAAAAAGAAAAAGTAAACCAAGAACAACATGACAGTTCAGTATGAAAGAGAAAGACGGTGAAATACAGGAAAAAGCTTTTTTCCTGCTTTATGAACAAGGGGCTTGCATTCGCATTTTGTGCTAGGCTGCAGAAATGATGTAGATAGTCCTGCCTATTGCATATCATCGTTGTGGGGATGAAAGGATACAATATAAATTTTAAAAAACGGAAAGTATTACCTGGTACAAAAATAAATGCTCGTTAAATGTTGGCCCATTGATTGTTGTGTTGTTTCTTCTGCATGTATTTCATCATGCCCAAACACATGAATGCATGTCACTTGTACCACTCAACTTTATCAAGGATGGTTTAACCCCTCTGGGATTAAACTGAACCCTTGGTCCCTGTGATGTAGTAGATGAAGACCTTAAAAATGTGACCTTACTTGGAGTGAGTCAAATAGCCCTACATGCATTTCACACAAGATTCTAAACCAGCTGCCACAAAACTCCTCCATTAAAATTCTCAATGTTGTCCTGGGTACACTCAGCTTCTTCAAACACTGATTCCTATCCTGTCTCCTATGAAAACATTTTACAGAAAGAGCAATTCCCTTTGACAACTCAGAAAGGTTAGATGAGTACCCAGGAGGCCTGGGGAAACTCGTGTTTCTACTGTTACAAGTGCAAATGATCAATGAGCAATTCAAGCTGTGAGACATGTGGTCCATAAGAGTGTTTGTGGTTTGGGGTGGCCTGTTTAAAAATGCTGGGATGGAAACCACATGGTTGGGAACTAGGCTTCTGTTCAGATACTTTTCTTTTTCATCAAATGATGCTATAGCTATTACCAATAACAACGATGGCTCAGAGAAGTCGCCAGAGGACCAAGAACTAATGAGTAGCAGTGCAGGTTTCACTGAACCTAAGAGTTCTGGTCCTTCTGCCATGCGGCGCTGCTACTTGTGCTGTTGATTTTGTTTTTCTGCTCCAAGTCATCTTCCTCACACTCTTTAGGGCCAGTTTGAAGTCTCAGAGGCCTACAAAAATAATACAGGAATGGGTATAGATTTCTATCCGAGGTAGGCAAGGCATAAAACTGACATGTACAGCACATTACTGCCCAAAAGTAATCTGGCCTTGAATGTCTCTTTGAATCACTACATGTAGGTGAAAGAAGGATCCAATTGCTTTTAGTCACATTTCTGCATTAAATATTAGCCTTCTAACATGGTAGTATTTAGTAAGGGTTTCTGAAAACATATTTCTCCTTGGGAGTGAGACAAGCGTCCTTATCATGGTAATCTATGGTATTTTCCTCTGATCTGCTGACATTTCCCCCTTCATAAATATTGAATAATTTTTCTCTTACTAAGAAATTTGTATTCATCCATGCATATTTCTCTTGTGACCCAAAGTTTCAAGTCATTAAATTTATCATTATTAATTAATTCAATAAATGTGTGTTAATGCAGGAAGACACAATGATGAATAGACATGTGAGGAGTCAGTCTGGAGACTGGTTCGGGTGATTCATATGTAAGCAAATGGAGCAATGCAAGTGGGATGGGAGTCCTGAAAGATGTGCATTCAACTATGGGACCTTCCAGGTAGACACACCTGCTGGAGGGAGAAGGAAAGGCTTCACATAAACGGTGACCCCTGAGCTGTCAGGAAAGATGACCGGCAGTTGGCTAGGCAGATACAGAAAGGAAGGATATACAGTCTGTAATGTAAAGCATGGGTGTAGGACACAAGTATGAGAGAACCTGGGGACCTGGGGTAACCACGCTCCGTGCGCTAAGACTACAGGACTACAGTACAATGAGAAGAGATAAGAGACTATGAGAACGCCAACATTGTAAGAGAAGGCCAAAAAGCACTGGGCACGTGGAGGGAGACTCAGCATTGGTCAGCTGTGGCATTCTACCACTACCCCGCTCTTAGCAGTTGTCTCTATGCCTGTGTGATCATTCCTAATTCATCCTCTCTCTGTGCATCCTGAAATGCCAAGTACCTTTCGGTCATATAATTAAAGAGTGCCTCAGAGACTAATTATGAGCAAGAATGGAATGCTAACATTCCTATAGAGCTGAGCTCAGGAGGCCTCACTCTGCAAAGGTCAAGGTTACAGAAAGACAACTTAAAGAAGTAGGACTTACTAATGACCAGAAGTAGTGTCATTTGTGAGGACCATCGGTACTTATCCGGAGTATCAACACTCCAGCATTTGAGCAGATGAGGCAATGCGTGCAGTGGTGGGGAACAGGGCTTGGGGATCAAACGGACCGAATCTGAGGCTAGGCAAAGTATTTTGTGGCATGAAGTCTCATTTCTAAAATGTGGATACTCACACCTACCTTGGAAGGTCGTGGTGATGAAACAAATCATGCACACAAAACACTCAACCCAAGGGCCTGGCATACAGAAAATAATCTATCTTTGCTACTTTTTTTTACTATATACTAGCCATATGTGAAGTTGATGTACCTTATATACTAGCAAAAGTTTTCAAAATTTTATTGTAAACGTCTTTTGTATGGATTCATGTAGCAGCATCCATTTTTTCTGTGATGAAGCAGAAAAAAAGTCCAGGGAAAAATTTGGAGAGGGGAAAGAAAAGAGTGGTGTCTTCATTACTATTCAATGTTTATGCCTTTGAAATGTTAAATGAACCCTGAATGGTGTGGTTGAGCGGGTTGGGCACTGTCCTGCAAAAAAAAAAAGGTCTAGGGTTCGATTCCTGGTCAGGACGCATGCCTAGGTGGAGGGCCAGGTCCTTGGTGGGGGTGTGTGAGAGGCCAATGGATGTTTCTCACATCAGTGTTTCCCTCCCTTTCTTTCCCCCTTCTTTCCCCTCTTTCTAAGAATAAATAGATAGATCAATAAATAAATTAAATACTTTTAAAAGAAATGTTAAATGATATTCTCACCTTTGTTTTCTACCAGGTATGGAGGGGTGTGGATAAACACAGTCATGAACAGGTACCAGGCCACTTAGTCACAGAATCGTACAATGTCTAGTGTTTCTACTTCTGACAATCAGTAAGTTTTCTTTTAATTGATTTCTTTATCAAAAGGGAGTTTGCTTATAAAAAACAATAAGTGAACAGTTTAATTAAAGATCCCAAATACTGACAAGTAGGTGAGTTTAATTTCAACTCTCAGTTTCTTCTCAGGAGGAGACAGTCATCCTTCTCCCGCTGTCCCCGAGTCCAATGGCTTTATCAGGTGGTCTTTATGTTCCACTGTGTTCTCCTTGTCTCTGTACAGTCAAAAGGACGCAGGATTCTTCCACAGTGACAAAGCACATTATGCACATGGCACTCCATTACGAGCGCCTGTTTGTGCCCTTTCTCTCGCCTTTGCCTTTCCTGCCCAAGTGCGTCCGTTGCCCTCTGCTGCTTCTGCTCCTCTCGTGCCTTCTGTCTCTGCTACTCTCGCCCCACCCCCACCTGTGGGCACCCTCCTTGGGGTCAGTGGCGTGGTTCCTTCCCTGCAGGTTCTGGGGAGGGAAGGAAGGCAAAGGGCTTCCCGATACAATGTCACAGGAAGACCACTCAGAGGAAAGAAATTGGCCGTCCTCTCTCCACCGTTAGTGTTTCTAATTTTCTCACTTTTTATTACCTCTGGGACGGAGGAGCAGCCCTCTGTTTATTACGTTAGACTTTATCCTGCCCACACTTGTGGATAACACCAATTTCATTTCTCTGTCATCTCCTAGATTTCAGAACTAAGTTTATTTCTATTCATATTGCTGTTCACCCCACACCCAGGAATTTAGGTCATAACATCCTTCCTTACTCGGTACCTGTGCAGTTCCTCATCCCCACCTTTTAAACTAATTCTGAGGGGAAAAAAAAGTCCTGTGCCACCATTTAAGGATGGCTTAATTTACATGACAAAGAATACTCATTTGATTAAGAATCAGAAAATGAAATTTATGAAGACTCACGCCTGCCACTCATCACCCTGAGACCTTCTGCAATGCACTTGGCTTCCACAAGCCTTGGTTTCCCCCTTTATAGTATGCTGATGTTTTAAAATGTGCTCCACCAGGCCTACAGGGAGGATCCTGAGCTCATAACCATTCAGACTTTGCTTCAGGACACATGATCTCTGTTACATTTTGTCTCTTTTGGAACATGTATGCCTTTTAACGTTTTTCTACTGCAGTGTACTTTCAGCCACTCAGATTACTATAACTAAACACCACACCTCTTGCTTCCATTCCCAGGTGCCCTCTCTTGCTTCCCATTCCCTGAGTAGGGCCCTTCCCATAGCCATCAGGAACCCAGTGCTGACAAAGGGTTGGCAGGAGGCTCTGGGATTAACAGCATAATTTTTAATACAGTTTTTATATAATTAGATTTACTCTAAAAAAACTTCATTTTTGGAAGAAAAATGTATAAATCTCTTTAAGGTTTATTTCTCTAACTTCTAAATAACTGATTTAGAAAGCTTTGTGATTTTAATCACTGAATACAACCCGCAGAAAATTACTCCATTTCTTTTAGGAGCAACATCCCCTGGTTTGTATGTTTTCTTCTCAAAATTGATTCTAAAATTGAGAAAAATTATATTTTTTGAGATGCTCTGACTCAATAGGGAAACTTGCACTTTGTGGGCAATTGTTCCAGAAACTCTAGAATTCAAATTAAAATCTTCTCCTCTATGACATATGGGTGAAACCTGCTGAGATATGATATATACAATGACAGGGAAGTATATCCATTGATGCCTTTATCTTGGCACCAAACAGAAATGGAGAGTTTTGATTGATAATTGTCAAGTGGTTACTGCACATTCTACACCTCATTCATAAAGTGGTCCTTCCTAATTCTCAAAATACAAACTCTGCTGCACACTAATACTAACTGAACTCTTCACCTTGCATCTCTTACTGTGGCAATGAGACAAATAAAATGGATTGGAGTAAAAAAGGAATTGTCCAAAAAAGTAGAAGGAAAAACAGAAACACCACTTGTACACAAAATTACAGTGCCTAAAATATCGGCCACTGCAAGGAGAGTAGGAGCATAGGCTGTGTTGCTCCAGGCAGGTGGCCAGGTGAGGAGGGCAGGCCAAAACAAGAGATGGAATATCAGGAGAAAAACCTGGGTAAGATTAGTGTTCAGGGCCCGAATGTGAAGACTACGCATCTGCTGTGTAAAAAAGAAACCATTATGTTGAGTTGAATGTTGCAATAAACTATCCCTGTACACAATCTATGAGAGCCTCACCCAGATTTTAGAAACAATGCATGCATCTGAGATCCAGCTTCTATAAGGGAAACAGAAAATGGAAAAAAATGGGGCCAGAGGTGCCAGTCAATGAGGACTCCTCCTGCATTTTCCTTGGGAGTTCATAGTATGAATCCCTAAAATAGACATCAGCACCTGGAACCCAGTTAAGTCTCATGAAATGTTATTGGAATAAGTGAATGAAGAATGAGGAAGAGTGACAAAATGTTCACTGATACACAATTCATTTTACTTCATGAAAATTTCCTGACTCCAACCAGAACCAGGCCAAGTCAGACTTCATAGAAATGTTCATTTGTTTAAAACCCCTCATGTAACAGAGGAAGAAATACATATTCTTTCAAATTATTAGGGATAAGAGAATAAATCTACTCTTCAGTTAATGGTCTTCCTTTTAGAATGACAACAAGACAAAAAAGTTGTGATTTACATTTGGGGGGCTTGTACCTCTTGGGTTGATTACTAAGAGTATCTGTATAAATAATTAAGGTAGAGGAATGGGTACATTTCATCACTTCATTGACTGAATTATTTATCTATTGAGCATATAATATGTCCAAGGCAGCTTCAGGTCATGCAAATCATACGATGGCAGAGAGCAACATGAAAATTTTAGGTTCCGCTGACATAAGATACCACTATATGTATGTATAGATCTACAAACTACATAACCAACAACAAGTACAGTGGCTTAGCTGTGATTGAGAGCACCTCAGTGTTCACAGCAGTGTTATTTACAATAGTCAAGTGCCCATCAGTAAGTAAGAAGATTGAAAAACTGTGTACATTTACACAATGGAACACTACACAACAGAAAGAAAGAAGGAGCTCCTACCCTTCATGACAGCATGGATGGAACTGGAGAGCTTGTGCTAAGTGAAATAACCCAGGCTGTGAAAGACAAAACCACATGATCTTACCTATAAGTGGAACCTAATCAACAAAACAAACAAACAAGCAAAATAGAACCAGAGACATGGAAATAAAGAACAAACTAACAGTCACCAGAGGGAAGAGGGGAAGAGGATAACAGGGGAAAGAAGGGGAAGGGTCAAGTCAAGAAGCATCTATAAAGGACCCATGGACAAGGACAATGTTAAGGAGGACTGAATGTGGGAGGTAGGGGGTGGGTAGGGCAGGGGAGAGTAATGGGGTGAACTGTAACTGAACATTAAATTAAAAAAAATACCAGAAACAACTGTAGGAGTCTATGTATTGCCTCTTCACCTAATAGGTCGCAACAGAGCATGCCTAAATTGATAACATGTTTGCCTTTCTTTGCAATGTTCAAATAGAGAAATTTTACTCCTTTATTTAGTAGTCTTACCTAGAATTCAATAACCCTAGTAATTTTGCTTGTCTCTACATACTTTGTGAGGGCTTGTGTTTTCCACTTAAATCCCTTTTCTCTTTCCCCTATGGTATTTTTTCTGCTTCGTCCTTCCATGAGAAGAAACACTGTCCTTTGGAAGCCACTTATTTGTAATGTAATATTTCAATCTCATTTCTTATCTATAATTTAATTGAGTGTTTAATCCCAATCCCTTTATCCTGCTAAAATCCAGATGAATTACAAATGGTAAAGTACCTTCCTGGGTGGACTTTTCCATGCCAGGAGTTCACTGTACATAAGTGAATCAAACTAAAAGATAATATATATTTGCATCCTAGAGCCCAGAGACCATTTTGAAATCACACACATACATAAAAAAGTGGCCTTAGCTAAAGTGACTGAAGGAGAAATTTATTCTCTTAGTGCATCCTTTAACCAGTTCTCAAAAGACACTCTCAGAAATTGAGATGGATGGTACTATAGTTCTAACTGCTAAATAATCATTAATTTTCTGCTCCTCTGGCCATCACATATAGATCTGATAAGGACTAAGCCACAAGCCTTTGTATGGCATATGTATAATTTCGATTTTCCAAAGGTCCAGGTGTAAATTTCTTTATATATTGACTCACCATGCTTGCTTCAACAAACATGTTGAAACCAAAATACAAGATCTCATAGGAAGGGGATTACTCTTTTTGCCTCCTTTCTTACCATGGTCTGCATGAATCTGATGACTTCTAAAACCCTGTAGGAGTTTGTCAAGAAATCTGAACAGACAAATAGGGGTGATTTAGTCACCCCCAAAATCTACACCCTTGCCACCAAAACTCTTATTTTTCTGACTCTATTTTATTTTAGTTCCCATTTAGATTCTGCAAAATTGATATTAAAAGATATTAAAGTCTCAAACATGATATTATCTAATCAAATCTGTATATTTTAAAGATAACATTTTCATGTTAGAACACTAGTAAGCTTTTGTTAAAATGATATCAGGGTCCAAACACAAGGACAAAGAACTCGTGAAGTCAAAATATTTTTATGAGTTCTGCATTTTAACATCAGTATTTATTTATCATAATGTTCAACAGGACCCAAAGATGGTCTCATCAACAGTCAACTCTGATGACCTGGAAGAGTTTATTATTGCCCTGAGTAACTGACCAGAGAGAGTAAGGATCTCATTTCATAGGCACCTATTAAACTGCCAAGTCTAGTTTTAGGATTTTATAGCTATCTATTCTTGAACAACAACAGTGCTCAAAAGACCCTCTTTTTCAGCTGCAATACAGTGATAATTTAACCGTCATCATCGTCCCCACCAGCGCCACCACACATTCAGCATGTGTTATGTCTAGGTCCCGGTCTTCCTCAAGGAGGTAAATACAATAATTATGCCTGTTTGCAGCTGAGGAAACTGAGGGTTGAAGTAAATTGTCCAAAAACACATAGTTCATTCATGGTATTAGACAAAGGTGAACCCAGGCTATCTGGCTCCAGTCCCCCTTGCTCTTTGTAATTGCACCAAAATGCCTCTATCTGCTGGGATTCCAACACAGATAAACAGGATTGTAGGAGGAAATCCCACAAAGGTACTATAATATATTGTCAGTTTTTTATTATACCCCTTTTTACTGAAAAAGGATTACGTAAAATGCTGCTCTCGCAGATTTCTATTAAAAGATTTCTGGTGTAAGAGGTCACTGAAGTTCTGAACGACAAGGGTTCCCTACATATATTTGAAGTGGTCAAAGGGTGGAAGAAAACATCTGTGTCTGACAACAGACTCTTGTTTGAACACGTCACAGCCACATTTTGAAGAGCTACTTTGAGAAGATGAATAAGAAGTTTGACAATACAATGTTTTTGGCAAGGGTAAGGAGAAACATTCACATATTGCTGACAGAAATTTAAATCTGCACAGCTTCTTTGCAGTGCAATTGATAATATTTATCTATATTTGTAATATACTTATCTGTTGACCCAGCAATTCCACTTTTAAGGATAGATCTAACAGATATCACTGCTCATGCATGCAAAGACTAATGAAGAAAAATACACATAATCTTAGTTTTAGTAGTAGTTAAAAGCTGAGAAAAATCTAATTTTATTAGTATATTAGTAGTGTGATGATTTAATAAAATATTGTATCTCCATTAAAATGTAATATTAAGTAGCCATTAAGAGCAATATATTAGACCTTTATATTCTTCCATGGAATAGTCCTTTAAGACACTTTAATTAAAAAAGATTCAGAAGAATGTGTTAACATTGTGTCAAGAAAGAGAGGAAGAAAAAGAGGAGGGGGATATGGCAATAACTATATATTGTATACTCATAGATTATCTCTGGAAAAATATTTAAAAACATAATTTTTGTTGCTTCCAAGAAAGAGAATTTAGGGACTAAGATTGGGAATAAAAGGGAGAATTTTTATGTTTGCCTTTTGTTACATGTATGATTTTTAACTATTTAAAAAAAATAAAGTTATTTTGAATTAATATATATTTAGAAGAAACTAATATAACTATGCATATATAAATAAATAAATAATAGGAAGCATCCTGTTATCATACTCAAATCTGGCTATTATTGATACTATCAATTAACTAACACTTGAATTATTTTAAATGTTACAAGAAATCTAAAGCATTCCAAAGAGAAACTAAATTATGTATTATGTTTTAGAAATCAGGTTTCCAGAGCTGAGTAGAACATAATCTTCTAGTATGGAAATAGAAAGTCTAGGCATGATGCTGGTAGTTTGTAGGTAATATTGCATATAAGATACTGCATAATGATTTTCTGTCTCCACTAAATCTCTACTAAGAGAAGTGGTATGTATGGTCAAGGCAAATGGCTGACAGTAGTAGTTATTCAAATCTCAGAACGGGTACCAAAGATGGTTCTATAATTTCCTTCCCCATAGACCTTTAATAGAGATGAAGTCAGCTTTCCTGGTTGACCTAAGGTATTTCTGAGTTAAAGGAGTGAGCCAAACAATTCAGCTCTGGGATTTCAGGATAAACCAGGCCTAAAGATGAAGCCACATTTCTGGTACCACAGAGAGGGAAGATGGAGAAAAAGACAGAAAGAAACCAAACTTCTAGTGTAATAAACTGCAGTCCACCAAGCTATGCCTAAATTCTGCAAGAACCCGCCAACGATGTTGACTTTGCCCTAACACCAAAAATTGAATATGCTAAAAATCCAAAGACAGAGAAGCTAAGGTGAAAGGCACAGCCAGACACTAGGCAAGCAGGTGCAAGAGAAGAACTATTTAGTAAATACTATTAGTCTTTGGGGGTTGATTTGGAGAAATCATATTCTTTGATGTTATTTTCATATAGTTCTTATATGATCACGTGTCTCTATGATGATTCACTGATAACAGAGTCTATGGTAAGTGGACAAGATTACCAAAGCTCTTCTCTGCCACAAATGACTATACGGCGGCACTTGAGAGTGTTAAGGTTCATTTCTTTTTTTGTTTGGCACTCTATTTATTTTCTCCTCTGTGTCTAAGAAAGAAAATGAACCTTACTACAGATAAATTAGTAAGGCTTCTAGTTCAAAATAATTAGGGGGCCCCTGGCTGGTGTGGCTCAGTGGATTGAGTGCCAGTCTGTGAACCAAAGGGTCGCCTGTTCGATTCCCAGTCAGGGTACATGCTTGGGTTGCGGGCCAGATCCCCAGTAGGGGGTATTTGAGAGGCAACCACACATTGATGTTTTCTCTCCCTCTCTTTTTCCCTCCTGTCCCCTCTCTAAAAATAAATAAAATCTTTAAAAAAGAACAAAATAATTAGGTGGATTCTACATATACCTAAATAATCAGTCATAAACACAAACTCAGAATTTCCATGTAATATAGGCACCCTTTTTTGGAAAGATTAATAAAATGGCCACACACAGAGGAATTAACCTTTAGAGGAGGGAAAGATTGGAAAAGCAGGGAGGACTGATATTCATTAACATGTGTCCACTATATTCATTCATGCTACACTCATATTTAATTAATATCAGTTCACTATATTCACTCAAGCCATACTGCACACAGCTTGAAAGGGATAAAGCAAGAGCTAGGAAATCACAGGACAGAGTCACAGTCAGACAAGGAAAAAGATGACAAACCATTTTGCAGACTTACATGTGAGCCAACCCATGAGACCAGTGAACGGTCATACCTGTTTCAGAACTGCGTGCCTCCTAGGGTACTGCCCGCCTCATGGAACTGGAACCATGGGAACAGATGATGTCCTCCAGAAATTCTCCAGAAATCAGCCCTGTTTTCTTTAGCAATGGGCCAGGTCTCCCTGGAGTTCAATTCACCATGATGACTGCCAACTCTGTTGCTCTTTTGCCATTTGAAAGCCCTAAGCTGGAAATTTCCTTACTACACATTTCTAAATATTCCTGCCTGAGGATTCAAACCCAGCAATGTCTCCGATCCAACCAAAGACTTCAATTTGCACAGTCTCTAATATATGTCTAGTGACAGTGCCCAGAGAAGAATGTATGGTGTGGTACTCTTGGAGGATTTGGTAAGCAATGGTACTAAGACTTGGAATGAATAATGACAAGTATATCATAGATACATGGATAAAGGCAAAGTATTGGAGAAAAGAAGGTGCAAAAGGGAGAAAGGCAGAGAAGCTGATTAGAAGTGTTTTTGCTTCTTGGAAAGCCTAGGCTGGCACAGAGCTGGGCTACAGGAACAGATAGGGCTGCCAGCAAAGCCGAAGGAGGAGGCTTTTGCCTCAAGATTATGGCCAGAGGCTTACTCTTCATGCTGGAACATCATCCTTCTCTTCCATGCTTTTCTCTTAAGCAAAAGTGGCACACAAACCCTTGAAAACAGCCATTTCCCTAAACAAACATCTCGTGGCAGATAAACAGGAAAATAAAATAGATGATGTCATTCAGTATTTTACCTAACTGACTTTTCAAAGGATGAGAATTCAAAAAAAAAAAAAATTGCTGGAGAAGATCATGAACTTCTACTCCAACTTGGTTACAGCTGAAATCAGTATGTGACTTCCAGGGAAGGAAGGAGCTCAGAAGGGAAACTTGAGCAATAACACCCTGAGACATCTGTTAAAATGACAGCCGGTGACAAAGCTGAGGGCGAAGAGGCAAACCCTCTCTCCCCCAAACTTAGGCTACAAGTCAATCTTATTTCTTGAACTTGCAAGATATTCTGTAACAGGTAGAACTATGAATTCTGATGAGTCCATGGGAAGAGGATTAAGAAGTTCTAATCACCTGGACCTGTTTTCTCTCCTAATTTAGTTGTACAGTCTTCTCAAAGTCTTCCTCTTGAGTGCCAGTAATGTCCGGGGAAAAATGGAGAAGATAAACAATAAAAGGAATGTGTCTTTGAATTTTTATGTTTCTTCTTAAAATTTAAGAAGATTCATAAATTAAATAAAATTCATGCTTATTTGCATTCTTCTGCATAATATGTCACTTGGGTTTCAATTCCAAGTTTTTACTCCAAATTGACAATTAAAATTGACTTTAAGAACATGCATCATTTACATTATCCTGGCTACATGTATATACCTCAACACCAAAGGTCTTAGATTAGTCGAAAGGACTTTTTGTTTTGTTCCCTTTCTGTTCAACCACTTTTCAAACAGTGGGCAGCTATGTATTCTTTCTCCAGTGCTCTCACCAATATTAACTTCCTTATCACATTAAACATATATCGTGAGATTCAAAAGTGATTTCCAAAATCCAGTCTTGGCTCTTTACCTAAATCTTGAATGAAAACCAGTTATACTCTTCCTATGCTGTGATCAAAGTTGGAAACACATCTTTGCTAACAGATTTCCTCTCCGTGCTGCTTTTGGTTGCTCTAAATAGAAAACTCCGGTCCAGAAAACCTGCTGGTATCTGTGTTGTGGAGAAGAGCCACTGTCTTCCCAGGAGAAAGAATTCTGAAAGTTGTTTAATGATGCGCTTCCATGGCTGATCAGATGGCATTAACTGCAAGACAGAGTGTGGCTAGAGCACAACATCAAGTCCTGATATCCCGATCAAATGATTCCCTCAGTTCTCTGTTCTGCACAGAAGTCTCAGAAGCCAGATACCAGATTCAACTTCAGATGAGGTTTTTTACCTTCGTGTTCCCCATTCATCTTATTTCCTTCTGGAAACTGATGCAAAAGGAAAAGAAAAAGCTTTCCATAGATATGCTATAAATTTTTTTAAGAAGTCAGACACAAATGACTACATATTATAATGATTCCATTTATACTAAGTGTTTAGAAAAGGCAAATTTATAGACAATAGCAGATCAATAGTTGTCCAGGGCTAAGGGCAGGAACAGGGATTAACTGCAAACTGACGTAAGGAAAATTGGGGAGGGGGTGATAAAATGTTGTAGAACATTTTTGGACAAATATAGAGCTGTCCACGTTTGGACAACTCTATAATTTCATAAAAATCATTGAACTGTAGACTTGCAATGGATAAATTTTGGTATGAAAATCATACCTCAATTATGCTTAAAAAGAGAAAACACTGGTCTTTGGAGAGAAAAAGGATGTTTCAATTAGGCTTTTAATGATCTAAATACCACGAGAAATGTCTGGCTAATTAGAAATGTTTAAACACAGCAAAATAGGACATTGCTTAATTTAACTGAAAATGACAGTAAAACTAGCAGAAAGCAGTCTACTTTAGGAAGTAGTTGTTTACTTAGATTTTTTTATGTCTTCTTTTTTTGTTAATTTATGTGGAACATTTTCAAAAAAGAAATGACTATGGCTTTATTACTTTGTCATCCTGATAATGCGTCTTCCAAGAAAAGTTAAGCTAGCTAGCTCTTGTGAAATATTTAATTTTGATGAAATAAACAAGTAAATGAAATGTAAAAGTTGAATTATTTTGTCTTCTGAGTTTGTTCCTACAGAAATACCCTAGCAAAGAAAGAAGCAAACAATGCAGAGATAATACTGAGACTCAGGAGTGTTGGATGCTCAACCGATCCGATTTTCTCCTCCTGGGTCCACAGGAAGACTACATTTCCCAGCTCCCTTTGCATTTAGGAAGGAGTCATGTCTGACAAATAAAATAGGTGCAGAACTGATGGATGCCACTTCTAGGGAAGGCAATAAAACATACTGCATAAACATCCAAGCTCACTTTTTCCTCCCTATGGATGCAGTTGGAAGAAAAGATCTCCGAAGTGAGGGCCCAGCTCATAAAAGAATCCTAGATCCTTGAACTACTTCTTTGAAGAAAGTTGACCAGAAGACCTTCCCAATTTGCACTGGACTTTGCCTGAACAAAGAAATAAACTTTTTTTTTTGATGAATTATTGAAATTTTGGGATGTTCATCACAGCTAATCGCCCTAATTACCCTAGTTAGTAAGTTATTTAATTACCTTAACTACTGTAATATGCTATAGGACTTAAAGTGCATTTCTTCCTTTCTTCCCTTTATCATCTAGGCCTGTTCTTTTCCCAATAGATATCCTTCCTCTTACTCTTCCTATTCTCCTACCTCACCAACTCCAGTCACTGTTCATTTCTGAGGCAGAGGAGGAGGTGCATGAGCTTACACCTTACTAAGACAATTCACCTAATTAAGATCCTTCTTCAAGAACTGAACTATTTGAATCGGATGAAGTAAAAATAATAGGCTGCAATTCTTCATTCAGAAGAGCCAGAAAGTATGTCAAGTCTTCAGTTAAAATATTGCATTAACACCAAGAGCAATGCTCTGCCTATCCTCCTAAAAGCAGAAACAAAACCTAAAACCAAACCAAACAAACAAAAAACCCTACAGTGAGAAAAGCCAAGAAAGAAATGTCAGAGATGTCAGAGTTGGCAGCCACCTTCTGGGTCATGAACTTTGCTTTTACATTTCCTGAAGCTTTTGGTAGTGGAGAAGTGCATTCTGGTTGCTCTAAGGCTTTGTGTATGCCCCTCCCACCCCAGGGCTATTTTCCCCAAAGCAACAAGTTACCATTTCAATTCATTTTCAAGTTGTTTCATTATCCGGGTGCCCTTTCCTCCTTTTCTGCATGTAGAGCAAATGCGAGGAAAGAAGACAGGACCTGCCCCAGTTCGGCAACCACACCCAGCCCTCGTCATCACCCCGGCCCTTCACCTTGTCAACCCCAACTCCGCCCAGCTCCGCAGTTGGAAAACAAAATAATTCAAACCAAAAACAGCTCATAAAACAGTAAACAAAATAAAGTCAGTTTTTCTTTGCTTTTTTTAAAGAACAAAATGAAACTTGAGGGAAAACTTACTGGAGTTACAGTTTATCCTGATACAGTCTAGATGGGGAAAAATAAATGAAAGATGAAATTGCATCCTTCAAGGTAACAGCTGCAGACATCCAAAAACAATCAGTCCACCCTTCCGGGGACAGACACACGCAAGAAATGTGGCCATTTTATATATATACAGTATACACGAGTTTAAGGGTGGGTGTATATGTACAGTATATTATTTAGTAAAGTTGGATACATATATATATACACACACACACATATATATACACATATGTATAGAGATATATACTGGTATACATATATATCCACAATAGACACCGAGTATGCTTCCCCCCCAATCCTACTCATTTAGATAAATGGACTTTGAAATATTAATTTTGTTAAACTTGGAAATTATTCAAAAATGTCCCCACCAAATGCAGGTTATAGTCTATTTCCACCTACAATTAATTTTCTTAAAATTTATCTTTAAAAGTAGCATCAACACAAGTTTTATGTTAGTATTCCAAAGATATATTATTGGTCTGACACTTTGTGTCACTTTAAATAATCTGCCCATGAAGTTTCTCAGTGCAGTATTTAACCCTTTCTCTTTTTCTAAAAGCAAACTCCCTCCACCCTCTCCTTAGGTCAGACCCCAAATGCTACAGAAATTTGCAATGGCAGACTTGCCATGATCCTTAGAGGTAAGGAAAGGGTTAACACCACCTGGTCATTTCCTGTCATAAAATGGCCACTTGCAAACAGCTAACCGCACAAACACCCATCCCAGATTTTAGAGAGGTGGGGTCGGGTGTAGGGGAAGAGTTGTGATGTTATCACAATCAGTTGTATTGTCTGCTATCATTTCAAAGGCTCCCAGACCAACCCACTCATGAAGCCCATCTCTGTCTTCCTGCCCAAATGCTCAGACTGAGTCAAGTGCCTACAGCATTCAAGGAGAAGGCGAGACAGGTCCATGGGGAGGAGGCCTGGGAGGCCTTTGACATCCTGCCTATTTCACACTGCAATTCTGCATCTTGAGGGGAGCAAACTCTTTGCTTTTATTTTTTTTCCTGGGAAACAGAGGGAAGAAAGTATAACTAATTTTCTCTTGCTGGTAACCAGACAAGGTATTCCATGCCAGAGTTCAGGGTATCTATCCTTTTATTAATATGTGGTTAGAGTCATGGGCACACAGCATAAAAGCTCTCGAGTAGAGTCAGTGGATATTAGCAGGGGACTGGGCAGGATGGTTAGAGAAATGGCTCAGGTTAACTGTTACCAAGCTGCCCAGGTGAACCTAAGTTTTGTTTATGACAGTGGGAATTCCAATACTAATTTGTGTAACTTCAGATATTAAAAGGTAGAAGTAAAATGATAAAGAAAAGGAAGAAAGTTACAGGGAAAAAATACAGTTAGAAACTGTGCTCCTCTCCTGCCTAAGGTTGACCCAACAGTTATGGAGCTCTTGCTGAGGATAATGCCACTATTTGAATTTCTCAAACCATTTAAAGGGAGCAAGTTAAAAAAAGGAAACAGTGGCAAAGGACAGGGAAGAATGAAAACTACATTAAATCCAGACAGGAGCAATTTATAACACCCAATCATTCTGAGGAGGGAGGCAGGAAGCTATTTGTTCCCCAGAAGAACATCTCTTGAGAAAAATCTGGGTTTGGTTTCGTGCGGTTAGGTTTGTCATGTGTCGTCAACCGCAACAGAAAAGTGGGAGCAAACAGCCCTGGAGCAACTGGTACGATCACCAGGCAGGGGAGGCCATGCCCCCAGAGGGAGGACTGGGAAGGGGGAGGGCAGGTAGGGAGGAAGGGTGGGGCTTCAGCTCCTGGCTGCACAGACCATCACCCAAAGCTGGAAACGCCCCTTACTGGTGTATTGAAGGGAATGGGGAGACAGGTGTGTGGGCATGCTAAAGAGAGGAGAGAGAGAGTGAGCCTAAAGCAACCAGCCCAAGCATTGTAAACAAGGAGTGGTTCTCTCCTTTGCTTTCGGTGTAGCCCAGCATTCTATTCCTAGACCTCCTGGTCTAGAGAAAGAAGTTGTGTTGGGTGCATCCTTCCAGGTTCACCCAAAGTGCTCCCTGAACTGAGTGGTGTCTTTAAACGAATGTGAGAACTTGGAGCTTTCAAGATGGCAGACAACTGGCTATTTGAAGTCAACAAATGAAGAATTATTTTGTTACTTTACCTAAAGAATAAGTGATTTGAGGAGAAAAATCTACCCCAAGCCCTTTTTCATAGGCTCTGAAAGGATAGTCTTAATAGCAAAGATGTCTTTTTTAATGAAAAATGAATCAGGAAAATTAGTTTGGGAAGGCAATTTCCTTTAGATCTTTCTTCCATAGCAGTCAAAGTTCTCCCTCTAACTTAGTCTTGGCATGGTGCTTGAGGGGTGAGTGTGTGTGTGTGGATGTGTGGGTGTCATTCATTTTGTTTAATTTAGTTGTTCATTTTATTTGAGTAAATGAGGAGAAATGATGATTTTTCCATATTGAAGAGTTTGGGGTTCAGCACGGGAGAGACAAGTGTTTCTAGGAGTTGTGTGTCTTCAATGATGCATACAATACAATAAACTAGTCAGCAATTCTAAGTTTCCAGAGAGAGAACATCTGGAGAATTTGAGTGCAATTAACTAAACTGCGTGACACTCCCTGTGAGCCTCCACCACTGGAGAAGGGTTCCAAACACTGGACTGTAAAGAGCCATGAATGAGGCCAGGTTGCACCAACACTGAGTGATTTTTTTTTTCTTTTTGCAGTTTGGCTTGATTTAAGCCAAGCGCTATGAAGTAAGGAGATTCTCTCTGTGAGTGTTTAAAAGGTGGCCATGATGAAAAGCAGTTTGAAGTCACTAAAACTGTCACATCATTGACCTGGGGAGGTAACAGATAATCCATACTGGTCTAGTAGTTTAGAAACATAGGTTCTAGTCCCAGCTCTGCTACCAACTTTTTATGTGAACTCTGAAAAGTTATATCATTCTTTGTTTCACATCTGTAAAACTAAGCATAAAAAATGCTTTCTTGATTTAATCGCATGACGTTATTGTGAAATTAACATAAGACAAGTTTTTTTTAAATCTTGAAATGTACTGTAATAATAAAATATTTTATTCCATCTTTTAGTTCTAAGGAATAAAAAAATGATTAATCAATCGCTAACACATTTTAAAAACGTGCTGTGTGCAGGACACTTCTCGTGCCTGCTACAACTACACGAGCCTCGTTTCAGAAAGCAAGGCCCTTGGAAAAGCCTTGTCACTTGACATTTGGAGATAACTACATTAGAGGAATATACACTAGACTTTTATATTATGAGCTTAGGCATGTGGTCAATTTGAAATAAACTGGATAGCGTTTGTGCCTGTGCTCAGAGACGCAGTTTAAATGGAGTGAGGGAAGGAAGTGACCACGTGCAATCAGTTCTTGGGGAATGCATGTGAATGCACGCTCTGCTGGAAGATGGGTTCTTCCATAGCCAAGGAAGGGGAAATATGAATTCATGAGAAAGAGAACTTTCAGGAAGAGGTTTCTTTGGGGAAGGAGAAGATGCTTCAAACCAAGCATGAATGTGAAGAGTTCCAAAACTCTCCCAGAAACAAGTTCCAGAAACGTAAATTCATTTCTCCTTGTTAGGTTTGAAAGAAAGTTACATGAATTCAAACCAGTAACTGTGGTGAGCCATACCCTCCAGTGAAAAAAGCAGTCACAGTTGCTTCGGGAGAAGCACAGTACTCTCTCGGGAGGGGCTCTATTTTCAGTAGCATCTCACCTGGGGAGGAGTATACTTGACTCTGTGCCTAAAGGAGCCAAAAGGCAAAAGCAGAGTCTGTTTGAAAAGCATGTCTCCCAGTTTTAGTGAGAGGCTGAAATAGAGAAATAATGCCTCTAGGAATATACACACAGGATCTATAACTAACTGTGTATGTGTGTAGGAAACAAAAAGAACCTGTCCATCTCCTTCCTCATCCCATTTTATCTACTCTCACCCCCCAATTTTTTTTCTTTTAAAGTATGAGACTGGTCATAGTTGACTTTCTAATCTTTGCAAAACAACATCTAAAAAGAAAAAAAAATTGTCTGTTTTAAGGCCACATGTATTTTCCCAGAACCCTTTGGGGCTGAATCATCCTTGTATCTATGGCTCTGTCTTATTTGAAATAGATGCATAATTAAAAATTGTCTTTACCATCTTTTTCTGTGAGCTATTAGGAAGTTATATTTGGGTGTTTTGTTTTGGGGGGATTCTTTTTTTTTAACTTTTTTGTTTATGTCTTCTGCTGTTTTTCAGAGGAGACAATCTGCTGCTGGTGGTTGGTTTTAGGTAATCCATTCCTTGTGGGTTTGCTGAAGGTGGGGAGGGCGGTGTAGGGAAGGGAAGGTGAGAGAGATGGGGCATGCCAGCCCCTGCAGGCTGCTCAGTACACTCTGTTCTCAAGGCTGTTTGCTATGCGGGCCGCAGGCTTTGGGCCTTTGAAGGGTTGAATACCATCTTTTGATTTACCATGGCTGATGGTGGGGAGGATTGGAAACTCAAGAACACAACGGAGATCCAGCGAAAGAGAAAAAAAACAAAACCCAAAATAACCAAACACACACATACACAAACGAAGAAAAACCAAAAGACACGCTGAACTCAAATGAGGTTGGACAAGAAAAAGAGCACAGTGTTGTAAAAGCTACAAATTGGAAGAAGGGGTAAAGAAGACATAACAAGCCACTGCTCAAAACAGTCCTCTGTGTCCTCGAGATTCTTAGGATTGTAACATAGGCATTTTCCAAGTGTGACCAGTTGATTGGAAAGCAGATAAGATCGGCATAGATTCAAACCCCCGCCTTTCCACCAGGCCACCCAGGGTTTCCTATGGTCTTGCATCAATACCTTTGCCCATTGTGTCTTCTCTGTGCCTCCAGCAAGTCATTCCACTGAAATCTTTTTAATGAAGCTCTGTATCCAAACATTCTACACACCCAAACAAATACAGGCTTAGAAAGTCTGGACTCAGCTATATCACTAATCCTGTCAACCCAGGGCACTGACTTTCTACTGAGTAGAATTAGCAGAAATACAGGGTTGATTTTTTTTCCTCCAAAAATCAAGAGGTCCCCATTCCCCACAGAAGGTCGATTAAAATTCAGTCAAGAAGGTAAAAGCAGGAGAGAATGTGAGGCCATAGCTGGGGAATTTCAAAAGTATCTGTTATTAGTAATTACAGTGGAAGAACAGATCTTCTCCTAATAAAGCTACAAATTTGACATTATTATAATTTTTCAATACTAAGGAAAAAACAAAGATTAACGTAATTGGTGAGTAACAGCATGAGGTAACAATCTTTATAAAAAGGCCTGCTGAACAGTGGATAAGAATGTCAGGAAGGAAGAGAGGGATACACATCAGAAGCCACATTCTCCTTCCACAATGTCAGAGACTCCAACTTATGGAATTATTTCTCCAAAGGGACGATAGAATTTGACCCGAACTCTCCACTAGGAGAAAGTATAGGAGACCCCAGTGTCATCGAGGCCACCACAATTCCCCATTTGAATAGTCGCTGTGGAGCCAGAGATGAGGATTAGCTTTGTGCTCTGCAGCCCCTCCCTCCCATTTTGCCTCCATTTCCTGCCCTATTCCTGCCCTCAGCTTTGACTGTTTTGAGTGGTGACCAAGGAGCTGGACTTAATGAGAATGTGATTGATCAAAAGATGGACCAAAGTAGCGTGTTTTACACAAAGCTAAACAGTTCCATAAAACCAAGAAAGGAAACTTAGAAAACAAATAATCTAGTAAAAGAAAAAACAAACAAACAAACAAACAAAAAAAAAACCACCACTGTCAGAAACCAGAAATTGACATCAAAACCTCATGCAGGAACAAGGAGAAGGTGTTTGTTGCTGTTGGATTTTATCCTTGGTCTATTAAACAAGAGGTGAGCAGCTAACTTTCAAGAAACAAACAAAGAATTCGATCAAACCAATGAAAATCAGAAAAGAAAGGGAAGACAAGCCCAAACAGTGGCAGAGGGCACTTCACACGATACCTAGGTTAACCATGAGCTTGACGCGGCCCCCATCCAGCTCCAAACGCAGGGTGTCGGCAGAGTCCCTGGAGGTGGTGGCCACCAGCAGCCCGTAAGCTCGCTGGGACATGAAGCGGAAGGACACATCCTCTGCCTCGGTGTGCATGACCATGGGCATGATGATCTTCATGTACATGCTGCCGTCGTAGCTCAGGATGGACGCCTCTGCAGAGAAGGACAGAGGAGACTGTTAGGGCGAAGGGTGTCAGTTTCCCTTTGCTTCCCGTGTAAGCAGAGCAGGATGCAGGCAGCACCAAACCTGCAGACAGGTGACCTGAGTTTGCTAGACCTCCACTGCCACCTTTAAGAGACATGAATCCAAACACGAAGCTCTGCATCCAAGTTTCAGAAGCCATTTTATGCTTCAGAAATGACCTTCACAAGACCACTTAAACCCCAAGGTTCTACTTCCTCATTGGAAAAAGGTTAGTATATTGCAATTGGTCCTACTATGCTCACAGATTCATCATGAGTACCAAATGAAATAATGGATATGAAGGCAATTTGCAAAAGTGCATGTGTCCCGACAAACAGTAATAAATGCATTTCTGTATGCTGTAGATAAAATGAAAGTTCATGAAACAAACTTAGAATCCTGTAAGTACATTTAGTGAGGACAAGAAGGAGAGCAGCAGTTTATAAGCACCACAGCAAACAAATAGGTATTTGCCAGAGGACTTCCAAAAGGAGGAAAGAGCAGCAGCAAAACCTGGTCCCCATCACATACCTGGCCAGGCACTGTAAGAACTTGCTTGGCTTATTCAAAGAAGATGTATAGAGTCGGACAAAAAAAGTGAACGACACCCTTCAGAGCCAGGCATTCTACTTTTATTCAAATAGCACTTCTAAAGAAAGAAACAAACTCACTTTTGTTTGATCCCTTTGCAGTCCATACACTTTGGTTATAAGCCCCCTCTCTGGTCCCCTCCCCCAATATGTTATCTCAATCAATGGTACAATGTGGATCTATTATTCCCATTTTCAAACAGAAAATCGAGGCTCTTTGAAGGGGATGTTACCATCCCCAACTCATACAGCCTGGATTTTAACCTGATAGATCCAATATCAAGTCCAGGACCTGTTTTGCAACAGCATATTGCTCAAAATGTAGATTTGTTTAGTCATTCACTTAGCAAACATTTTTAGAGAACACAGGGAGAGAATATCATTCACATTCCTAAGAAACCAATCTGTCATTGAGCTCAGAATCAAGAACTGAGTCGGTCCTTATAGAATATTTGCTGTTGCCAAATAGTTGCTACCTACCTATATGCACTATGGAGAGTACACAAATATAACAGATAAGGCCCCTGTTCTGAAGAGAGACCTGGTCCCTGCAGATATCTGTACTGGAATATAAAAATAGTTAAATGACACAGGAAAGATATATCAATAAAGGCAGTGGCATTCAGGAGACGGAGGCTGTGACATGCAGTTGAGTAGAGTAGATGGGTAGAGTCTGAGCTGGCCTTGGGAGATGGGTGGGGTTTGTTTTAAAGAAGAGATGGCATCAGATTTGATAGGTAGATAAAACAGTATTTCTGCATACATAAAAGAGAGGAGAATGGTCAGATAATAACAAATTATTCAACTTAACAGAAGCACCTAGCATATTTTGATAAGTAGTTAGCAATGATAATTTGAGATGGGAATAAAATCAATGGACTTTGACAGGCACTGGGAATTAAGTGAATGGTCTTAGATTATGAGCTACTCCAATGTACTCATTTGCGCTACGGTATGCCAGGCACTCTTCCAGGTGTTGAGGACATGGCAGTGAACAAGAGACCAACATCTTTTGCCCTCATACATACACGAAGTCAAAACAGGAAGAGACCAGGCAGACCACGGGGAAGGCTCTCACAATTGCCTGCAATTCATCATCGTCATCGTCATCGTCATCATCATACCTGTACCCTACTGACATCACACACAGAAGTCCATGAAAGGCAAAATAAATGCACTCATTCCTGGGAAGCAGCCGTCACCTGGGAGAGGCCCCTGACGTGTTAACAGCTTCACATTACGATTTGAAACCTCTAAGGGATCACAGATAAAGGTATGACGGTTGCAGACACCATCACGATAAAAGACATGTGATAAAGTTCTATTATTAGATAGGAAGCATAATCTAATTTTAACACATGCTCCAGATGTGAGGGGAAATAAAACTGTTTTATCTCCTGAAAGAGGAGAATCACAGAAAGATCAATAATGATAGCTAAAGTTATTGAGCACTTATTATTTGCTTGGTGCTGTCTAGGACATTACATGCATTAAAAAGGTATTAATTGTCACAAGGGCACCATGAAGAAGGCAATATTATTATTATATTTTATAGGGACCAGATCACACAGCTAACCAATGGCAGAGCTGGGAGTTGAACACAGGCAGTCTGAGTCTCTCCGCTGTATACTTAACCTTCCTGTCAAATGGTCAGAGAGTATGCTGGGGGCACACCCATGTTTCCTGAGAACCCAAAGCCCATCTCTAAGGCTTCATGGCAGAATGTGGTATTCTTGTGTATATAAATGTATATGTCTCTGTATGTGTGCACACACATACATACATAGATACCATTAAAATTTTATATTATTTATGAACACATAAAATTATATAAACATAGATAAAACATACATTTCTAAAAATATATTACATATAAATATGCACAGTGCTCTCTCTGTATAATTATGAGCACCACTAATCATAACTGGGTACCGTCTATTGTGCATACCCATGTACAATATATGGACCCTCCTTTTTAAGAGATATTAGGGTATTCATGGAACCGTGAAATGATTAATTCTATACCTTGAAGTTAAAAATATTCCAAAGTCAATGGCTACTTGTATCCCTCTGGACATGCATAATGCCAGAACATGTGTATAAATGAGTGCATCTTTGTATCAGTGTTGGTAGTATGAGAGAATAAGTATCAGGTGACTACGCAGTTAAACAGCTAATGGTACAAAATAAAGTGTGTATCTCAATGTGTATCTCTGTCAGTATGTTCTATTATTAACCTGATAATTTTAAGGGGGTGCGATGAAGCAGAATATTTGATATAGGAATCAGCCAAAACAAAATCTGTTTCAGGATTCATATCAATTTGCTTAAAAGATTTCAAACACAAGGGGTACTACAAATAGAACACTTAATTTGAGGGGAAAATAGCCTAAAAAGGAAAGCTGCTCCATCTATAACCTGCTGGGTTATTGGATATTGACAGACCACAGCAGGGAACGCTTACACAATGGTTCTTCCACAGTTCTCCTGTTCTCTCTTCACTCTTCTGTTACCCTTCGCCTTGAGTGAATATTTCCTTGCATGCTATTCTAATTCCTTTAATGACTCTTAACCATACTTTTAAGTTACTTTCTTAGTGGTTACTCAAAGGCTTGCAATATACATCTTAATTTACCAAAATCTCCTTTACACTTAGACTACCTTGACTCCAGTAAGATACAGAACCTTTACTCCTATGTCGCTCTCTTCGCTTCTTTCTTTTTTTGTTATTATTGTTACTCACATCATGTCTGCACATGTCACAAACAATACACTGTCGTAGTGTTTGCTTTATAAAAACTTGTGTCTTCTTAAGAAGTGATCAGGAGAGCTAAAGTGTATTTACAAAGTTTTTTTTTTTTTAATGAAGCTTATTACTTAGCATCTCTGTCTCTCTTCATTTCTTCCTGTGGATTCAAGTTACCATCTGGTGTCATTTCTTTTTGCCAACATAGCCTTATTCCTTTGTACTTTATTGTCAAATATATTACAATTGTGTTACAGGCCCAACAATATAATTTTATAGATAGTTTTGTGAAATTTTTAAAATCTCTTAAGAAAAGAAAAAGACACGCATAATTCCATTGCCTTTTATCATTACCTACATAATTTCCTTTACTGGAGCTCTTCGTGCTTTCGTGTAGATTCAAATTACTCTGTTTTCACTTCCTTTCAGCTTGAAGAACTTTGTTTAGTAGTTCTTATAAGGCAGGTATACTAGCAATGAATTCTCTGCTTTTGTTTACCTGGGGATGTCTTTTTGCTTGCCTTTACTTTTGGAAGATAGCTTTGTTGGATGTAGGATTCTTGGTGAACGGTTATATTTCTTTCAGCACTTTGAATGCTGTCTTTCTGCTGGTGCCCTCCACTGTTTCTGCAGAGACATCACTGTTAATCTATCTTCTTGTGGTACCCTTGTACAGGTGAATCGCTTTTCTGTTCGTACTTGCACAGATTTCTTGTTGTCTTTGGCTTTCGCCATTTTTATTATAAAGGGTCCAGATGTGAATCTCTTTGTATTTATCCTGCTTGGAGTTCAATGAGCTTCTTTGATGTGCAGAGTAGTGTTTTTCATCAAATTTGGCAAATATTCAGTCATTGATTTCTAAAATACTTTTTCTGTCCCTTCCTGTCATTTCTTTTCAGTGCTCCTATCATACATATGTTGGTATACTTCATGGTTCTTCACATTTCTCTGGCATGCTGTTCATTTATCTTCACTCATTTTACTTTCCTCTATTCAGATCAGATCGTCTCGAATGATCTAGCTTCAGGTTTGCAGATTTTTGCTTTTGCCAACTCAAACATACATATTTTTTCTTCAAATAAAAATTTTGAATTTGAAATGTTGAAATATAGATATAAATTTATATCTGTGTGTGTGTGTATGTTTATGGTCTCTTTATTAACATAAGATATGTCTGGACAAAGTCCAGCGATTGTTAATATTAACAAGAATTCTTTGCATGACATCGATGTAACCTGGCAGCCAAGGAGAGTGGACTGGAACATGCCTGCATGAACAATGACCCCTTCACTGTACTAGTCAGTGGGGATAGCAGAGGCCACTGAGTGAGCACGTGCACTGTGTGGCCATTGCATTCAAAATGACTGAGTGAGCAGAGCGACGAATTGCATCAAATTTTGTGTTAAGCTTGAACACTCTTCCATGGAAATTATTCTGATGATGCAGAAGGCAGCAGCAATGGGCAACTAGTGATTGGCAGCTTCATCATGACAATGTGCCTGCTCAGGCATCACGTCTCATGCACAGTTTTTTGGCAAAACATCAAATCACCCAGATGACTTAGTTCCCCTACAGCCCAGATTTGGTTCCCTGTGACTTTTGACTTTTCCCCAAACTAAAATCACCTTTGAAAGGAAAGAGATTTTAGACCATCAATGAGATTCAGGAAAATACGATGTGGCAGCTGACAGTGATTGGGAGAATTGTGTGGGATCCCAAGGTGCCTACTTTGAAAGGGACTGAGATATCATTGTCCAATGTACAATGTTTCTTGTATCTTCTTCTTTTTAGCTGTTATTCTATTATAGTTGTCTCAATTTTTTCCCCTTTGCCCTCCTCCACCTACCCCAACCCTGCTTCCACAGTCAGTTCCCACACCATGTCTGTGGTTCATTCATACACGTTCTTTGTCTAGTCCCTTCCCCTTCTTTCTACCATTATTCCCCTCCCCTCTCCCCTCTGGTCACTTTCAGTCTGTTTCATGTCTCCGTGCCTGTGGTTCTATTCTGTTTGTTAGTTTATTTTGTTCGTAAGATTCCTCTTATAGGTGAGATCATATGGTATTTGTCTTTCACTGCCTGGCTTATTTCACTTAGCATAGTGCTCTCCAGTTCCATCCATGCTGTCACAAAGGGTAGGAGTTCCTTCTTTCTTTCTGTAGCATAAGTATTCCATTATGTAAATGTACCATAGTTTTTTGATCCACTTGTTTACTGATGGGAACTTGGGCTGTTTCTAGCACTTGGCTATTGTAAATAGCACCACTATGAACATAGGGGTGCATAAGTTCTTTTGAATTAGTGATTTGGCATTCTTAGGGCATATTCCAAGCAGTGGAATCACTGGGTCAAAAGGCAGTTCCATTTTTAGTTTTTTAAGGAAATTCCATACTGTTTTCCACAGTGGCTGCACCCGTCTGCATTCCCACCAACAGTGCAGTTCCCTTTCCTTCATATCCACTCCAGCACTTGTTGTTTGTTGATTTATTAACAATGGCCATTCTGACTGCTCACTGTGGTTTTAATTTGCATCTCTCTGATGACTAGTGATGTTGTGCATCTTTTCATATGTCTCAGGGCCCTCTATACGTCCTCCTTGGAGAAGCGTCTATTCAGGTCCTTTCCCCACTTTTAAATTGGATTGTTTAAAACAATCCTGGTATTGAATCATATGAGTTATTTAGAGATTTTGGAGATCAAACCCTTGTCCAATGTATCATTGGCAAATATGTTCTCCCATGAGGCTGATTCCCTTTTCATTTTGATGATGGTTTCTTCAGTCATGCAGAAGCTTTTTAATTCGAAGCAGTCCTATTTGTTTAGTTTCCCCCTTATTTCCCTTGCCCTAGGACATATGGTGGCAAAGATATTGCTGCATGGAATATCTGAAATTTTACTGCCTATGTTTTCATATAGGAATTTTATGGTGTCGTGACTTATATTTAAGTACACCCTATACCAGAATAAACTCAAAATGGAAAAAAGACTTAAAAATGTTATGTATCTTGTATCTTCTTCAGTAAATTTCTCAATTTTTTCATATTGTATGGCTGGATACATTCTGGACAGACCTCTGTATTCTCTATTTGATGAGTCATTATTATTTTACTTTCCTTTAATTCCTCAAGCAAAGTTTCCTTTATTCTTTTAACACTTATAATAATTTTTGTGTAGTCTTTGTCTTCTAAGTCTAACATCTGGGCTCCCTCAAAGGCAGTTTCTATTGCTGTATTTATTCCTGTGAATGGGTCACATGTTCTTGTTCCATTGCAAGTCTCACACTTTGTTGAAAACTGCACATTAGACCACAGATTTGTAGTAAGTCTGAGTACCGCTCCTCCCCCAACCACTACCACTAGAAACTGAAATCAGTCCACAAGTGCTGCATGCCTATGCACTGGCCCCAATAAAATTCCTGGACTCCAGGTGTAGCAAGCTTCTCTGGTTGGCAAAACTTTGCCTGTGCCATCATATGCGACTGCTGGAGAAATTAAGTGCATCTTCTTGAACTTAACTGGGAGAAGACTCTGGTAATCTTGCCCCTGGTCCCGTGCAGACTTCGCTCCATGTGCCTTTCCCTTTGCTGATTTTACTCTGTAACCTTTGCTGTAATGAGCTACAACAGTGAATATAAAAGCTTCTTGGTTCTGTGAGTCGTTCCAGAGAATTACCCAGAGGGAGGGTAGTTCTAGAGATCTCTGACACAGGTATATGTTGTTCTATATTTATAATGTGTACAATCCCCCTGTGTTTGTTGTACATTTAAATGTGGTCATTGTTCTCACCAAGAGTTTTATCACAGTTTCTCCATTTCTGAGCATTTTTTTTATCTTTTAAATGCTTGGATTTTATAATAATGCCATCGTGGAAAAAACCTGACTAGTGATATATTACCAAAATTTGTTTATGATTGTGAATATCTGTGCTCTTTATATTTGAATTATGTCATGATCTCATATAATTCTTGAGTCACACTTTTTTCACGCAGAATTTTACAGACATTTTTTATCATACCTGAGGTTGTGTAATGCCAGTATTCTATCATAAGTGATATATATAGTTTACTTAACACTCATATATGTATTGATTGTGTCATTGAATTTCAAGGAATAAAACAGTATTCCTCAGGCATATACAGAAGGTGAACTACGGGAAGAAAATGAGGAAAGAGATGAAAAGCTCAGTCAAGACTATATGTGACCTTCCTTCAGCTACCATGACTGTGTTCTCATTTCTGAAGCTTTGTTTAATGTCCTGTATCAGAAGTCACCCCACCTGGTTAGAGAGTGCATCACAAGGCAATGGAGGGGGATACAGTCAAACTTCTGATCCATTTAACCTTGATAAGTTCTCTTTTGATTGACAGTCCTATTGTCAGTTTCTGTTACAGGACTTTCCCTCCTGTAGCTATTTCAGTACTTTTTATTTAAAGGTGGGACCAGAGAAAAACACCTACTCAATCTATTTATTTCCCTCTATAAAAGTATTAGGAATAGCCCTGACTGGTGTGGTTCAGTTGGTTGGGCATTATCCTGCAAAGGAAAATATTGCCGGTTCAATTCCAAGTCAGGGCACATGTCTGGGTGTGGGTTCGATCCCCAGTAAGGGCATGATCAAGAAGCAACCAATCAATGTTTCTCTCTCACATCAATGTTTCTCTCCCTCTCTTTCTCCTCGCTCTTTTCCCTTCTCACTAAATATAAATAAAAATATTTTTAAAAAGTATTAGGAATAATTCTCAGTATTTTTGTCAGCGACACAGTGCGATACCTGAAGAGCACAGGCAGAGCTGGCAGCCCGATCATGCTTGCTCATTCATCTTGGCTTGGCTTCAGAATCGTGTGTCTTGCCCCTACTTTTAGAGATTTATGATACTGAGCTATGCCGCTTTTCCTTCTTTGGGCTAATGATTACTTGGCTGTTATACTTTTTTTTTTTTTTTGGTTTAACTTGAAAAATGAAGTTTCTGGCAGGAACTTTTACCTATTTTACCTATTTTACCTATAATCTTCCTACTGCTTATCATAATCAAATTATTATATCTAATACCAAAAAAAACCCCAGAAAATAATCAAAATGTAAGAGTTCTTTAATCATATGATAAGCATATGCTGTGTTAGATGTACTAAACCCCTAATCAAGAAGAGAAATAAAAACTGAGCATGGACTGTCAAAAGTGAATGGCACAGAGGTTCTTCTTGCCTACGCTACTAGGAAGTGACATTATTTACGTCTTGGCCTTCAAGAAGAAAGCCAGATTGGCAGAGGATAATAGAAAAGGGATAAAACAAAAGTACTAGACAACACAATTGATGTGATATTGCTAACAAATGCGAAGGATCCATTGACATCAATATAGTACTATGAGCAATTAGCAATGTGCTTTTTTTCTTGTTATTTTCTTTTTGTTGTTGTTCAAGTACAGTTGTCTCCATTTTCCCACCACCACTCCCCCCGCCCCACCCATCTCTACCTCCCACCCTTGATCCTACCCCACTTTGGCTTTGTCCGTGTGTCCTTTAAACATGTTTCTTGACAACCCTTCCCCATTTTTCCTCCATATCCTCCCTCCCACCTCCCCTCTGGTTACTGTCAGTTTGTTCTTTATTTCAATGTCTCTCGTTATATTCTGCTTGCAATGTGCTGTAATGCAGTAGATTGTGCTAGTTCTGGTTCTAGCACTGAGTGTACAAAGCACACGTCCTGGCACGTATACTCCCATCGGCCACTGAGCCATCTCCTATGGAGAGAAGATCCTCTCACGTCCAACCTTGTACGCAAAGTATCTTTAAATAGTCACTTCTCTCGCCCTCTACTCTTTTTGTACCTTCAAGACATCCTCCTGCTCACTCATGCAGCTATTGGCCTCACACACTCCTTAAGTGTGTTTTATTCTGACAAAGCTTCCAAAATACACAGATTGCTTCCTCTCCCAAACTGGGCTGATCTTAAACAGTGTGCAAATCTATGTAGGAATGCCTGCCAGGCTCTAAGTCTGTATTTTGCAGCAGCAGGAGCAACATAAATTTCTAGTTCCAAACAGACCCAAAGGTAGCCAACAGTCTCAGGAAATCAACAAAATTGATGGGAAGTGATGTCCTCCCTCCTGCGGACAAGGCTGAGAACTAACTTTTCACATTCTGGGCAGAATGCTCCCATTATATACAGTCATACTGGCTTCTCATCCCCCAAGAACTAGACTACTCTAAAGCCATGACGAAATATTTTATTGACATTTCTCATTTTGAGAAAAGGAGGTATGTATTTTTAGATACTTTCTAGTATTAAAAAAAAAAAAAACAGAAGAAAGAAAGGGGAGCCCTGGCCAGGTGGCTTAGTTGGTTGTAGCATCCTCCCCATACATCAAAAGGTTGCAGGTTCAATCCCTGGTCAGGGTGCATATGGGAGGTAACTGATCAATGTTTATCTCTCATATCGATGTTCCTCACTCCCTCTCTCTCTCCCCCTTCCTCTCTCTCTAAAATCAATAAACGTATCCTTAGGTGAGGATTTGAGAAAAAGGAAAGGGACAAAAATAAGAAGAAGCAAACAAACCAGGGATACAGAAACCCTGGCTTATAAAATGTATAATTTTATGAAATTTCAAAACACAAAATTTATAAAGAACATTGATATATTCCTGATAATTTCTCTGCTTCTTTAAGTCAGTTCAAGAACTGAGACCTGACTGGTGTGGCTCAGTGGATTGAGCATCGGCCTGTGAACCAAAGGATCACCAGTTCGATTCCCAGTCAGGGCACACGCCTGGGTTGGGGGCCGGGTCCCTAGTAGGGGGTGTGCAAGAGGCAACCACACATTGATGTTTCTCTTCTTCTTCTCCCTCCCTTCCCCTCTCTCTAAAAATGAATAAATAAAATCTTAAAAAAAATAAAAAAAACTTTTTTAAAAAAAGAAAGAAACCTGAGAGTACAGGGCTGTGCGTACACATGTAGGGCAGCCTCTCATTCAGAATCATTGCTCGGTGTGCTTGCTGTCACTGTAAATATATACTCTTGAGTTAGAAGATTTGATGGAATCTTAGATCTGCAAGTTATTTAACTGTGAAACATTCTTGGACCTCAGTTTCCCTTTTAACAGCATGTACAATAATAACACTAAATCAGGCACCATACTAATAGGAAATAGATGCCCCACTCAAATTGTGCCACTCAATGAAGGTTTAATAAAGGTTATATTTACAAAGGCCTAGGTAGGGAATAGTGAACCCTTGAGGGGTATTGTAGTATGCAGAACTATTCAGAGAAGACATTACTAGCCCTAAGGGGGCAAGGGGAAAGTCAATTGCCAGAACCATGAGGAAGAGAAAGAGAAAGAAAGTACTACAAGCTCCTGACAAGAACTGTGACCTTAAGTCAAGGGGCGTAGCCAACGGCAGACAAGTACACAAGAGGGTACCCAAATAAACTGAAATTACCTACCGGAAGGTGTGCCCTTTGCAGTTCAGGCTTCTCCTGCTAGGTCAATGTTCTAGGAACCCATTTGTATCAGTGTACCAGCTGGTGTTGTTGTGAGAGGCTGCCTTTGGCTTCAGTGAATTTTTTTTTTAAGATTTTATTTTTATTTTTAGAGAGAGGGGAAGGGAAGGAGACAGAGAGGGAGAGAAACATCAATGTGTGGTTGCCTCTCACATGGCCCTCACGGGGACCTGGCCTGCAACCCAGGCATGTGCCCTGACTGGGAATCGAACCGGGACCCTCTGGTTCCCAGCCCACGCTCAATCCACTGAACTACACCAGCCAGGGCAGCTTCAGTGAATTTTTTTGGAAGACTCTTTTAAGGCATCGGCCTATTTCATGATGGGTGATTTACAAGAGCACTTGCCCACACCCCGCTTAGTGTTCAGCAGTTTTTGACCAAAACCCACATGATCCCTATGGCCCACCCCCCTTTCACCTGATCTCTCCCCAAACAACTTTCATTGTTTCCCCGGATGAAAAAAGTCCTAAAAGGGAAATGTTTTGCCAATATGGAAGAGGTGAAACAAAAAATGGCAGAAGCACTAAAAGGCATCACCATCGACGAATCGTTCCACAATATACCAGGTTGCCAAATATCAGCTACATGCATACTTTTACAAGAAGAGACTGGGCTATTATTTCAACATGAACCAAAATCAAATTTTCTAGGAATAGAAAGTAAATTTTCTAGAAAAGTCAAACCAATGAAGACATTTTCAAAAGTCTGATTAACTCATCAAAGTAGAATTAGTCTCTTGTCACTCTATAAGAAAAAAATAGCATGGAATTATGAGGTTACTACTTCTGAATTGCATAGAAATTTAGACTGAGAAATGTAAATTTTACCTTCACTCAAACCTTTTTTCTATAACTGAGGAAACTGAGTTAATATTTAAAAGTCTTGACTTTTTTCTTATGGAGATACTAAAAACCTTCTTTTTTTTTTTTTTTCTATTTGGGATCCTACTTCCAAAATCAAGTTGTACAAAAGCAGCAATGTTCTGAAACAGGTGACTCAAAAGATCCACACACTCAAACATATTACAAGTACCTAAAGATCTATTGAGACACTTGGTTCGAAACATTGTTGGTACATATATATGTGGCATACAGGGGTAGGCAAAAGTAGGTTTACTGTTGTGAGTATGTGAAACACAGAGCTTATTCTTGTGTTATTATTTATTATTAATTATTGTACTATTTATTTGTATTATTTGTCTTCTTATTGTTATTATTCCGTGTCCTCATTTATGACTTTTAGCTAATGATGGCTGGTAATATAACTTACTTTTGCCCACCCATGTATGTAAGACATGTATGGCATATGATATATGTGCATATGTACATGTGTATATTTTTTCCAACACCACTTAAGCAGAGTTAGCTATAGAATGAAATACAAAAAAATTGTGAGTGCCAGACATTAAATTCAATCCTGCTAGGATGTGAATTAAAGGATATCTATTTTAGTGGACTTAAGAGCAAAAAGATAATTAATTAATTAAGGGAAATCTCACAAGTCTACATTTGTGCACAGTAGAATCTAGAGTAGCCAGGTTAAAAAACTGGCCTTGGAATTAAATTCCATATACGTTTTTAAAAAACATGTGATTAGATGTTGGATCCTACGCAATGTCTCAGCCTGACACATCAGTTCATCAACCCCCTGGCCAACTCACAGGAGAACATGTTCTTCTTGGGAGACTACATCATTTGCGGTGTCCACTTCCAAAGCATCAGGACAGATTTACTATGCCAATAGTTGGACTGATTTATTCAACACATGGTGTTTTAGTATCTATTATGTTCCCAGGCCCTGGTCTCAGGGTCTAGAAATGGAAAACAAAAAGTTCCTACCTTGTAGATCTTAAATTTTTGCTATAGTCATCTGGGGTAATAGCTGGCTAGAAGTAATCTTGTTAGCCTAATGACATAAATGGCAAGCAGCTATTGTAATGCACAGGCAGAAAAAAATATTGTCAACAGAAAGATAATTGTTGACTGCATATACATGGGTGACATATCTCAGGTTCTTCCCCTTGTCAGGCCTCCTATCAACATTATTGTTGTCTGAGAACTTTATCTAGAAGAGTAAGACATCAGATCATTTTATCAAAATATAACCCACAGCTGTGGAGTACACAACAATTATGTCTCAATCCTTTGTACCCAGAGACAGGGATGTACGCTGCAGCCACCACTCCGTAAGGTAACAAACAGGATCCTGGGGTGGTTATTAAGCAAAGCGCAATGTTGTGCTTAGCTTGCCAAACACACACAAAGAAGTTGTAAGCATCTGGCAGATGCCAAGGATGCATCATACACAGGCTGCTACGGCAGCAACAATGGAGAACACAGCTAAAATTAAGCTATAAACACGTCTTGTTGTCGGGGCCCCGTTCCCCTGCAAACACAGAGTGGTTTTACAGGGCTGGTGCAGTGTATTGGAAATTATATTACCAGTCCACAGCTGATGAGTTTATAAGACTACAGACAACAAGCGATCTGGCTGCATCCCGCGCTCAGCTTGCCAGAACTGCATGGAAGGCACACCAGTCTGAGAGATATTGCTAAAACTTAGATAAATGTGGGCCAACAATAGCCGTGGAGCAGAAGAAGAAGATGTGGTACATGACATTAATTTGTCTCTCAAGTTTTCCTCTTGGAGCTTCTTTATGACCGAACAGCAACCACTTAATTATAACATCAAGTACAAGCCCATCAAGGGTGCGTCTGATGAATGGGGGAACAGTTTCTAGCGAAATGTCCCCCCACTTTATTGTACCACCCTGCAACTGTTTCTGGCTTATTGTTTATTTCTCTAGATATCAGAAAATGTCTCTATCCATTTTCAGGGTATTTTTTTCCTTTTAATCTTATCTTATTTTCCTGTTGTAGTTGGGCTAGAAACAAAACAAATCATGTCATTTTTAAGTCGAGTACCTTGAATGGCACCAGAGTCCGCACTACTTAGCATTGAATTATAAATCTTTTTTTTTTAAATCTTCACTGGAGGGTGTTGTTGGGGATTTTTACTGATTTTTTTTTTTTTGAGAGAGAGAGAAAGGAAGGAGGAGGAGGAGAGAGAGAGAAGCATCAATGCGAGAAACATCAGTTGCTTCTCATAAGCACCCTAATCAAGACTGAACCCACCACCCAGGTGTGAGCCTTGACTGGGTATCGAACCCACAACCTTTTGGTTGTATGGGACAATGCTCCAACCAACTGAGCTGCCTGGCCAGGGCTGAATTCTAAATCTTCAATAATCTGGCCCCCAGTCACATCTCCAGACTAATCACTTGTCCCCACAGTTCTCCTTCACTTTTGCCATAGAATATACTATTGGCTCTGAGAATATACCCTGTCCTATGACTTTGCCCTTGCTGTTCCTTTGTATGGAATGTTCTACACTTCCCTTACACTTACACTTACCTAGCCAGCAAATCCTGGCCTATTTATTAAGAGTAAGGGAGGCTTGTTGGCTCTGTCTTCAGTCAAACCTGAGTGAATCTGGCACTTCTCTCCTTTTCCATGTCTGCTCCCTTAGCTAAAGCCCCATCTTGTCTTCTAGCTAGACTTTTAATTATTCCCCCAATTTCATTCTTTTCTCTCAAGCCTACTCTCCACGTGGCAGCCAGAGTGATCACTTCCTTCCCCTATGACACCCTCCCATGCCTTCCTAATACACTTAGAATGTATTTACACTCCTTGCCTGACTTATAAAGTCCTACCTGATTTGTTTCCTCTTTATAGGGTGCTCATAGGTCCATGTTAGGCCCAGACACTTCCATTTCCCTGCTATTATCTTGGTGTAATTATTAATAGCACCACCTTTTACTCTAAAGCGTGCTTGCTAATTTGAACTTAAGGCCACATGGGCACCATACTTCTATAGCTCCTCTGTATTGTTCTCCCCTTGTCCACGACAGCCCAGCACGCTGGTGTCCTTTTGCTTCTTTGAATACGAACAAACCAATTTGTTCTTCTGTTGGGCACTCAGCCAACCTGCTCTTCAGCATGGAATTACCTGCTTTCCAATCATTTTGCATAGCAGGTTCCTCCCGTTCAGGCTCTGTCCCAAGTAGTTCTGACTATCAATTCCGAAAAGTATTCCCCAATCACCCTAACTGCCCCTCTCCCCAGCTGCATTCTATCACATCAGCTCACTTCTTTGTTGTCACAGCACTTAAAATAGCTCATAATTGTTTGTTCATGTGTTTATTGGACCCTTCCTTCTATAATGTAAGCCCCACAAAAGCAGGTAATTTTTTATTTTGTTTTGTTTACTACTGTGTTGCTATTTTCTAGAAGAATGCCCACCTGGCACATAGTAGGTCCTTAATAGAACAGGTGGCAGAGAAACAAAAAATCTGCAAGCATTACCTTTTCTGCAAAGCCTACCCTGGCTATCTTCACACCCTTTCCAGGTCAGGCTCACCACTCCTTCCCCATGACACCGTTCTACCTGGTGCGTACATACATACAATGCATGGCAGGCAGTGCCTACAAGACCGTTTTCATGTGCACTTCATTTTGGTTTACATGTTTGCTTCTCTTTTGATGTGCAAATAAATGTAAAGGCAAATACAGTTCCTGTTCATTTCTTGTTTCATTTTATCTTGGTTGTTGCTTTAAACTTTTTATTTCAAACTTCCATACTTACAGAAAAGTTTCGAAAATTGTACCAAGCATTCTTACACCTCTCATCCTACTTCCCCTAATGCTAATATCTTATACAACCATAGTACAATTATTAATAATAGAATTAACACTAGTATATCATTTAAAGTAAATTTCAAGTCTTATTCAAACATTATGACTTTTTCCACTAATGTTCTTTTTCTACCCCAGGATCCCACATTTAATTAGTTGTTATCTCTCCCAAGTGCTTCTCCAGTTTAACAGTCCCTCAATCTTTTCTTGTCTTTCATGTCCTTTCAAAGAGTTCCCATCAGATATGTTATCAAATATCCTCATTTTGAGTTGATTCAAATTTTCTAATAGTTGGAGTGAAGTTATACATTTTTGGTGAGAATACCATACAAATGACAACGTGTCCTTGTCTTGCAGCCTTATATCAAGGGGTTCGTGACCCTGACATGTCTTGTTACTGGTGATGTCTTCTTGATCCCTTGGGTAAGTTGGTATCTCCCAGGTCTTTCCATTGTTAAATATCTTTTCCTTTGTGCTTGATATGTATCATGGGGAAGATACTTGGAGTCTATGAAAATCCTTTTTCTCTTGACACTTTTGCCCACTAATTTTAGCATCTATCAGTGGGTTCAGGGGATCTTATTTGCAACATTTACTACTGTGGAGTTTGCCCAATGGTGATTCTTTCTTGTCTTCTTTCCTCCTACATTTATCAACTGGAATTCTACTGTGTTCTTATTCATGTTTAACTCTGCCTGAAAATGGTTATCACCACATTTCTGACACAGGCGTGTCTCTGTAAGTACAGGTTAGAGCAAAGCAATTAAGTTCTCAGGCTGTATAGGAAGCCTAACACTTGCTAGCTTTGTAACAGAACAAGCTACTTAATCTCTCTGAGCCTCAGTTTCCTCAATAAAATAACAATACTATTATCATGTGACTCATTAGGGAGAATATTCAATTCATCCTCATCAATTCATTCAAGCACTAGAGATACAAAAAAGAAGTCACTTGATTAAGAATTCTTGACTAAGCCCGTTCTGGGCATATAGTAAGCTAGCAAGGTTCCAAAATTGTTTTCTACAGTTACAATTAATAATTGTACAATTTCCTGGCCAACTCTGGATCCTTAAGGATTTCAGTGAGCACTCAGAGCCCATTCCTCACCAACTAGAGGCATGTTTTTCAGAGTTTCCACTGACATGAGAATGAGAAAAGATGTACCCCTCTCCATATGTGTGCAATTTTAATAATTAATTTTTCCTAAACATATCAGAATCCTAAGAGGGCAACCCAATTAAAATACAAGTAAAAAAAAATCTTTAATGAAAGGTAAATGTTAAAGTTCTTAAAGAAGGAGGGTGCTCCTCTCTCTAAAGCCCTCTCTCTAGGTCCCAGTCTATGGAGGAGCTGGCGCATTGTCACGTGAGCCAGAAGAAACATTTGAAGATGGAGAAAACTGTAGCTGGTAAATGTTATTGCCAGCTCCGGGAAGTGAGGCCAGCAAGACTAACACCGCTGCGCTGGAGTTCGGCAGACCCCCCCGGGGGAGCCCAGCGAAGCAGGCAAGCGGATCACACAAGCCCAGTCCAAATGTCACTCTAACATTTGCAGAGCTGTGTGTAACTGCTTAAGGAGAGGTTTCCAACGAGAAGGTCAAGGAGGGAAAAGCTGTTTGGTGAGCTGAAGAATGTATTTGGGAGGTGCAGCCATTCTGTGGCGTATTCCTCTCCCTTCACGTGAGCAAGTTTTGTGTCATTTTGTTTTATATTGCCCTGTGTGAGTTTTAGAGCTGCTGCTTCCTCATATAGACAGATAATCCCTCAGGAAGACTGAGGCCAGTCTCTGGGGTGTGACTTTACAGGGGAAAGAGATTATATATTCTTTAAAACTCTATATCAAACAGCTTTTACTTTGTTTTCATTTTTATTCTTCAAGTCCTTCATTGGTTTTGTATGTCTGTAAATGACCCTTGATATTTCAGAATTTAATATTTGCAATTTTGACATTTTCCAAAGAATCTGAGGAGTTATTCTGTGTGATCATATATCATTTTAATCAGCCCCGCTGAGAGCAGGAAGTGCAGGGACTTAGTGAATAAACCTGGCTGAACACTTGGCGTCCACATCTCAGGAAGGCTGCATGGTTCTGTGTGTAATTTTGAAATACTTCATTCAAACAAGTGGAAATAATAATATAATAAATACCTACATCCCTGTAATGTGGCTTTTTAAAATTCCTAACATTCTGGTGTACATGTTGCAGATTCTTTTCAATGAAATAAAATATTACAGGCATCAGTAAATCCCCTTTTTAACAGTCCCACTTCCCTCTCTTCCCAGAAGTAACCTTTACAGGGATGTTCATGATGTCCATGCATGTGTTTTATATTCTTAATATATATGGATCCGCCCTGGCTGGTGTGGCTCAGTGCATTGAGTGCTGCCTACGAACCAAAGGGTTGCCGGTTCGATCCCCAGTCAGGGCACATGCCTGGCTTGTGGGCCAGGTCCCCAGTTGGGGGTGTGCAAGAGGCAACCACACATCAATGTTTCTCTCCCTCTCTTTCTCCCTCCCTTTCCCTCCCTCTAAAAATAATAATTAATAAAATTTAAAAATATATATATGATCTAGACATACAGTATTTTAGATTATTTCACATGTTTATAAACTATATATAAATGGTATCATTCTGTACATGGTATTCCATAACTTGCTTGTTATGGTATTGAGGTTTGCCAATGCTGTATGGGATTTTATTGTATAAAAGATCCATGATTTATTTATCACCTTCACGCTGATTTAGACTGTTGATAATTTTTTTCTTTTAGATTATAAGCAGTATTCCAATGTATAGTCTTGTAACTATCTAAATGTGAATTTATTTGAGAGTTTCTGTAAAGCATTTACTTAATGTGCAACTACTAGGCCAAATGTCACGTTCGACATCAGTGCTCAATTTTATTACAAAATGGTCACCTCATTGTGCACTCCCAGTATTTAGGACATAACAATTCCTATTTCTTCACCTCTTGGCCAAGACTTAACATTGTCAGAGTTATTAATTTTTGCTTACCTGATAATATCTATCATTTGCATTTGCCTTCTCAAGATTACTAGTGTGGATGTACATACTTTTATACATTTACTATCCATTTTGGTTTGGCATCTGCAATTTTCTTATTCATATAGCTTTTTCATTTTTCTGTTGGGCTATTTGTCTTTCTCTTGTTGACTTGTAGAAGTTAATTATACAATATCTGGAAACAACACTTCGCATATCACATTCACTGCCAATAGCTTCTCTCAATCTGTGGCTTGTCTTTTGTTTATCATATTTGTCCTTGAACACAGATTTAAACTTAATTGCCATCAAATTTATCACTGTCTTCTTCATGGCTCTACTTTCTTTATGGCCCTTTGTAATTCACCTTTATTTTCTTCTAAATATTTTTAAGGTTCACATTTTACATTTGAATTTGTATATACTCTTAATTCATTTCATGTTTTGTGTGAAAATGAAGTCTAATTTTATTTTTTCCATACGGATAACCAATTATGCCAGCACCACTTACTGACTAGTTTGTTCATTAACCACTGATTTATAACATTAGCCTGGTCATGTATCAATTTTCCATATTGCATGAAATAGTTATGGAGGGCTATTCTATCCCACAGGTCTGTGTGGGTCACACTAGCATAATTATTCTGGGTATCAAATAGGTCTATATCTAGTAGGGCAAGTCTTACCTGTTGTTTTTCACCCTTGCCCCCCAGAACAGTCTCAGCAATTTTGGCCCCTTGAACATACTTATGAGTTAGAGCATCATCTTGACAGTTACCATGAAAAACTCTGTTGGGATTTTGAGTAGAATTTTATTGGATTTATGAAGTAATTTATGGAGAATTTAGCATATTTATATTATTTACTCTAATTATGCATGAATATGATAGGTATTGGTGATTTATTCAGGACTTTGTTTTATAATCTTCAATAATATTTTGTCATTTCTACCATTAAGATCTTAAATATTTTAGGATTTATTCTTTTTTTAATTACTTTATTGTTGCTCAATTACAGTTGTCTGCATTTTCCCCCCACCACTCCCCCCCACCCCAGCCAATCCCACCTTCCTCCCTTGCTTCCACCCTCCCCCTTGGTTTTGTCCATGTGTCCTTTACAATAGTTCCTGAAAACCCTTCCCCCCACTCTTCCCTCCCCCTCCCCTCTAGCTATTCTTAGATTGTTCTTAATTTCAACATCTCTGGTTATATTTTATTTGCTTTTTTTTCTTTTGCTGATTATGTTCCAGTTAAAGGTGAGATCATATGGTATTTATCCCTCACCGCCTGGCTTATTTCACTTAGTATGATGCTCTCCAGTTCCATCCATGTTGTCACAAAGGGTAGGAGCTCCTTCTTTCTCTCTGCTGTGTAGAATTCCATTGTGTAAATGTACCATAGTTTCTTGATCCACTCATTTACTGATGGGCACTTAGGTTGCTTCCAGCACTTGGCTATTGTAAATTGTGCTGTTATGAACATTGGGGTGCATAGATTCTTTTGGATTGGTGTTTCAGGGCTCTTAGGGTATAATGCCAACAGTGGAATTGCTGGGTCAAAGGCAGTTCCATTTTAAGTTTTCTGAGGATATATGGTCAATTAATATTTGACAAAGGGGAAAGAAGCATAAAATGGAGTAAAAACAGCATCTTCAACAAATGATTTTGGGAGATCTGGACAGCCACATGCAAAAAAATGAAACTTAACCACCAACTTACACTATACACAAAAATAAATTCAAGGTGGATAAAAGACTTAAATATAAGTCATGACACCATAAAAGTCCTAGAGGAAAACATCAGTAGGAAAATCTCAGACATTCCATGCAGCAACATCTTCACTGATATGTTCCCTAAAGCAAGGGACATAAAGGAAAGAATAAACAAATAGGACCTCATCAAATTAAAAAGCTTTATTGGCTAAAGAAAACAGCATTAAAATGAAAAGAGAACCAACTATATGGGAAAACATATTTGCCAATGATACCTCAGACAAGGGTTTGATCTCCAAAATATATAAAGAACTCACACAACTCCACTCCAGAAAGACAAAAAACCCAATTAAAAAATGGGCAAAAGACTTGAACAGACATTTTTTCAAGGAGGACATACAGAGGGCCCAGAGACATATGAAAAGATGCTCAGAATCACTAGCCATCAGAGAGATGCAAATTAAAACCACAATGAGATACCACTTCACACCAGTGAGAATGGCCATCATAACCAAATCAACAAACAAGTGTTGGTGAGGATGAGGAGAAAAGGGAACCCTAGTGCACTGTTGGTGGAAATGCACACTGGGGCAGCCACTGTGGAAAACAGTATAGGATTTATTCTTAGCTACTTTATATTTTTGTTGCTATTATACATGGAATTTTTTCTGTTTTATATTTTAATTGGAAATTATAATTGCAGAGAAGGTTAATTAGGTTTATATGTTTATCTTCTATCCAACAAACATGCTGAAGTCCATTTTGGTTCTAATAATTTACCTATAGACCTTCACGAAATTTCTACAAATAAGAAAAGTTCAGTATATTCTTCTCCAATACTTTGCATCTGGTTTTTTAAAACCGATTCTATTGGCTAGTTTTCTCCATTTCAATAATAAACAGAAGTGATAAAGGGCATGCTTGCTTTGTCCCTAATCTTAATAAAATAAATAGCTTCTTGATAGCTTTGTATTTTCAAGCTAAAATGTTATTTTCTAATCTAACCCTGTTCATATTATTTTTAATAAATATATATTGACTATATCAAATGTGTCTGTATTTATAATTTTATTTTTCCTTTATCTTTAATATTATTTTATATTAAATTTATTTTTTATTTTTTTTCATTACCATTTAGTCCCCTTATACCCCACCCACCCACAATCACCACACTGTTGTCCCTGTCTCTTCCTTTTTGCTCAATCCCTCCACCACCTACTCTTCCTCCCTTAGCTGCCACCCTGTTCTCTTTCTATGAGTCTGTCTCTATTTTGTCTGTTAGTTCAGTTTGTTCATCAGATTCCACATGAGTGAAATCATATAGTAGTTGTCTTTCTCTGACTGGCTTATTTCACCTAGCATACACTTAGCATAATGTTCTCCAGGTCCATCCATACTGTTGCAAAGGGTAAAACTTTCTTCTTTTTTTTACAGCTGAGTAGTATGCTATTGTGTAAATGTCCTATAGTTGTTTTATCCACTCATTTACTGATGGACACTTGGGCTGCTTTTATATCTTGGCAACTGTAAATAACACTGAAATGAACATAGCGGTGTTTATGTTCTTTTGAATTAGTGTTTTAGTTCCTTTGGATATATGCATATTTCCAGAAGTAGGATTGCTGGTCAAAAGGTAGATCCATTTTTTGGTGTAGCCACTGTGGAAACCAGTATGGAGATAACCTCAAACATCATCTTATATTAAAATATAATTCTGATATTGTCTCACCACATTCCTAAGAAAAATCCCTCCTCACATATGAGGTACTTTTTGAAATACTGAATTACACTTTCTGATGTTTTATTTAGAAATTTCAGTAGAAGTAAATATTTATTTATTTATTTTTCCTTTTTATTGAATTTATTGGGGGTGACACTAGTTAACAAAATTATACAGGTTTCAGGTGCACGATTTGACAACATATCATCTGTACACTGTATATGTTGTGATCATCCTCCCCCCAAGCCAAGTCTCTGTCCGTCACTGTTTATCCATTTAATTCACCATTTTCTCCTCCACCTCCTCCATCCCTCCCCCTCCCCCTGGCAATAGCCACATAGGTATCCATATCCACGAGTTTTTTCTTGTTTTTTTCTTTTTTGCTCAATCCCTTCACTCCCCAACACCAAGCTCCCCAACCCCTCCCCCTCACAGCTGTCAGCCTGCTCTCTATCTATGAGTCTGCCTCTATTTTGTTCATTTTGTTCTTTAGTTTCCACATATGAGTGAGATCACATGGTACTTTTCTTTCTCTGACTGGCTTATTTCACTTAGCATAATGCTCTCCAGGTTCATCCACACTGTCACAAAGGGTAAGATTTTCTTTTTTTTTTTTTAACAGCTGAATAGTATTACATTGTGTACATGTACCACAGCTTTTTTTATCTACTCATCTAGTGATGGACACCTGGGCTGTTTCCAAATCGTGGCTATTGTAAACAATGCTGCAATTAACATAAGTGTGCATATATTCTTTCAAATCAGTGTTTTACGTTTCTTCAGATAAATTCCCAGAAGTGAAATTGCTTGCTGGGTCATGAGGCAGTTCCATTTTTCATTTTTTGAGGTATCCCCATACTGCTTCCCACAGTGGCTGCACCAGTCTGCATTCCCACCAACAGTGCACTAGGGTTCCTTTTCTCCACATCCTCACCAGCACTTGTTAATTGTTGATTTATTGATAATAGCCATTCTGACAGGTATGAGATATCTCATTGTGGTACAGGGCAAGGGAAAGAATAAAAACATATATTTAAATGTACATACAGTTATGCTTTGAAATGGAACATGGTATAATAATATAAAATTGAGCTTGCATTGGTTTCCATCCAAGTTCATTTGGTTTCTGAGTTATGCAGGAGTCTTCATGACAGATGGTCTCACCAATATAGAGGTTCCATATTTGAACTTCAGTTCAAGAGGGTTTCAGTATTTAAAATAAATATAACAAGGACTTTCAGTTAAGATGGCAGCATAGGTAAACATAGCTTACCTCCTCATACAACCATGTCAAAATTATAACTAAACTATAGAACAACCATCACTTAGAAACATCAGAAATCAAGTTGAATGGAAGTCTGACAATTACAGAATTAAAGAAAGCACATCCATCCAGACTGGTCAGAGGGGCACAGACACGGAACAGGCTGGTCCCACATCCACGTGTGGTAGATAAAAATTCAGGGAAGGAGTCCCAGTCCCACACCATGCCCCACAATCCAGGGTTCCAGTGCCAGGAAGATAAGTCCCCATAACTTCTGGCTGCAAAAACTGGCAGGGATTCAGTCAGTGGAAGAAACTTCTCGAGTCCCAAGCAGTTCCTCTTAAAGAACTCACACATGGACTTATTCAAACTCACTCTCTCTGAGTTCTAGCACTAAGGTAGCAGCTTGAAAGATACCAGTGACATACAGGAAGGAAGTGAAGGGTCTGTCATCAAGGAGAAAGCTAGGGAACCACTTTCTCCCAAACAGAAAGGCAGGCAGAGGCCATTGTCCCTCTTTAAACCTTCTCTGCTCAGAGCCACAAAGTTGGCAGGCAAGTGCCATATCTGAGACCCTATCAACATGGCTAACACTGTTTGCCCCACCCTGGAGATGCCCTGAGACTCAGTCCCACCAAACTCACAGGCCGAATTAAGCCGTTAACAATGATATTTCTATATGAATGGCTGGTCATGGCTCATGCTTCACAACTTCCAAAATCCTCTCAAACAAGCAACAGCCAGCCTCACCAAGTCCAAAGTCCTAATCTCTTGCTAAGTAGCCCCAGGCCCAGCACTCACAGCAGCCATTCTAGATTCACTGCTTGGCTTCGTCTGGGAATCTCTAAGCCCAGCATAAGTAGTAGCCATCTCCAATTGCTTTATAGTTCATGCAGGGTGGCCCCAGGTAGAATACAGGTGGGGGCTGACCTTGGCCTGCACCACCCAGAGAAACACGAGAATCAGCACACCCAGTAGACAGCTACAGACCATGTTGGAGGACCACCACCCTGCCCCTGCACAGATGATCCTCCACAGAGGGTGGAGGTTGGTGGTCAGTGGTCACAGCCAGTCTTTACAACTGACTGGCCTGGGTAAATCCCTTCTACTGACATGCCAAGAGCAGTCAAGGCTCAACTACAAGAGGAGGGTATACTCAGCCCACACAAAGGATGCACCTCCAGTACTGAGCTTGGGTGATGGGAAAGCTGTGCCACTGGACCCTACAGGACACCTACTATAATAATGCCACACTACCAAGACAGGGAGTCATAAAAGCTCTACCTAATACATAGAAACAAACACAGGGAAGCTTCGAAAATGAGAAGACAATGAGGCATGGCCCAAATGAAAGAATAGATCAAAACTCCAGAAAAAGAATGAAACAAAATGGAGATAAGCAATCTATCAAATGTAGAGTTCAAAACACTGATTATAAGAATGCTCAAGGAACTTAGTGAGGACCTCAACAGCATAAAAAAGATCCAGTCAGAAATGAAGGATACACTAATTAAAATAAAGAACAATTTACAGGGAAACAACAGTATAGTGGAGTAAGACAAGAATCACATCAATGATTTGGAACATAAAGAAGCAAAAAACAACCAATAGGAACAAGAAGAAAAAAGAATCCAAAAAAAAAACCAACTATAGTGTAAGCAGCCTCTGAGGCAACTTCAAGCGTTCCAATATTTGCATCATAGGGATTCCAGAAGGAGAAGAAAAAGAGCAAGAAATTGGAAATCTATTTGAAAAAAATAGTGAAAGAAAACTTCCCTAATTTGGTGAAGGAAATAGACATGCAAGTTCAAGAAGCATAGAGAGTCCCAAAGATGGATGCAAAGAGGCCCAGTCCAAGACACATCATAATTAAAATGCCAAAGGTTAAATACAAAGAAAGAATCTTAAAAGCAGAAAGAGAAAAGCAGTTAGTTATCTACAGGGGAGTTCCCATAAGACTGTCAGCTGATTTTTCAAAAGAAACTTTGCAGGCTGGAAGGGATTGGCAAGAAATATTCAAAATCATAAAAAGCAGGGGTTTATAGCCGAGATTGCTCTACCCAGCAAAGATATCATTTGGAATCAGTATGCAAGTAAAGAGCTCTCCAGACAAGAAAAAAACTAAAGTCACCAAACCATTACCATCACCATCACCAAACCATTATTATATGAAACGTTAAAAGGACTTATTTTAGAAAAAGATCAAAACTATGAACAATAAAATGGCAATAAATACATATCTATCAACAATTGAATCTAAAAACAAACTAAGCAAACAAGAAAAACAGAGACAGAATCATGGATATGAAGAGTGTTTTCATGGTTGCCAGATGGGAGGGAGGCATGAGGGAACAGGTGACTAGGTGAGGGGGTTAAGAAGTACGAATAGGTAGTTACAGAATAGCCACGGGGATGTAAAGTACAGAACAGGAAATAGAGTAGCCAAAGAACTCACATGTATGACCCGCGGCCATGGACAAGGTATGGGGATTGCCTGAGGGAGTGGGGAGTGCTGGGTGAAGGGGGGCAAAGGAGGAAAAACTGGGACAACTTTAATAGCATAATCAATAAAATATAATTTAAAAGAAAAAATAATAAAATAAAATAAACATACCAGGCATATTAGAAGTGTAACTTTGTGCAGAATTAATAAAGCAATTGATGCTTGAGAAAGAAAATAAGAGAAGAAAAGAGAAATAGAAAGGAAGGAAAGTAGGGACAAATGGAGAATTTTTCCATTGCAAAACTTCAGAAAGTGGTGATTTTTTCAGGTGGCATGTTAAGAGGAAACAAATGAACAAACAAAACACTTGCAGAATTTGCTCCTGCAAAACTCATCTTATTTCAGACTTGCTCTAGGAAGAAAGTGAGATTGCTTCACATGTTTTCTGATCTGTAAGAAATACAGAGATCATTCACTCATTCATACAGTGACCAATAATTGAGTTTTGGCCAAAAATTAACTTCACCAAGGAAACAGTGTTTGTTTTGATGTGCTTTTGTAACTTCAGACTAACAGAGGTTCTGCTGTTATTACCCATGTGCCTGGGGACTTTACCCTTAAAAGCAATGTGAGGTATTAGACTTTTCTATTATTGAGGATACAGGAGGGATAAACCACTCTTGAAAACATTTGAAATGTAGCATATAAAGGATACCAAATGTCTTTCTTCTATTGACTTCTACATATTTTTTCAATTATCAAGCAAATAAGCATGACACTGTGAGATATTAAACTTCGTTTTAATGTGATAATGCCTATCCCCAATTTAATCTCTACATATATCTTTGTAAGGACCCCTTTGAGTTAAGTCTCTTTTTTCTCCTTCCAAAGGTACTGCTTGAATTACTGATAAACAGTGAGTAAAACAGCAGCGAGGAAAAGGGGCTGCCATTATTTGATCGGTTGGGGCTGTTTAGACAAACACAGTAGTTATTTCATAAAATAATTAAGAGGAAGTATCATTCACTGTCTAAGAATGGAGATTCTAGACCCTGAAGCTGAAGTTTAAATCTCAATATTGCCTCTTATTATCTGTGTGACATTCAAAAAGTTGCTTAATACTCTAAGCTTCAGTTCCTTCACTGGTTAAAAAAAAAAAAAAGATGTGAGAAGCACCTACTTTATAACTTTCTATTATGACTTTTATGAAGATTGAATGTGATAAATTTTGGTAAATGCTGGCACAGTATCTGGCACGTATCTGATTAATAAACATTAGCTATGACTATAATGAGGATCAAGTTCTCTTCCAGATAAAGTATAGAGAGAAATGAAAATGGACCCATCCCATGGAAGCATGGATGATCAATCACGAAGCAAGGTGCTCAGTTAGCTATATAGGAAGCCCCAAGGAAATAGCAAACATTGAAAAACGGGATGAAATGCCTCTATAAATCAAACCTTCACTCTTCGCACTGTGTTATGTCCATATTAATTGCTTTTTATGCTGAAATAAGAGTACGGCCCTAGAATGACTGGAATGATGTCCAGTTATTCTCTATAGAGTCCATGGCGTAGAGGGATGGGCAGGGACCAGGCACTCAGGGTCTTCTGGAAAATGAAGACTTGGGATTTTATTGTAAGTACAACAGGAAACCACAGAAGGCTTCCAGCAGGGAAGGGATCGAGCTGGATTTACACGTACATGTACACTGATGACCTTTCTGGTGTCCTCAGTTTTCTCTTTTGCAAAAAGAAAAGCTTCAACACGTGCAGTGGTTCTAAAAGCAAGGCTCCCAGATCAGCACGTCAGCACCACCTGGAAACATGTTAACATGTTTATTTCCAGGCATCGCCCAAGACCTGCTGAACCAGAATCGTCAAGGCTGGGACCCAGCAGGTTGTACTTTACTAAGCTCCCAGGTGAATGCTGACGCAGGCTGACATGCGTGACCCACTGGGCTGCACAATCGCAGATATTCCTCTCAGCTCCAAAGTTCAATGTTTCTAACCCCATTACGTCCTTCGTCCTTCGTGACTCAGGTCTGAATCCTAGCAAACAAGATTGACCAGGGAGCATTTCCATCACCTCTGTTGACCAACATGCTGTTTCAGAGAGGAATCACTGCAAGATAAATAACTAACTACCAAATGCACAGATCTCCCGTCAGTACACAATTTCTATCCTGAGCCAGATGTATAATAAGATGAAAAGGGATTAAAGATAATGCCACACTGACCTCTAAATTTCTTCTCATAGTTATTAGAATGAATTTCCCTAAACCCTATATCCCCTATACAATTATCTGCCCGGGTTTATACAAAATTATGAGACCATTAGAATTATATTTGTCTCTATGTGATATAGGTGTCTACACAAAGGAGGTATTGAATCAGAGACAGAATAAAATGATGAAAGGGCAGGCTCTTTGAAATTGCACAACACAGACCTAGACTTCTGGTTTCGCCACTGGTCTAGGAACCCAAGTTAAAAAATGGCAAAGGGCCCTGGCTGGTATGGATCAGTAGACTGAGTGCTGGCCTGCAAACCAAAGGGTCACCAGTTCAATTCCCAGTCAGGGCACATGCCTGGGCTGTAGGCCAGGTCCTTAGTAGGGGGTACGTGAGAGGCAACCACACATTGATGTTTCTCTCCCTCTTTTTTTCCCTCTCTTATCCTTCTAAAAATAAATAAATAAAATATTTTTTAAAAAGTGGCAAAGGGTCTGGCAGGTAACTTGCACACTCTTAATATGGTTAGCATTATAGGTATACATGTTTGAAGAACTATACATGAAAACATAGCCACATGACTATGTTCATAAAATAATTATGAGATTGTATTTTACCAAAGTCTGTCATCTTAGGTGTGGGTATGTGGCTGTCTGTAATGAACTCTTGAATCATATATATTATTGGTTCTTGGTGAGTCCCCGTGGGTTAACAATCTCATAACTGCCCAAATGGAACCATTTTAAAATAAAGCCATCAAACATGGCCTCGTTTAACAAATTCAGAAATATCAAAATGAAGGAGCATGTCTTCAAATTAAAAAGAGAAAGTTATGCTAACCAGCAGTTGTCTATTGTCTATATCAGAGATATTCATTGACCTAGCAGAATATTCCAGACAACTTTATCTTTTAACTGGTATGGATACTTAAGTCTTTTATGAATATCGACTTGGTACATATTTATGCACTGCACCCCTAATGAGATTGCAGAAGCTCTTGAGCAGGCACTATGGCTTCTGCTTCTGTGCATTTCTCAACAGAAACGAGCACAGTGCATTATACACATTAGGTGTGGAATGAACGTATTGATTATGAATCATATTATCCAGGAGGCACACAGGCTGAAAATAAATACATTCAGGAAAGGTACAGATAAATCTATTGATAATATTAAATGGGTACAGTGCAGTGGTTAAGAGCAAGGATGATGGAATTAGTTGGAATCTAAGCTTACCTACTCATTAACCATGAGTTATTTACCCTCTCAGGCTCCTCCACAATAAAGTGAGGATAACAATACCTACCTCACGGAGTTGTAATATTGACTAGATAATGTACATAGTGGTTAATACTTCAATTTCAATATGTGACAGTTATTAATAATGATAATGTGATGATAATAATAGGTATTTATAGCATGGGATCTACTTAAGATATATTTTGATATTTGAGCTATACAACATGTAAGGAACTATTATAACCTTCAAACTACCAAACTATTCTCCTTTGTTCAGACATAGATATGGGCTGAATGAACTCTTGGTCTAATTTAGTTTGAATATTAGATCTTTATAATTTATCATTAGGAATACACAATAGAAGACTATGTAGCCACTTAAAATCATTTTAAAGAACATTTATTAACATGGTAATGCTCATGCTAAAATTGAAATGGGAAAAAGATCACTATAAATGTTAATACGACTTAGAAATTAAGTTTTATTTAACTGATTAACACCTATATCCAAATAAGAAGATGAATGAAAGGCTAATAGTTGCTAACTGGAAGTAGTGGGATTATAGATTAGAATCAATGGTAGTGGGGTCCTAGATTATTTGTTCTTTCCTATACTTTTTAGTTTTACCAAAATACCTGCAGCAAACATTTATTACTTTGATGATTAAGAAAAAAGTGCATGTAATTTAAAATAATGATAAGGTCAAAGACTTTTTAACTGAGATATATTTGACATTTAATATTGTATAAAAAGGCCAAAGACTTTTAACAACATAGAAATTTGCTTATAATAAATTCTTAGGATTAAAAATCAGAGATATCAAAAAAACAAGTGTGCTGTCTCCTACATATAGAAGAATGCTTGCTATATAGAATGTAATAAATTGCAGTTATTTCTGATTAGAAAATTTTCAGTAATAGTTTGATTTTACTGTGTTTATTTCAATATTTCTCATTTTTTCAAAAGGGGAAAATGTTGATTTTTTTATTAATTACATATACATACATATATTCATGTAAAATATTTGCATCTACTCCATATACACAAATACATGTTTTTATAAAGGTAGGCAGGCAGGTAGGTAGGTAGACAGGTAGACAGATGCATATTTAGAGATGTGGCCATTTCCTCTGGGGACCTTCTGACCCTTTGTCACACACTGTCTCCAAACCACCAGGGCTTGGGCTTCAGTCTCGATACTCAGTGTGATGTCACTGCGGAGTCTTATGAATACAGGGTCTGGCATAGTTCTATTTCTGGGAAACATGACAGAAACTAAGTAATAGCAGACATAAAACACGCAAATAGGAAATTATTTAAAAAGTATATGGATTATTAAAATTAACTGAATGAAACCAATCTAAAACAAACCCTTGTGTTTTGGTTTTTCAGGCTGGGAAGTGAATGTTGAAGAAAGGCGCCAGGCAGTAATTCCAGCCTAGCAAAAGCACATGAGCTGGAAAAGACTACAGTACACAACTTAATTAGTGGTTCTTGACTGAATCTTCTAAACTTAAAATAAAAATCTAAAAAATAAAGTTAAGTAAGGTCTATAATCACAGGAGGGAAACTGAATTCTGTATCGGTGCTTTTATCCTGCTGCCAGAGATCTGCCTATTCCCGCAAGGTACTTTTGTAAAAAGATAATTACCAGGTTCTGGCTAGTAGGCAACTCTGCCAGGCTGATATGCCATGCTCTCCCACCTAGACTCCTGGGAAGGAAGGACCCAGAGAGGAAGGGAGGAAGACTTGCAGCCCAGCAAGTCTCTATAGCTTTGACCCACACAATCTGCCACTGCCGGTCCCAGTAGCTAGGGGAATAACTTAGGCTGAAAGATTTTGTTACATCAGGATGGCACTGAATATTGAGGGAAAAAGTACCCACTTAGAGTTAAAGGATTTGAGTTTGTGAAACATCCTTGGCCTGTACGGTGTGACCTTGGGCATCTTGACTCCTCAAGGGCAAACAAAGCCACTTAATGAGATTGTTTATAATGTGAGTATATAATACTTCACAGGGTTTCTCCATTCAGTGTTTGTTACGGGCCAATCAGGCCTCTACATTTATGAGAAATAAGGACAAAACGTGACTGAAAATGAGTTACATATATAAAACAGGAGACTACAGAATTGAAGGACACTATTGAAGTTGACTTAAAATAGCATTTTGAACAAAATTTTAAAGTGCTACAAGACATTAGAGTTCACTTTGACTCACCCCCACCCCAATATCACATAAAACTTTCAACTCAACATATGTCCACAGACAACTGGCATCAGCAGAACCTGGCAGCTTGTTAGCAATGCAGAATTGCAGGCCCTATCCCAGACACACTGAGTCAGAATCTGCTTTTTAACAAGATCCTAGCATGATCTGTGTTCTGATTAAATTTGAGAAGCATCGACCTAAACCTGACCTTTTGTTTCTCACTTTTAAGCGTCGCCTGGACTGGACCCTTTCTCTTGCTTTTTGTTGCCATTTCCCTAGTTTATATTCTATGAAAAGATAGATTTTTTCCTTAAAAAGTGACAACTGATTTATTTATTGACTCATCCTTTCACTAATTTATTCATCAAGCATTATGAGGCACTACTAAGTGTAGGGGCAGGCTTGAGTGCTCTGAAGAAAGCATTTCCACTTTGAAAAAAGATAGCATGGGTTAAGTAAGGGGAAAGTGTGAATGGTTCATGGAAAATAATACAGAAATTCCATTTTGCTGGAATATCCCTGGTGAGTAATAGAAGGAGGAGTACAAACATTGAGACCAGGATCAACAACCCACAATGCCCACCATTTGTCAGCAGCAATTTTCCCAAACTTTGGTCAATAGTGTAGCAATGTCATACATTTACCACATCTATGCACCACCTAAATTTTTGAGTTCATCTTTTTCTTTAAATTGCCTCACTTCTTGTACTGAAATACGAGGTCTGTCCAGAAAGTTTCCAGCCATTTAATATAAAAAATAAAGACGTTTATTAAAGAAGATACAATAAACACTGTACATAGAACAATGATGCCTCAGTTCCCTTCAAAGTAGGCACCTTGGGACCTCACACAGTTCTCCCAGTCGTCATCAGCTGTCCCACTATATTTTCCTGAATGTCATCAATGTTCTGAAATTTCTTCCCTGTCAAAGGTGATTTCAGTTTTGGGAAAAGCCAGAAGTCACAGAGAGCCAAATTTGAGGGTCTGAGACAACTGGGTGATTTGATGTTTCGCCAGAAAGCTCTGCACAAGACGTGATACATGCGTGGGCATGTTGTCTTGATGAATCTGCCAATTACCAGTTGCCAATTGCAGTGGCCTTCTGAATCATCTTGAGGAAGGAAACTGAGGCCTTCCACAGTTTCCACAGAGGAACATTCAAGCTTAACACAAAATTTGACGCTGATTCGTTTCTCTACTTTCTCAGTCATTTTGAATGCAACAACCACACAGGGCACATGCTCATTCAACAACATCTACCATCCCCACTGACTAGTAGAATGAAGTTGTCATTGTTCATGCATGCACATTCCAGTCCACTCTCCTTCGCTGTCAGGTTACCTCTATGTCAAGCAAACCATTTTCGTTATATTAACAACAGCTAGACTTTTTCTGGACAGACCTCAGTATATTTTCACTTTTAAGTAAATGCATACTAGCACTATAAATGGAAAACCAGTATCATTTGCCTATGGAGATTATAACTTTAGTAAAGTTTTAGAAGATATCTTTGTCCTCTAACAGTTTTGAGCCTGAAGCCTGATATTTCTGCAAATAAAGGAATTTAGTAAGTTTCAGGGGGTGTTAAAGACAAATTCGACTTTTCCATTAACATAATCAATCAAAATAAAAGCACTTTTTCTGTTCCACTCAAACCGCTCTGTGTATATTCTCATTCACTGCCTCTAGAATCTACCGTAATATCAACTGCCTCTTTCTCCGAAGCATGGCTAGGGTCTTCAAATTCTGCTCCTCTCACCTCCTTATTTCTAAGAGCCACAGCCTCCTTGGAGCTCTTCTTTTCCTACACCTTGAACAGTCCATCAGAAGTATGCAAATCAACAGTTAGTGTTTATCCATCACTTCACGTGTGCTTGTCCTACTTCTAAAATTAGGCTTTGAGGCTCTCAAAAGACAGAGATGGGCTCCTATTAGGGGACTGATAAATTTATGTGGATGGTGGTTAGACTGTACCCCCTGAGGAACCACCTAGAATCCATCTGAGATGTCAGGAGGTACTAAATAGCTTAGACATCGATCCTTCCAGTTGCAGCGCTAAATCTTCTTATGAAACCTCCCAATAGCTGTCCTGTAGCAGGTTTCACAAGGTGGTTTTTCACTCCAGAGACCATAATCAAGCCCATTAGAGCTGGGGTTGCCTGGTCTTGCTCCATGGTGCCACCTCTGAAGGTGTTCAGCACAATTAGCAACCATGGCTTTACTTAAGTGGTACGAAGTGTTAACAAAGCCCAGGAGACTAGAGTAAGACAAGCATTAATACAGCATAGAACCACAGGAAGCTGCTGCTAAAGGGTACTCTGAAACTACACCATTTCAATTGCTACTTCCTTTAGATACCCATTACCTCTAAGGCATTACCTTTAATGACTAAAGAAAATGTTAGAATGTTTTTTAAAGTGGAGGATGTTTGCCAGGATTCCAACAGCACCCTTCAGCACCTCTTCAATTTGTGCACTTAACAGACATCTTTCTCCCTCTGAAAACACCATGTCCTTGATTTCCTTTGTCCCTTTTCTCTAAATCTTTGCCATTTCCTTTTTGAAAAACATAGTAGAAAATACACTGAACTTGAAATAAGAAAGCCTCAATTCTTATCTTTATCTGGGCACTAATTTCCCATTTGATTTGGCCATTTATTCAACAATCACTTTAAGACTCTTGATTTCTTATTCTTTGTCTAGAAAATAAATAATCTCAAGTTCTCAAAAACATATTTTTTACTCTCAAATGCTCTTACCTATTCAGTCATTTGGCCACTATTTTCCCAGTTGGCAAATTCACTAATTTTTATAAACAGTAATGGAGATGCAAGAGCCACCTTTGCTCCAAGATACATTTCCAGCCAGTGACAATGTACATGGATAACATGAAGTTATCTTCAAAAGTCCCTGTACACACAGGCTTAGTCCCAAGATGACGTGGAAAATTGACTCAGAAATGAATCTCAGCACCACAGTGCTGAGGCCAAGCAGAGGCCACACCCTGGAGGGGAAGGATGTGAGCTCTGGGGCCAGCCAGAGCTGGGTTGGGTTCCTAGAGTGTGAGGGTTAATTTTGTGTCAAGTTCACTGGGCTAAGGGATACCCAGTTAGCTGATAAAGCATTATTTCTGGATGTGGCTGTGAGGGGATTTCAGGAAGACATTGCATTTGAATTGGTGAATGGAGTAAAGCAAATGGCTCTCCCCAGTAAGGTCAGGCATCATCCCGTCCACTGAGGACCCAAATATAACAATAACAACAACAAAGGCAGAGGAAGGGCCTGTTGGGTCTCTGCTGAGCTGCTGGGACACCCACCCTTTGGGTATCGACACTGTCGACTTCTCAGGCTGCTGGTCCCAGCCTGACTCACACCACCACCTTTCCTGGTTCTCCAGTTTGCAGACAGTAGATCGTGGGACTTCTTGGCCTCCCTAATCGTGTGAGCCAATTGCTATTTTAAAAAATCTCTGTATCTTACAGACTATATCTACAAAGATACACATACACGTGGGTGGGTGTGTTTATCTCCCATTGGTTCTGTTTCTCTGGAGCACCCTGACTGATACTGACCCAGCACTTACCAGGGCTGTGCGCCGTCGATGAGGTCTTTATTGTTTGAAACCTCAGTTTACTCACTGGCAAAATGGAAATATCAACCCAAATTGCATCTTGACTCAGTAGTGTCAATAAACGCTATTGTGACTAAACCTGTAGAGATACAGATCCCTTGGCCAAAACACACACACACACACACACACACACACACACACACCTCTACATGTGTCGCTAGAGATGCTCAGGCCGTCCATCACTTAGCAGTGAAGATAGGCAGGAAAACCTCGTGCAGTTCCTTTTGTCAGACAATGAGAACACAGGAGTCAAAACCTGTGATACCACACCCCTCCATCCCTCTTCTCCTAAATGTATCTTACACTCCAGCCACACTGGGAGTAAGCCACTCAAGGTATCCTGTGGTTTCTCGTCTCTGTGCCTTTGCTCAGACACTATCTGCCCACCCCACTCCCACCCCCCAAATGGCTATTGCCCTCCCACGGTCATCTCCCTTTTCCGGATCTCCACCCAACTTCATCTGTGTCCTGCTCATCCCACTGGGGTTTACAGTGTACTTAGGTGTGTCCTCATTGCTGCCTTCTGCACCACTTTAGGGTTTTGCCTTGGAGCCAGTATTAATTACAGAAGTGAGTTCTACTCAAGTTTGAGTAGGCGAGGCCCAGGGTGAGATCCTAAAGCGACTGGGACATTTTGATTACAGAATCTACTTTCAAAATGTTAAATCCTTAGAGAGAATTGCTGAGTTTCAACCACAGGGTAGCATAGGAGAAGAGAAGCCAATTGTGTCTCTCAAAAAGACATGTTCAAGTCCTAACCCCGAGTACCTATAAATGTGACCTTAGTTGGAAATAAGGTCTTTGCAGGTGTAATCAAATTGAGAAGAGTTCATATTACATAGGGTTGGCCCTAATCCAATGACTGGTTTCCTTATAAGAAAAGGGATATTTGGGCACAGAGAGAGCCACACAGAGGAAAAATGTCTTGTGAAAATGGAGGCAGAGATCAAAGAAAAGAGTCTACAAGTAAAGAAATCCTAAGGATTCCTGGCAGTCACCAGAGGCTAGAAGAGAAAGGAAGTGTCCCCCTCTAGAGCCTGCGCAGAAAATATGACCTTGCTGATGCTCTGATATTTTACTTCTAGCCTCCAGAACTGTGAAATAACCAATTCTGTTGTTTTAAGCCACCCAGTTTGTGGTACTTCATTACAGAAGCCCTATGTAACTAATATAGAAACTATTTAACATATTCCCTCTGGCTTGAAAGATGATATCCTACTTCAAGAGTATTTTTCTACCAGAGACATTGAAATTAAGAACAATCTGACAGTAACCAGAGGGGAGGTGGGAGGGGATAATGGGGGGAAGGAGGGAAGGGTTTTCAGGAACAACTATAAAGGACACATGGACAAAACCAAGGTGGGGGTGGAAGCAGGGGAGGGAGGTGGGGAGGGCTGGAGTGGGGAGAATGGTGGGGGTAAATGCAGACAACTGTAATTGAACAACAATAAAATAATTTTAAAAAGGAACAATAAATTTAAAAAGAGTATTCTTCTAAAATTATCTCAGCTTTACATTATATTTTTTCATTTGGTATATAAACAGATGCAATAACCTCCTTTTTCTCTTATTTCATATTAGATTCTAAGAAAGGTCTCCAAGGTCACAGCCTTAGAAATAAGGAAAATAGGTCTGTAAATATTTATTTGAAAAACATTCATACATTCTAGTCCCTCGAGCAAACAGGGCTATTGCCATCCACAGTCTCCAGGGTTAAAGTAAGAGTATAGATTTAACAAGATTGTTTGGGGGGGTTCTGGCAATTAGTTTCTATTCCTTTGGATTAAATGACTACAGCCAAGTATGGCATGTTAGTGCCCACACTCTCTCCCTGAAATATACAAATACTAATTACATGCCTACTATGCACCTCACACTGTGCCTGACCTTTAAGGGCTGAACGCATGTTCATGCACGAATTCTTTCCAAAAGCACCTACTTATGTATATTTGTGTGTATTTATATCTACTTAAAGCAAATAGATGTATATATCTTTTCTCCATTTCTGCCAGTAAAATATTCTTTCCTTGTTTCTTATCCTTAGCAACCCTTTATGCAACTAGAAGGACAAGATCTTGCTAAAATTTAACTTGTTAGTATAATGCTTTCCATGATAATCCATGACTAACTAAGGACCTCTAGTAAAACAAATGAGCCTTAGATCAATAATAATGTCTCTAACATCTTATACAAACTTTTTCTTATACATGACTTTTGCTTTTCCCTAACTTAAATTGTGCCCAACTACAGGCACAGAGTGTTCTTTTATGTCTTGTAAAGCTCAGAAAACGTAATGAGAATGACAGCGTTCCTAGTACTTCACTCATGTAATATGAAGGCATGATAAGGAAAACCTCAGCACATGGGAAGGTGGAAGGAAGGAAGGAAGGAAGGAAGGAAGGAAGGAACGAAGGAACGAAGGAAGGAAGGAAGGAACGAAGGAAGGAAGGAATTTCCAGGCACGGGTTAACTGGGTTCTCTCTCTTAAGGCCTCATGAGGCAGTGATCTCATATGAGACTCGGATCTTCTTCCAAGCAACACATGGTTGTTGTCAGGATTCAGTTCCTTGTGGTTGTAGGACTGAGGCCTTAGCATGTATAGGCTGCCTGCAGTTCCTTGACATGGTTCCCTTTCCACAGGCAGGTAACAATATAGCAACTTGCTTCTTTAAAGTAAAGCAAGGTATTGAATCCAGAGAAAAAGGCAATCAGGGGAATGTGAGAGTTCAAAAAGTTGATTCATCATGTGTACTTCAAATGAACTCATACATCAACAATCAACCCTAGGTACTCCTATCCTTTACACATAGGCCTCCGACTGGGAATTCTTGATATGGTTGATAGCAGTGGAGACATGTAGGATATTTGAAAGTCTTTTTTAAGCCATAAAAGCATTTAAAATTGTTTTATTATAATTGGTTAGGTAGACATCTATAAATGTTTTCCTTCTGCAAATGACTTAGTGTAACAGGGTGCAGCCAAGGGGGAGCCCTAAACAGGGATTTGTAATGGGGCCCAGAACTCAAGGTGTCCAGGAAATATTAGAAATATATATATAGGATGCCCTCACCCCCACAAGTCTGAGCTGGGGGATGGGATACAGAGAGCAGGACCATTCAGAGCTGTTTTGTATAGTAGCAGCTTTGCAGCTAGCCTCTGACATGGTCATTTAACATATCTATAACCTTTAACTGGTTTCATAGATATGTTAAATAGCTGTGGCCATGCTTTGATCCAGGGGGATAGAAGTGACTTGGACCCAGGATGTAACTGGGAGAGGAGAGGAACACTCAGCTTTTGGCAAGAGGGGAGGACCCTGCAGCTTTGGGGCTCCCTTTGCCATGCAGCTTAGGAAGCTGGGAAGCAAGATGCAGCAGCGATACAGAGCTCTCTCTTAGCAGTTCAGAAGAATGCAGGAGAGATGCTGCAGAAAGGAAAGTCAGGACCATGCAGCTGTGGCAGGAATGACCCCACGGCTTGGGCAGAGGGCAGGACCATGCAGCTTTGGGGTTGCTCCTTTTGCCATGGGGCCTAGGAAGCAGGAGAGACTTTGCCTGGAAGAAGAGGGGTGAAAGGACTCTTGCTGGTGGGCCATGAGGAGGTGCCACATGGTTTTGGATTAACTGGAGATTGCGGGGGTGACACAGAGGATGGTGCTGGAACCGAGGGGCTGCCTGAATCATGGACTTCTACTTCTTTTCCTGAGATACGGTACCCTGGACTGGGCAAGGGGAGAAGGAAAGACTGTGCATTTGTGGGTATTCCAAAGAACTTTAGTATTTTAAAGGAGACATTAAGTCATTACTCCAAGCCTGTATAACTTGTAAATAAATAATTCCTTTCCTTTTCACAAGTCTCTGGCATTGAGAGACGTCTTTCCTTTGGCGGCAAGCAAAACGAACCTAGTATGGAGTGGGCGGGGACCCCTGGAGCACAAAGGGGGGGTCCTTTTGGTAACAGTATATCATTGGGTGCCCCTGGCCTGTTCTGTAACCCGAGGACACAGAGGTTTGTTGTTATAAACAAAACTACAGGAACATAAGCCAGGGAAATACCTTAGTTCATGCAGTCTTATGCACTTCTTCCCTTCTAATTGCTTGTTTTCCCCCTTATCTTGCTTAATAAGAAGCTGTCAGAGTGAAGAGAATTAGAGGTCCGGCCACAATAGGTATTTGCCAAGGAGCATCTGTGGCAAACCTTTCATACTAGATAAGTCTCAGAACCTAGGTAGAGTTACCTCTCGTTGGAGCACCTCTGGCACTAACTCAAACCAAGAACTGCTTAGTGGGCTAAGTCCGGAATCTTCACACAAACATGATCTCTCTCAGCTGAAGGTCTTTCAGTCAGCCTAAAGACTCCCAAGCATCGTCACACACTGCTGAAGTTTGTGTGGGATTGCTTTTATTTTTTGCCAAAACCACCAAGAAGCTCAGTGGACACCTCACCTACGGATTAGAGCTGCTATGTGAGCGGTCTCTGCCGGCTCTACATATGCAGACTGAAACAAAGAGAAGTCAGGTGACCTTGCCTAAAGAATCAATGGGTAGTGGCTATAATGCATACAGCGTTCAACATTTATTCATCCAATAAACATTTATTGAAAACACTTCAGTCAATAAATTCACTTACTAGAGAGTAGCAGGGCAAAGAAGAGTAGGTCATTGTTCTCAATCTCACGTCGACTCCAGTAGGGGATATAAACTTGTCAAGGAATCATTGTGACATATGGAGTCCTTTCAAGGACAAATGTGGCAGCTGTGAAGTCTGCCTGAGGAAGGTAGTTTCCAAGAAGAGCACTTGTTTGGAGCTTCAAGGATAATTAAAAGTATGCCAGGCGAACAAAAGGGGGAGAACAATTCTTGAAAGGTACAAATTGCCACATTTTCTTCTCCATTTGAGGTCCCTACAGCATAAATTCAGCTCCCTCTCTCTAGTTGCCCAGCTCAAGGTGAAATATGGTAATCCTTCTATCTACTCCCTTCCATAGCAAAACAAACCTTGTCTGATTCCAGTCTGGATGTCATGAACGGATTACACATGTGCCTCCCAGGTATTGACCCTTCTGCCTGTGGGTGGAGCTGGGCAGGCTGGTACAGTTGCCTTAGGCCAAAAATCCTTGTCAAGTGACCTTGGAAGGTGACCAACTGAGTGAGGCCAAAGGGTGTGCTCCTCCTGAAAACCCTCAGAAGCCCGGTCTAATTCACTGCTTCCTTTTTGCGTTATCCCAACCCTGAGTGTTTTCTTATGCAATTTTCTCTGTTCAGGAAATGCCCACTTATTTCCTCTCTGCTGAGGTGCTTCTCACCACTCATTCCAAACTTTCCCCCAAGCCAGTAGTCACTTTGGCAAAGAGAGAGAAAAATTCTTCACATTCTTACAACATTCCTTAGGCTCAGCAATTATTCTCATAGAGCTGGTGCAAATCAATCACACACAGCTAAAGAGAAAAAGAATAAAAAAATGAAAAGTGTTTCCCACATGTTATTTGGGAGTGTGAAAGACCAGCAGCTTAATGTTGAGAGGAAAGTGAGAGATGGTGGTTGTATGTCAGCTGGAACAGAAGGAGAATCAGCTATCAGGGGATGCAGTGAGCCCTCCTGGAAGAAGTTTGTGTACCTGAATGTACTTTCTCCTCTGCAGTCATTCCAGTCCCAGTCCTTGGTCATCTCTCTTCTTAACCCCTTTGACCCTTCCTTCTTCCAGCATTACCAGGCAATACAAACCTTGCTTATAGAATACAGGCATGTCTCAAAAAATATCGAGGGTTTGGATCCAAACCACCACGGTAAAGTGAGTATTACAAAAAGCAACTCGTAATCTTTTTGTTGGTGGAGGGTCTCGCCTTCAATTTGTAAAAACTACAACATCTGAGGAGCTCAATGAAGCGAGGCACAATAAAATGAGGAGTGCCTGAATTAATTTCTGTTGCTTTGGGAGTTGGTGTTTTGCTTTCCTCCCTCTACTCTTTTTTTCTGTATTTTGTTTAAAAAATAACATTTTTGTTCATGTGTTTGAATCATTTATCCTTGTATCCAATGCAATGCTAACTATTCCACTCTACAATTTATTTTCTTTTTTTATTTTTGTCCAAGTACAGTTGTTTGCATTTCCCCACCACCACTCCCCCCGACCTCCCCCTGATCCCACCCAGCCTTGGTTTTGTCCCTGTGTGCTTTATAGTTGTTCCTGAAAATCCTCCTTCTACTCTTAACTGATTTGCAAATAATATGCACAATCCAAATCTTAACTGTATATGACACGCTTATTAGGAGCACACAGAAGTCACAAAGATCACCTATGGGTTCTAATTTATCCCTGTCCTTGTGTCATCTTGGCCAAGTTACTGAGGGCTCTGCAGTAGGGAACGTTAGACAGACCTAAAGCCAAGCCCCTCAGGGAATGCTCCTGGGAAATCGATATCCAGTATCACAGTCAACTATCAGAAATATGTGGAGGTTCCTCTGCACTCATTACTTTTAACTGGTGGACAGGCCAGCCAGTAGGTGGTCAGACTTTCCAGAGGAGTGAGATGTGGAGGGAGGAGTGCCAGGAGATATACCCCTCGTGAAAACGGCAGAGGGAGCTTCTCGCATCCAATAGAATCCTTACTCAGTTAGGTGGTGTCAGTTGCATGCGCCACGGGAGACACTGGGAGACCTGAGAAGCTGTACCTCTCTCTGGGAACATGCTGCTTTAAGAGCGAGCTACTATGCTATCCCTGTATGCTTCCGTATCATTTGTCATGAAAGGAACTTTATACCCTCCAACTGGGCCTGTTGGCACCTTTCCATCAATCATGTCACCGCCCTGTTGAGACAGCCATGTACTTTCTAAATTTTAATTTCCTTCTAGAATAAATATAAAGGGTAAGAATAAGGATAATATTTATATGTACCCATGTATTTATTGAGATTAAGGGAGATATTTCCTGTAGAGCCCTGAGCACAGTGCATGGCAATTAGCTATATTTATAATCATACATATCATATATGTCTATAATTACATATTTATATGTAAATATAAAGGGTATAGTTGTACTTATAATTATAAATAGTATTTTATTTTTCTGAGAATCTACCAAACCTCACATACTTTATGTGTCTTATCTCAAATGTTTACAACAATACTTCAAGGTATGTTATTACTACTTTCTTTGAAGATCTGGGGACATGAAAGCTCAGAAAGGCAATGTAAGTACCCTGAGATCACCAATGTAGTTAGCGGTAAAGCAGGATTGGAATGGAGGTCTGTTTGTTCCATTATACCTTTTTCTACAATTAAATCCCAAAGAATATTGCTTAAAAATATGTGCTAAGGATCATCATAATGGATGTTATAGATGCAATGCGTCAGCAGCAGAAGAGACAATGTCACCTTTAATTGGTACTTTGTTGGGTACTTTTGTTTTCATAAATGTTGAGATTTGTTGGCAATGACATTGCTTAAAAACCTAAGCCAGGCCATAGCAGCAGTCCTGCCATCACCAGCCTTCACCCCATTCATTGCACTGAAGTTTATTTGTAAACTTAGCCAACAGGGAGCAGAACCGTGGGCAGCATGGAAGGCTCTTCCCCTGCATCGAGACCCACCTCAAACGCTACTGTTTGTGCACAGATTTCTCTGCTTTAGCCCAGTGACTGACCCTCTTCTTACTGAGAAACCATAACACCAGTGCAATGCTGTGTTTGAGAACTTAATAATTACTATTATTGCAGCTAAAACTTACTGAGCACTTACTGTGCCAGGCACTATTCTAAGTGCTCTCTATACAGCATTCCGTTTAATCCTCACAACAATCCTATGAGATAAATGCTAGCATTACCCCGGTTTTTCAGCTGAGGAAACTGAGTTGATGCTGATTGCTTGTCTGCTCCCTCACCCCACTATGAGTTTATTTACACTGTGTCTCACCCATCTCTTTCCACCCAGCACCCATTTCTCAATACCTCCAATGGGCTAGGTGCCAACAGACATTACCGTACTTACTCTCACAAAAATAGTGAATCAGCCCTAGTCTAAGTTTCATTTCACAAGTGAGGAAACTGAGCTTCAAAGAGACTGGATAGCTTTCTCAGAAGCAGAGTCACAGCTGGTAAGAAAAGCTGCTACTCAAATCTAGGCTCGTCCATCCTCTTCTTACCCAACTCTGTCCCTCATGTTGGTGTATAAAAAAAAAATCCTTTTCAACTTTAAAGAATGCAAGAATAGAATGAATGAATAGTATGTTTTGCATTAGGTGGCAGGCTCAGGAAGGTATATTATATGCTAGAAGAGAGATTAGGAGCCATCAATTTATAATGACTTCTGAAAAGACAAGCCCAGCCCAGCATGCACAATGGTGCACGCACACCAAACAAACAGACCTTCAGGAATTGCTATCCATCAATTGTTTGGTGATTAAGAACTGGTTTTGTAGTAAGACAGATCTGAGTTTGAATCCCTGCTCCCACTTTCTCTCTCCAGGACCTGAGGTTAGGAAAGTGATCCATCTGAGTATCAGTTTCTTTATCTGTAAAATGAGGATAATAGCACCTCGCTTGATGTGAACTGTTATAAGGATTCCAATGAGATAATGTACACAGAAATAACTGAATCAACTCTAAATGCCATCACATCCTTGTTATTTCATCTCTCTCCCAGGGCTTAGTCCAAATGCTATCCAAAGAGTGCCCATCAGCTCTCATTTCTCACATGTTCATACTCCTCACATTCCTGAGAGGAGCTCCCACTAAAAGTGGCTGCTCCTTTATCCTGGTTAATTCTTCAAATGAGGCCCTAATGTGTATTTTACCACCAGCCACAGACTCTTTCATTAATGAAATGATTATATTTTTTCCCGAACTACTAGGTTGAATTCCCAGTTTTATCACTCTGATAAGAGTTTATAGATGGGAGAACACAATAGAGTAAATGTCTAACCTCAGTTTGGTTCAGGACTGATATTCTCTCCTATGCTTGAGATGAGAAATAAAAGCATTATGAGTCAAAATGTCATTGAGTTAAACAGGCTAAATATCTTTGGAGAGACTGATTTACTACACAGTCCTCCTGGAAATCAGAGCCACCCACACATTCACAGGCTGCCTTATTTCACGGACAATTCCCCACGGTGTTTCATAGATCTTGCCTTTCACACTCTCAGCCCATTGGTAATCCAGGGATCATTTCTTTTGACTTTATCATCAGCAGGAGTCCAAATACTCCTGGATTAATGCTATTTTCTGAGACACAGGATTTTTCTCAGGATATCCAGGTCTTACGAAGAAATACATTTTGTGATTGGTCAGGGGAGAATGACTGCGGAGGATTTGGATCCACTTAGGTTTTTTCATAGAGCTGAATTCTCAGTGCAGATTGTTTTTGATGATTAATTCCCTTCTCTCTGTTTCACATGTGACATTCTATAATGATGATACAACAAAATGAATGAAAATACCTCAATTTACACAAAGCATGAGTTACTCAGAAAATTCCCAATACTTTATTACAGTGGTCTAAACTGCTGTTTGGTAATTAGTACTTTGAAAAGAAAAAAACAATCGGTGTCAATAACGAAGATCTTGTTAGAACCAGATATTTCGCCTGCTTTTTTCAAGCCATGATATCTCCTACCTCTCCATGCTGACTTCTACAGCAACTTCTCACACTTCCACTTTCACACCTACATGCCATTGCTCAGTCCACACACTGCTCAAAGAGCTTATGAGGAAAACTTAGGGACATATTATTTTATTATACTACAATCCACCATTAAGTGATTACGTATTATCTTCTCTATACGGGGCCTTAAAATATAGTGTGCATGGTTTATGCAAACCTGCTTAGAGATAGAGTAATGATCTTGATAACAAGAGCAAACCAAGCCAGGTTCAAAATCCTCAGGCTGGCCCAAATGTATGTTCAATTTTTGTCCCATAAAGAAATCCATTTATTACTAACAAAGTATTGGCATTTCTACTCTGTCATTGCTTTTGCTAACTATCCTTTATCTGGAACACCTTTCCTCTTTTATTTGATCAAAGGAAGAAGATACTCATTCATTCACTCTATATTAAGCACCCACTACCCCCGTGAACAGGCATCTCTGCCCCATTAACACAGAATGGTGTACTGATTAAGAGTACAGGATCTAGATCCACAGTACCTGGGTTAGAATCTGGGCTTTGTTTTGAAAGGACTGTGTGGTTCTTGCACAAGATCTTAACCTTTCTCTGCTTCAGTTTCTTCCCTGTAAAATGGGGACGCTAATGGTACACATCTCCTAGAAATGTCATGGGCTTTCAGTGAATTAGCCACAGCCAAGGGTAAGAGCCAGCAGACAGTATGCACTCAATAATGAAGCAACAATCATAATTAACTCTGCTTCCCCAGCACCCACACCTTTCTCTCAAGGCTGAGCTTAATTTTTACTCATCTGTGAAGCTATCCCTTGGCTCCCCCAGCCCTGGGATTTTTATCTTCCTTTCTTTCAACCTATATTTCTTCACTGGATGGAACATAGGATTTATATTCTATGCCAACCCTGATCAATAAATGATGACTTCCTAGAGTCAGGGTTAAGAAGCAATGTGAGGCCAATTCCAGAATCTCCGGGGGGGGGGGGGATTGTATGTAAAGATTGATGAGTGATGTGTGACACGAATGAGGAAAAGTAGTGTGTCCGTGCTCAGTTATATATTTGCATAAACTAAGTTGTATTCTCCCTGCTTCCCATAACCCTACCGTTATATTTGGGTAAGTTATTTAACTTCTCTGACTCCAAATTTTCTCATTTGTAAGCATATTTTTAAGAGCAACGTCTTCCAGTATTGTTTGGGAATGCCACATGAGATAGTGCATATACTGGCCTCGCTGGTGTGGCTCAGTGGGTTGAGCCCCCGGCTGCGAACTGAAGGGTTGCCTGTTTGATTCTGGGTCAATGGCCCATGCCTGGGTTTCAGGCCAGGTCCCCGCTTGGGGGCATGCAAGAGGCAGCCAATCAATGTTTCTCTCCCTCTTTCTACCGCCCTTTCCCTCTCTCTAAAAAGTAAATAAAATTGTAAAAAGAAAAAAAAAAAGCTCCCAGTAAGAAGTCATTTAATGTTTATTATTCTTGTTTTTTTTTTATTATGCACTAATCACCAAGCAGTATTACCACCCACTGGGCACTGATTACAATGCTTTATAGCATGAGAGCTTTTCATGCATCACCCATGACTCCCCAGCTAGTAACTCCTTTGTGGGCAGTAACCCTCCTACCCTCAAGTGTGTGACACCTGGTTTGAAGGGCTAGGTCCTCAATGTGCACCTGTGATACAGGTGAAGCTAGAGTGAGAACTGAGGAAGGTCAAAGCTGGCCAGGGTTGGTGTGTGTATGAATGAATGGCTGCAAGGTCCCTCTCTCCTGAGATTCACTGCTTTGCTGATACACAGAGAGCAAAATGAAAGAAGACAAAGCTAAATATTAGATGGGTTTTTCCTTAAGGGAAAATCCATGTATATCCATCTTTGCCAGGAATGCTGCTCAGGCCACAGTTCTAAACTAAGCTTTTGCATCCCTCTGCTCTAGGCTTTATGCTAAGTATGCTGAAATAAACCAGAAAGGGACAGAGTGACAAAGTAAACCCTGGAGGTGCAACGGGGCATTCTCAGAAAATGACAGACTTAACAGTACGGTGCTGTTGTGAGACAATTTGAGGTGCAGTTAGAAAGACAATAAAAATAGAGCTGCCCCAAGGAGGAACTTAGAGAGCAGAGCTACTGAAATACGTAAGAGAGCTGTCTAGAACTGCCTTCTGCCGGCACACTGAAGGCCAAGAACAGGCTGCAGTGCTCGGACCATTCACCAGGAGAGGAGAAAGCACACACCAACCATTTTTTCCAGGAAGACCCTGTTTCTCTATCTCTGATGAAGAATCAGTTTTCAGGCTGTAGAAAGCTCAAGTCTGGGACGTATCACTTCAGCCGTCACCTGTGCCAGGGCTGGACGGCTTTCGAGTACCTTTCCCACATTCCCAGAGCACAGTGATGGCAACACTTTTACAGCATAACTTCATTCTAAATGTGCCACGCAGAGGTGTCCCATGATCTGCCCAAGCAAAGCAGTATGTGCATGATGCAGGTGAAAAACGTGGTTCAGCTGGATTAACCGACTCAAGATTACACAGTTATCAAGTGGAGAACCAGGCATCAAGTTTTCTGAATTCAGGCCAAATGCTGCTTCACAAGGCCATGATCATTTTGCACAGCCCTGATCCACAAAAGATACATTCATTCCCCAATGGTCTGTCAACTCCTCACACATCTTTAAGACCTGGGAGAAAGGGGACAAGAATGGGGTACTTTCCTGAAAACAATTATTCCCTCATATAGCCTGGAAGCTTTCGATTAAGTTTTTACTAAAACTTAGTACTTTTATTTAAAAGTAAACATTTTATTTTGAAATAATTTTAGATGTACAGAAAAGTTGTGAATCTAGCACAGACCTTACGCTCTTCACCCAGTTTCACCTGATGTTTACACCTTACATAACCACGGTGCACTTGTCAAAACTGTGAAATTAGCATTGGCTCGTTACCCTTAACCAAGCTCCGGATCTCACCAGTGTTCCACTAGTGTCCTCCTTTTGTTCCAAGATCCAGATGCCCAGGGTACCACATCGCATTTTGAATTCCAGTACATTTATCCCATTATTTAGCGATCATCTTTTGTGTGCCCATGAAACTTAAGAGTTTTAGTATTTTCAAAACAGACACCATGCCTGTCCTGGTGCCTACCTTTGCCCAGTTCATGGGAGGTACATGATATTTGTTGGTAAATTTAGCCACACAAAATCCCATTTTAATCATCATTATGAAAATCTGGACCATCAGTCTTAAAATACAGATGCATATATACTTCTATTAAAAGGTGAAGGGAGAACATGTTCAAAGAGGGAATACGACTTATGTCACAATTGTAAGGCTAGTTTTCAAAGTCAGAGTAAATACGAACTATAATAGACATCAGCCAGGAAGAGAAAACAGTCAGCTAAACAAACAGTGTCAGCTTTCCCTTCCACCAACTGCGATAGCCCACCAAGTGTAAAATAAAAGAAGAAAATGGGAGTTGTAAGAGCTTGGAAGAAATGTAAATAAGATTTTAATCAGTCTATTTCATGGACCAGAGTTGGTATAGCACACCGTTAAACTTTCTCATCCTAGAGCTGGTATCTATACGTAGCTGTTAATTGTGCAAATTCCCAAGTTCCTGCATGGCAAGATTTCAAACCAGCTGCCAAGTACAGCTGTTTGTTTTTTTTTAAACAAAGGCAATATTTAAAAGTGGGAGCTAGGGAGAAATGGAATAAATGATTTAAATAAACAAAAAGAACCAAACTTTTATTCTGTAATGAACCACCTTGAAGTGTTAAAAAATGTGCAAATGGTTTCCCTTGGATATTATATTTCCCACACAAAATGTATAAATATTATACAGGGTAGCCCTAAATGGCTTTGGGTAAATGATTCAATGGGAAATAGAATGCTCCTAATATATTATTTTAGTTGCTACAAGAAGCCTTGTAAGAAATAGCTCTCATAATTTTCATGTCCAAAAATATGCAAATGCATAAAGCAATCTCTATGTTTCAATTGGAAATATTTTTCCTCATCTGATTATCATTCTCTTGAGTACATCATTGTATGCCTAGCATTTTGTTATAAAAATGTGCATACATATGTAATGTATACACACACAGTAGACAGGTGGACTTATAAATAATATAAACTCTTTGAGAATAGTACTCGCTTTAGTAACCCCTAGAATATTCACTGTATTATACCCAATAAATAGTTGAGTAAGGAAGCAAAGTAGGCTTATTTCAGGATAGTAGGGCACTGTTACCTTCCTCCTACTCTATCCTTAAATATCAATGGAATCAATTCAAACAAAGAAGTATTATAGCCAGTATTGTCACATGATTAATATTTTCACCAAAGGGAAAAACAGCAAGTTCACTGGAAGTGTCTAACAGACACTGGAACTCCCAAAGCCTCATTTTTTTTTTATCTGCAGCGTTGGAATAACATCTCTTTTAAATGTTGGTATGAAAGTCAAATGAGCTCATCCATTCACCCACTAAACCACTATTAACTGAATACCTAATGTGCGCCAGATAGGATGTAAAGTAAGGAGTGAGGAAAACAATAACAATTCAGTGTCTGCCTGAAGGATCAACAGCCTAGAGAGAAGAAAGGCAGCAGTTAAAGGGTACTGAAACAGCAGTTCTAGAACTCAGTCACATTGCAGTCACTGAACACTTGGTAAGACACGGGTTGCTAGGCCCTATCAGGATTGTCTGGTTCAGTAGGTCAGCGCTTGGGTGAAGAATCTGCACTTCCAACAAGTTCCCAGGTGACACCAATGCTGCTGGTATGGAGATCATGTTTTTGAGAACCATTGCACTAATTAGCACAGAACTGTGATTTTTCCCAAGTGTTGAAGTGCAAAGGTATGTGGAATTAACAGAACCTGTAACAGGGGGATTTGATCTAGTTAGGGATTGCTTCCCAAAGCAAATGACCTTTGAACTGAGATCTGAGTTTATGTTGGAGAAAATGAGTGAAAAGAGTGAAGAAGAAAATTCTTAGGCATTGGAAACGGCATGTGCAAAGGAACAGGGAAAGAACTAGGGACTGAAAGGAGGTCTGGGTGGCCCGGAGTGGAGAGAATTGGGGGGAATACCCAAGACTGAGTCTGCAGCGGGGTTGGGGGCCAACCGGTGCAGGTCCGGTGAGCCTGCCACAGTTACAACTTCTTCTGTAAGCCTTGGGCAGCCAATGGTTGATGAACAATGGATGAAGTAACTAGATGGCTCATTCTCTGAAGAGTTTTATTAAGTAGATCACTGTATAAAGCACTCAGAGTCTGTCACACCATCAGCGCTGAATTTTTGGATCTCGGCTCTGCCAATCACAGCCTGAGTAATTTATACACCATTCTAAGCTTCAGTTTCCTCATCTGTAAAATGTTGATTTTAATCGTTTCGAGCAAGCTTTGTAGATTGGCTGAGTCGATCATATATGGTATTTAGACCTATGTCTGGCACATGGGAAACACTCAAATTTTAGCTGAGAGCATCCAAAGAAATGCCATGTCCACAGGGGCAGGAGAAAATATTTAACTTGCTTAAAAATGCTTTCAGGTAACATACTTTACTAGAAAGGTGACAACAGCTTAAACCACAAAGGAAGAGAGTGGAATCTCTAAAAACCAAGCAGTTTCCGCATCTAGAACTTAATGAAAGAAATCTATGTAAGCTCCCCTTCCCCAGTCCTGACTGTAAGCTCCAGAGGTAGAGAATTTTTTTTTTCTTGTTTTGCTCACTGTTGTATTTCAGTTTCTAGAAGAGTGTCTGGGACTTGTGACTTCCTTGTTGAGTGGGAATGAGCACCCTTCAGTGTTGTTATGGGTAATCGGATTTGGAAGCAGTTTGCTTCACCACCGGCACCGAAACTCAAGGCTCTTGTTTCCAATCACTTAAGGAGAGACGAAGATGTGAGTATGTTTTTCCGAATTCCTATCTGGGGCCGCTGTACCTTTTAGCACAGTCATCGGAACAGTGTCTCCCTGAGAGCAGCACAGCGGCACCCCTCCCACCGGCATGGGCTGGGCCTCCGGGATTGCTGAGTCAGTGCTGTCAGCCAATAGATGATGGATGACCGTCAGCACATTCTCTCATTGCCCACCTCCTGCTCAAAATCCTCTATTCAAAAACCCTCAACAACTCCCCAGCCTGCTGAAAATGAAGCTCTAAACGACCAGGCTTCCAACCCCCTGCATGAGCTGACCTTGGCCTACATCTCCAGACTCAGCTCACACCCCTCCCTGCTGTGCCCCACATTCAGGACAATCTGAATAAGCCCTGAGGGCAGGGCTCTTCCTGTCTCTGGGCTTCTGTTCACACTCCTCTCTGCCTGGTATACCCTTCCCTCCCCCAGGCTTGTTCATACCTCCTCTCAGTTTAACATTTCTTCCAAGAGGTGACCCAATGTTTAAGAATCCTGATGGAGTCCTACATGGGGATATTTATTCAATATACACCTCCCTTGTAAATTCTTTAAGAGGGACACCAGGTTTGTGTTGTACTCTATCCCCAATGCTCGGCATAGAGGGGTTCTCAAGATATATTTGTCTCCTGACACTTTAATTATTCTACTTTCACCCCCCCAAATGCTCTTTTAGGAGGCCAAAATGTGCATGCACACGTGTACACACAATTCCTCAGGAATGTCACAGATACTCCCTCCTCATTTCCCACTGGTGACTTCAGTTTCTGCAGAGGTGAATTCTTTCTGTAGAGTAGCTCGTGATTTTCCTAACATCTGGGATTCTCCCATTTTGGGTCCTGGGACTCACCTATTGTTTCAGTCCATTCAGAGTGCTACAGCAAAAATACCTAGACTGTGGTTCAAACAACAACCATTTCTGTCTCACAGTTCTGGAGGTTGGGAAATCCAAGATCAAAGCGTCCCAATATTTAGTGTCTGGTGAGGGGACCTGCTTCCTGGTTCATAGAGAACTATCTTTTTGCTTTGTCCTTACAGGGCAGAAAAATAAGGGAACTCTCTAGGGACTCCTTTATAAGGCCATTAATCCCAGTCACGAGGGCTCCACCCTCATGACCTAATCATTTCCCAAAGATCCTTCTTCCTTAATACCTTATATTTGAGGGTTAGGATTTCAACTGAGTTTGGGAGAGACACAAACACTCAGCCCATAAAATCTATTTCCTGGCCCAGCGCTTTCTCAAATTTCAATGAGTATATGCATCACCTGGCAGTCTTGTTACAAAATAAAATTGACTAGGTCTTGGATAGGCCCCAGATTCTGCATTTCTAACAAGTTCCCAGGGGCTTCTGGGGCCCCAGAGGGCCATACTGCTAGGCAAGGTCATCATCCACGGAGAAGCTTCCACAGCACTCTCCTCCCTCACCCCACACTTCCATGACCTCCAGGGCAGGCGTGCACTCCTAGGAAGTGGCCAGCAGAGGAGGAAAAGAGAATAACTCTTAATTAGAAGAGAGTGGCAGGACCCCATATGTCCAGGACTTAAGACACTCATGCCTCTTCCACTACATCCACATGTGAGCGAAACTAACAAGGTGTCTAAACAGTCAGCCAATAGGATTGATTTGTTTCAACAAATTAAGACTTCACTGAAAAACAAAAATAGGAGAAATCAAAGACCTTGGATGAAGGGCACTGAAGGTAAAATAAGCATAAAAGCTTTTCTTAATAATACTGCTAGGCAATACATGGACACTGTTTGGGGCAAAGTGATGGGTTTGGATTGGTCGATTAGATTGGATTGGTTTCTCATTTGTCAACTTGAAATCAATAGTTACTGTTCATTTCTAGAGCCATCTCTTCACCACAGGGCCCACGACCATCCGCTGGGAGGTCCGTGGTAGAGCCAGGAAGAAGTCACTACTCAGCTCATTTGACAATTTAATTGGTTCGCTTCCTCAGGAAATTATTTTTCTCCACATTGCTAAGTTTCTGAAAGTTTTTAAGAGAAATCAACAGAATGTGGGCCTGAGTCTCTCATTTGGTGTTTTGTGAGGAAAAAAGCACCTAACAGTTCCAGAGAGAAGGCAGTTCTTAGTTGGGTGGTTGTGCCTCACACGTTGCCTTTCACGTGAGCAGTTAGAAGCTGTGATTGGAGGAAGCTCTCCCCACCTGTTTCTGGGGTTGGCTCTACTAGGGTGTCTGATACTCCCTCATGGTCACCGCTTTGGAGGGAGGTGCCAAAGACTACTGTTAATTACTATGATAGTTACTCCAGCCACAGCATTTGTATTTTCATGTTTTAGCTCAATTTCAGTGGTCAAATGAACTCTCTCAGAGAATACACACGTCCTCGATTCCCTCCTCCTTTACCTCCTATTGCTGAATCCTCAACATGTTCTGCCATTTCTAAACCCAATCTTTCTAAGCTGTTCACATTTTTCTATCTCTGCTATGACTCTTTAAGGCTAAGTTAGTCTCTCAACTGTGCCTCTTCTGTTTCTCTGCTTCCTGTCCCTCTCTTGTCCTATCTGGACACTGCAATCAGGAGAGTTATGTAAAAAGAAATTTCACATCACGTTAACCCCTCACTGAAACCTTTGAATGATTTCTCATTGTTTGTTGGATGAATCCCTCATTTGTTCAGCAGACCCTTGCCCAGCTTTCCGACCCTATCCCACAATTCTCTCCTTTCTTCGAGATCTAGCCTCAGGCCATACTTTTTCTGTTTTCCAAATGCACCCTGCCCATACCTGGCTTCAGGCCTTTGACCATATTGTTCTCTTTGCCCTGAATGTTCCCTTCTTACTCTAGCCTCTTTCCATGGCTACCTTCTACCCAGCCTTCCTGTTTCACTTTATACCCCAGCAAACCTGCCCTGACCCCTGCAAACCCCTGCAAACATCACAATTTTAAGTTCCGGTAAAGAAAAGGGCTCTGTCTTACTCAGTTACATTATATATCAATTTGAACCTGGCACAGCACTCAACACAGAGCAATAAATATCTGTGATATGGAATCAAATGGAAAAAAGTGAGAGGAGACAAGATACATGAATAACCCTCACCCACACCTCCCCCAGAGTATGTACTTTATCTAATCATTTTGCCAGTACCCAGAGGAAAAGGAAAATCAAAGGGCTAAAATAAGTACATTTACAATAGGAAAGTGATTGACTCCAAAACAGACTAGGAGAAAGTCCCACAATGTACGAAAGCTTTAGATCAAGGTACAGGGAAATGAAATAGAAATGGATAAAGAGGGAAAGTGAAGGAGGCAGAAAACGTCTTTGAGCAGAAGAGGAAACTGTCAGTTAGAGGCTGATAGTGTGGGAATGATGTTTCAGATTTCTGAAAAGTTGTAGCTAAGATGATGGTTATCATGCAGAAAGTAAAGTATCTCCCAAAAGTATGATTAAGCCTGGCTGCAATGCCATATTCTACAGAACTCATCGGAACAGTTCAGAGATTGGAAGGAGAGAAACTGAGCACTCTGCGTTTGGAAAAATAAAGAATTAGCAAGAAGCAAATCAACTTTTCCAAGAACAAAGGAAGAGGAAACTCTTGTACTCGGCTCTGCAAATAACACCAAAATGCATGGAATTGGGAGCAAAAAGAACTGGTTGACTCCTTGCTCTTCTCTCTTACCATACACCAGTCATGTGGCCTCATCAGATCACTAAAGCTCACTGCCCCTTGATTTTCTTGGTGAGAAAATTGGAAGGGCAAAGGAACTAACAATTATTGAATACCTCACTTGCATGTGTTATTTAATTTCATCTACATAAAAAGTAAATTTATGATACCCATATCACAGGTGAGAAAACTGAGGTTTAGGGAGGTTAGAAAACTGAATGACATTCACATAAGTATTTGAACTCAAGTCTGTCAGTCTCTGAAGCTCACACAGACAACACTGGCTAGAGGCAATGTGGTGGAGAGTGGAGCACTGGACTCTCGACACACAGGCCTGGCTCTCCCATTGATGAGTTTTGTGGTCTTGGAAGCTCCCTTCACATCTCTGACTTTCATCTTCTCTGAAACAGGGCTGTCCACACCTGGCCTGGCCACCCACCCACTGCTTATAAGCAGAGGCATAACCAGATTCTAACATCTGGGAATCATGTCATGAGACAGGCTCAGGATTTGCCTCCCTTTAAGCGCAGGTCAAGCTCTGGCTTCTTCAATGATCTTTTCATCATAGTCCTACAGGAACTATGTCAACACACTACATGGAAAATGAGCTGGAAAGGTACTGTTCGTAGAAAATGTGCATCCTCATCCCCCTCCCCAGCTAAGCTACGGAACATATAAAAGGCATGAGAAGTAACTGTGATGGGTTGTGCAAGTGCCCAGCACAGGGAGCAGTGAACACACCTGTGGCTGCTCAGGCATCTCTGCTGTAAATGGCCCCGTAGATGGGAACTGTTTAATCTACATTTCCCACTTTCCTTCAATGGAAAGGACTTCCTCAGCTCTCTTGTAGATAAGGTCATCAGGCACAAGCGGTCGGAGTGTCATGAATTTCCTCTGTGTTCAAGGACTGCTACTTTGACAATCAAGACACCCAGAGTGGGCTTGCAAAGTCAACAGTGTTATCACCCTAAGTTAACAAAGTCGTGCGTTTTTGGCCCCAGTGCAGCTCCACTGTTAGAACGCATTCTGCTAAAGGTCACACACAGAGAGTTACATGCTCTGGGCAAAGAGCAAGCCTTTGAGAACTGCGTAAAGGTCTCCGTGCGTCTCACTCAGAGCAACCCAACATGGTTCGACTGAGTCCCCTGAGAATCCTGTGGCACAGGGATGGGATGGCATGACATATGTCATGTCTGATTTGATTACAAACCTACCTTCATAAGTGTGGGCAAGAATCTGCTTACAGCATAGAGAACATTAGCAGCCTTTACTCTGATGAGCCTTGAGCCTATCACTTTCCCTAATGTGCCAGGGCTATGACTTCCACTGCCACAATCAGAGCCTATCGATACCATTGCTTTTCCAGAATGCATTTAATCACTCTTTCATAAATGGGAATAAACTAATATTGATTGAATTCTTACTATATATATTACATAAACTAGTGCATTTATTCTTGCGTGAACTTGTAATTCCCAAGAGGTAGTAACCGTTACCCTTACTTTATAGGGAAGAAACTGAGGTTCAAAGAGGTTAAGGAAATCTTAGAATTAGGAGCTGAACCCAGGTCTTACTGACTCAACAACTCCTGCTATTTTCACTCTAACGTACACATTCTTCAAAAAGAAATTGTTTTAATCTAAACAAAAGAGAATCAATTGTTGAGATGCAAAAGGAGCTACCAAGTGCCTGTCACTCTGGATGAGATTAAGCACCCAGAATAAAGATGAAAACAATCGATGCTTTCAGCATATAGGATAAAAGAAAACAGTGCCTGGCACCATGCCCTGTACAGTCTGCAAAAGCAGTGGGCTCCTGATAAACAGACAGAATGAAAATAAGACTATTTTGTGAGAAAATAGCTACAAATTAACACACAAAGTCTTAGTACAGAGACAAAGTAGATCAAAGAAACAGAACACTTCACCATCTAATAAACTCTATGATAACATTACAGACAGTACTGGTGCATCCAAAGAAATGATGTGTCAATCAGAAAGGAAGTTGGTCAGCAATGGAAGATGGACTGGGGGAAGGAAGAGTCAGCAAAGCAGACTTTGAAGGGCTTCTCTGTTCACAGGAGATCACTTCTTGACCAGGGAACTTAGTATTCTGTGCTGTTAACAAGATGCAGAATGATTGGACAGCAGTAGCAAGCTCTCTCAGCTGAGGAAAACTGTTCAAGATGACCTAAATCTCTTTTTTTTTTTTTCATTGCAAGCTCACCAAGCAACTTTCCCATTATAATTTAGCTTCTCTATGGAAAGATAAAGTGCAAGTCATGCTGACAGGAGAGCTCAGGTCTTTCTGAGATGTTAGTTCTTATGGTCCTTTAGTAAACTGCGACTGTGGCTTTCTACATCAGTCTCCTGGAGTTTGACTCACGTGGGCCATGCCTGGGAGGGGGAGCCACTCTTTATATGAATCAGCGTGCTGACCGCGGGCCACGGAGAAGTCATCCTGACAAGGCATCCTGTGGCTCTCCTGCGCCATCCCCCCACCACCCCTGTTAGCCTTTCCTGCTTGATGTTCCAGTCTCTCTGTGTGCCCCTTCCATTCCGACTGCAAACCCCTGTACAATCAGAGCAGCATATGAAAACAGAAACTGTCCTAGGGGAGAGACTAACCTCCATGGGGTGGCATGAAAAATTTATGGGAGTTGATATTAAGAGATTAGACTTCATTAAAGAACAGCTGCTACTCACTTACTACGTGACATTAGAAAAGCCATAACCTCCTCAAGCCTAAAAACCCACACCTGTAAAATAGAGAAAATAATGTCTCCAAGATAAAGACCTTGGAATTTTGTTCTCTTTCAAGGAAGCTGCCACATAAAAATGTAGGAAGCACAGACAATTGCAGTTCTTATTTCTCCAAGGCAAACCCACAAAAAATGTATCTCAGGACCATGGGATGCCAGTCTGGTGTTTGCCATCTGCCAGCCGAGTCACCTTGGGCAAGCCAGGAAACTTCTGGGGTATCTGTTACTTTGTAAAGGAAAAATTTACCGGCTTATGTAGAGGCCCCCCAATTCTGAGGTTCTGGCTCTAAAGTAACCAGAATTTCATTGTCCAGGACAGAGTATTTGCTTCTAATTCTCAGGTTACAGCAATAGCTTTCTTTCTGCTTTGCCTGAATTCATTTCAAACCACCTAGTTCTCAAAGCAATCATAAAAAACTTAAATATGACCATGTTAGGTACTTGGTAAGAACCCTTCCACTGAAAGACTCCTCTACCGCCTTTAGAATAAAAGTGGACACTTTCCACTTGGCACACAGGGTCCTCCACAATCTGGCTCTTCATGCCTGTCACTCCTTTGTCTCCTCTCTCACCTCCATACACATGCGCTGTGCTGTTCTTACTAAATCATACTCAGCTTAGGCTGGTTCCCAGATATCTGGTGTTGATGCCTCAATACGTGATACAAATTCTCTTTTGAGTTGACTGTGAAGGAGCTAGTTAAAAATGTCAGGTAAGCAGATATCTGGCTGAGGCTCATGAGAAATTCTGGCTATAGGGATAAAGTTTGGACTTCACTGGAGGGACGGAAGTTGATCCCATGCAAGTGAGGGAGATTGCCTAGGAAGACATGTGGGTAGCAAAGAGCAACAGGCTGATGATGGAACGCTGATCCAACACCCACACTTAAGAACTTTGCACTGTTTGGCCCAACTCATGAAAAACTCTACAACAGACAGGGCAGGAAGGCTGTGGGAAGACCGTCCTCCCCCATGTCACTGATAACTTCCGGGGACAGAATGAGTAACATTTATCAGGAAAAGACACTGAAGCTTTAAGGGTCTACGATCACTTGAAAAAGGTGCCCAAGCTAGTTAATAAAGGAAGCTGGGATTGATATCCAAACCTTTTTGACTTTAAAGCCCATGATGTTAAAATCACCCTCTCCTGCATAAATCTAATGATATAACATTTCTCCTTCTCTACCAGGCCATAATAGAGGCAATAAGCTAAGTAAAACCCAATTGAAGTACAGAAGTGATTATGACTGATAATAAGAGGGCTATTAAACTTTCATTAATGAATCGGTTAATGATGACTCCTCAAGTTTATTTAACTAAGCTGTTTATTTGCAAGAAGTAGAAAATTAAGGAATTATAGCTAAAAGAAGAGTATTCTTATCCTCAGAGTCTATATGCAAGCAGTTCCTGTGATAAATTATTGTAAAGCTTAAAATTTAATGTGCCTGTAAACTTTCATTACTGTTAAAATGAAATAAAATAATATTGCATAAAGCCAGTCCTTCATTATAAAGCCATAATTCCACTTTTGACGGACACTAGGAATTTGTGAACAAGCTGCCAGACATTCCCTGGCCAGATTTTCTCTTACTCCAGACAGAAAACCTGGTCAAATTTGCAATAATCACTCTGTATCACACACTACATACCTTTGACTAATGGAAACACCCTTTAAATTTAATGTTGCTTAACTAATGTTTAAGTAAAACAGGCTATTTATACAATGTACATGCAGCAGGTGATAGGGCTTAATCCCTTTCATATTTATAGCCATTACTTTCTCTAGCTCTGAAATAGTTTTTAATTGAATTTCCTAATTATTATTATTTAGTGCCTGATGCAAGCTCTTGGGGGCAAATAGTAAAACTGCCAAAACCTAATGTGCAAAAATTCATTGGACCGCGGTGTGATTGCCTTCTGACTGTGCTCACAGCCAAGGCCCAGAGAAAGCTCACGGGCTTGGGACGGATGCCCACCGACATGTGTGTGTGTTTCCTCCCATGGCATCTTGGTCTGTCCAAAAAATGTTCCTTCAGACACTCCTGCATCCTTCCACATAAAGTCTTAGAGTAAACAATCACCAGATGCCGTTAGTCCCTGTGGGAAGCCAGCTAAAGGAGATAGTTCTCACAGGTAGTAAATGTGAAGAAACAATTAGCCCCCTTGACAACTTGATTTGCTGAGATGAGGCTTCACCACACCTAGGGCAACCTGTGTTTCTGTAGAGGTCAAGGTAAGGGTCACAAGACACTTTATGTTACTCCCTTGCAAAGCTGATCAGCTGTTCACCCTCTGCTCCTCTGGCTCCCAACCCAAATACACTGTGGCTGCCCTCCCACTGGGCTGAAAGGTTCATTCACTCCCTTCTTTGCTTCCCTTGTATCTTCCCACTTACTCTTAGAGAAGGACAGAGGGGGTGAGAGAAATTCTGCACTGAACTTCTTCAGTACGGCTGGAAAGTGAGGATTTCTTGATTTCTTAATGGAAAACACTGCTTCCTCTTCCTCCTGCCACAAAACCTACCACGGCCACTGCCAGTTTGTAAGGGCAGCCTCTATCCTGGCGAGGGACGCGGATTCACAGTTCTGCTCCTCACAGCACCCCAGGCTCGCCAATCAGCTAGAGTGGGTACCTAACAGGAAGCATCTCTGCCACCTGAAACTTATCCAGCATCCCCACAGGTAAAATTAGGATAACACGGCCCACTGCACAGGGTTATTTTCTTTTAAATATGTGGACTTGTTCAATCTATTACATTACAATTTAGAGCTAACTCAAAGGGAAAAAATGCAATATCCAGGCAAAATATAAATTAAAATGCAAGGTACAGTCTCAAGGGAGAAAATTATGACAGATAAGTGATAAAAAGCTTATGAGATTGAGGTGTATGTTTGGCTCTGGGTTTCCTGGAAGCTGAGTAACTTTTTGATCGTCATTATCCACAAGATGGTAATAGAAATTTCTCATCAGGTCTTCATGAGGAGGGGGCAGAGATGTGGAGGGCAGTGGTGCAGGATTAATGATTAACATATGTAAAACTGCCTTGCAAATTAGAGCACTCTACTGTATGTGAGGGCATTGGCTTTGGTGGTGAACTCGTGTACCTTTTAGAAGAATTTTACCACTAATTGACAAAGGATGAAAAGAAAGTGGCTTGAAGAGTGCGGTAGTGGGGGGAAATCAATAAACAAATACGTCATCACTACCTGTTGGGAGAAAAGAATGAACTCTTTAGGTTCTTAAGCCTTGAGACATCGAGTAATATTCAATCAGGCAAACAAAGTCAGTTCAACCAGTGAGCAATGGCCCATTCAAACACAGACACAAAACTAAGTGGTTTATTTTGGGAAAGCCAACCTGGAAAACCTTCCAAAACTTTAATTTTAATCCAAAGCCTAGGCAGGGCCCTGAGAATTTGAAAGTGCAATGGAATGTAAGAAATAGCACATGGGCTTCTTTTGGACATCACAAATATTTGCATAAACAGACACCCATTCCCCCATTTGTCCCCAAATTGAGAGACTCCAGGGTACCAAAGCTAGGCAAAAGGAGGACCTCAAATCACGAGGGTTGCAGACGTTGCCCTTTACTTACCCAACAGCTAACGCTTCCCTTCAGACAAGAGAGCCCTGGTACATTAAGGTGGGGATAAAGAGACCCTAGTCTCAGAGAAAGTAGGCCCCATGACACCCCCTATACACATAGTAACTGTATCCCCTACTCCAATTATTGGACTTAGGATGAGCAGGTGGGCTCATAAGGTATAAGAAGTTTGCTGTGAAGGACTATTAAAGCCTCATTTGGAGAAAGTCTTTGTCCTTCATTCTTCCTACAGCCTGAAATGAGGGTGTGATGGCTGGTTATGCAGAAGCCATATTATAACTGTGAGGCAACAAACCTGAGAATAGAAGCAAACATGCAATGGATAATGGAGTGAAAAAATATAATGTATTCCCTAATGGTATTGATAGTAGCCATGGACTATCTAGCTCAGAATTTCTTAACATGTAAAAAAAAATTGCTATTTGAACTATTCTTGGATTTTTTTCTACCAAGGAAGCATTCCTAATTGCTATAGGATGAAAGCAGAGAAAGGAAAGGTCATGGCAGAAGGAAAACAATAAAAAGAGCAACACCTACTGTGTTCTTGCACACCTGAAGGAAACAGGTGAGAATCTGTGAGGGAGAATTTCGGACTGAGAATAGGATGTGGGGAGGAACGTGGAGCCGGGTGTTGGCAGGTAGGGCCGAGGAGAGGGATGGCGAAGGACGGGAAAGCACATGCTGGCGCCGCTATCACTGTACGGTTTTTCCTCCTAATCTGTATTCACAGCCCACAGGCTTTCACTTTATGGCTGCAATGTTCTTGTGTCTTCTCTGGGCCCATTGGCCCTGAGAGCGCTGCACAGTAAATGCCGGTTCCACCCGGCACTTTGCTTTACTCACACTCCTTCCTCCGTCTGCCTTCTCATTATTTTCCTGATATGATGCCTGTTTGCCTCTGGCTCTGGTTTAAAAGCCCACGCATAGTGTTAACATAAAAAATAAAATCGTAAAATACCTCAAACAAAAGACAAAGAAAGAGAGAACCATACGGGAAGAGGAAGAACAAGACAAGGAGGGTTCCTTTTGGCCTGTGCCCTTCCAGCCTCCTCTCCATGCTCAGGGCTTTTCCCCAAAATGGGCCAGGGTCACAAGTAGAACAGGAGAAGGTCACATGCCTGATGATCTTCTTTGCAGGTGTTCCTGTTCCCTCTGATGGGATGGGCAGCAACACTCAGGTAAAAGCCAAGGAGAGATGCCACTTGCCTAAGGGTGGGGTCTGAGAGGTAAACCAGAGGAAGGGGAGATGCTTTCTCATCAGCTCACCTCTCCGTCCTAGGCTGGGAGGAACATGGGGGCTCATTCCTCCAGCAGGTGAGCTGGCATTTTGGGGGGACCAAGTTTAGGTTCATCAAATGCTCCAGGTAATCTTTTCCTCTAGACTGTGAGCTCCACGAGGCAATGACTGTGGCTGCCCCAGCTCTTGCACTTAACACAATGTATGGCTCAGAGGAAATGTTCAATAAATAGTGAATGAATAAGGTATGACTGTTTGGGGAGTTGGGAAGTGCTGCACAAACATTAGCTGTTGTAGCTGCTGGGGGTGTTGTACTTGCAGTTGCTCTTACTCATGTAATTGTTGGTGGTGAGAGAGGGAAAAAAGACAATTCCCTCCTGAAACCCCAAACCTTAAAAATCAGGAAGTTCATTAGTTCCGTCAAGCCAACACTGAGGCATGGCTTTTCTTGGTCCAATCAGCTTCCATTGTAAGGGATGTCCCCTCCCACCCCAATAGTGACAGACACTCCAGAGCAATCCTCAGTCCTCAGGGCAGAGGGATGGCATCAGGTTGGGGGTGCTGCTACACTCAAGTCATTGCTACAAAAGGACCCACCCTCCCCTGTCCCTGAAGACTACCTGCCAGCCCCTAGGCAGCCTCTGATGACTTAACTGCTTGATGATGCCCCACCTCCTCAGGGAACACATGCTGTTCTTGAATGGAAAAAGAGTTTCAGTGATTAAACCCACAGCTGTCGTTTATAGCTAAGACTGGGTTTCTGAAATTAATTTGAAAATGTTCCCATCCCTATGTCCTTTTTGTGCAGCTTCCTGGTACACTCTTTCCCTCCCTTGCCTGGGGTGGGGTGGGGTAGTGGTGGGTGTTGGGAGCAAAGCACTCAGGGGTTCAGCTGTAGCTCCATGCCTCAAGGGCTTACCTACAGTTTGAACGGGGGCACTCACCACCTGCAAAGGGCACAGGCTGGGGCAGCCCTGATGGCAAGCCTCAAGATGGGCTGAGCAGAATCTTAGGGCTCACCCCAGGGACATGGGTGAAGGCACCACAGTACCAGTTCTATCATGATTTCCTGCAGAGCTCATGGGAACGGTGCTGGACCCCTGGGTACCAAGGGGACAATTCAGCTTCCAGATCCCAAGCCACTCCAGCAGATCCACATGGCCCCAGCAAAGCAATTAATAGATGTATCACTTCTTATTTGTTTTTATGCATCTTAGTCCTTTGTGGATTAAGTAGGTAGAAGGTAGGTAGATAAATAGACAAAAGAAACATTCACCTCTACATTCCCAGTGACTAACATAATCAATATCACAGATGTTCCGTGCATTAAGGGATAAAAGGAAGGAAGGGGGGGCCAGGGAAGGAAAGGAAATCCACCAACTGCTAAATTTTACCATAAATAGAATTAGCATGACTGTGCCTATAGTCTCAATGGGCATACCCACCAGCCCTCCCCACGGCACTACACAGAGCAACACCCTGGCACTTCTGCATCCCATTGCTTTGTTTCCCTTTTCTCCAAAGCACTTATCTGACAAGATATATATAAATATTTTCTGCTTATTTTCTATTTCTCTCCACTAGAATATAAGCTTTATGGAGGGAAAACACTTTGTCAATCTTTTCTCTGCATTGCTAGAAGAATAGAATTCTCCTAGAAAATCAGAAGAATGCCCAGAACATAGTAGGTGTTTAATAATAAATGAATTAAAAATGTGTGAAGGTGTGAATGAATGAGTAAATGAATGTGTGAATTGTGGCCATCATTATTATTATTAGATTGGGAACTCTTAATCTTTTTTAAGCGAGATTAATATTAGTTTCTACCTCACTGGGCTGTTCCATAAGGATTAAATAAGATAATGTCAATAAGGCACTTCACAAAATGCCTGGCACATAGTACGTGACCAATAAAATAGTGGTTAATATTATTATACCCCTAACTAATACTTGCCACAATCACATAAGGCAGTAATTATCTGACTCTACGACTGAGAGAAAGAAGGCTCAGAGAACATACATAACTTGATCTAGATGACACAGGTAATGAATGACAGATGTAGCTTTTCAGTCAGGTTCTGCCTGCCCCCAAAGCTTGCAGTCTATCTAACACACCAAATGTCTGTCAGCTACATCCTGAACCCCAGGTGGCCAAACTAAGCTTAAGATGGAGCAGGATGATGGGAACTGAAAACTCAAGAGAGCAATTAGATAATGTCAGCTTGATGTCTGGCAAGCTTTGGAATAAGATGCATGTTGTATGTGTGCATGCAGTTAACATCTGCATATGTAGATGAACAGAGAATGGGGGGTAGAAAGCACTTCAATTTGCTCCCTGGGAGGAATCTGCAATGCAACACTGAAGTGTGGTGAGAACTCCCAGACGGGATGCAGCCTTGTAAAGTGGCTGCTGGAAATCCTGGGTTTGGGACTAGTCCCAGCTAGTCCATCTAGTTGTGATGTCATGGATAAGTCCACTTTCCTCTCTAGACTACGGCTTTCTCTTCCATAAAAGAAGGGAGTTAGGAAAACTGACCGCTCATGCCACCCTTCCAACTCTCACAGACCTCTCCAGGTGCTTTGGGGATAAATGAACTCAAGGATATAAGAAAACTGTGTCAACCCCTAATATGAATCCCTAATGTAAAGTGAAGATACCAACTCTCCCCTAGAGAGAGTAGAGCAAGGATATGCTGTCCCACAGAGGAGCTCCTCCTCTCGTGTGTGCCTCCATGAAGTCATCTTCTACATCATGGCAGACCACACTTGCGAACCAAGGACCCCCATTGCTGTTTCTTATCCTCTGCTTTGTCTTGATCAAACTTTAGTTACTCTTATAGGACCCTGAACCTGAATTCTGCTTGCCCCAAGTCTGAACATGCACAAAGGAAAACAAAATGTGACTCCCTTATCAGTTTCTCCTGAAAATCAGCTGACTGCAGTGAGACCCTTGTCCTGGCAAACCCCATGGTGCTTTCCCACTGTTCGTCCAGCACCCCTGCCAAAGATTCTGCTTATCTATGCTTATGTCTTCCTTTACCCTAGAAATGAAAAACATTTTTTCAGTTTTTTTTTATTTTGTGGTGCTTTCAGACCTTATTGTCACAGTATTCTCCCAATTGTAGTAGTCCCTTCTTGCCTTTGCAATAATCCTTTTAAATAAAAGTGTCTCCTTACTAAGCCCTGAGTTGTTTTTCTTTGACATTTCAAATGCTATAAATATAGAGCCTTCTAAATATATCTCAAACTCACCCATTTGGCTTCACATCCATAGCCACTAAATTTGTCGCCCAAATTTAGTCCACTATCGACTCTTTCCTGGAGAACAAGTATTTTAGCATCGGCTCCTGTCATCCCCCAATCTACTCTCCATCCCATAGCCAAAGTGAGCTTTAAAAAAGAAATCATAGTCATGTAACTTCTCTGCTTATAGCTATCCAACAATCTGCTACTGCCTTTAGGATAAATTCCAAGTCAGCTGCACACTCTACAAGCAGAGGACTATGTGGCCAAGTCTCTGCCTCCCCTCCACCCTCTGTCTCTGCTCCAACCCCATCTTCTGTTCCTTGGGCGCTAACTTGCCATCCTCCTTTTCATCCCTTGGGCTTTCCAACAACTTTCTGCTGGGGAGACTACATCCGTCTTTGCCTGTTACCTCTAGCCTATCCTTCAAATATCAGCTGAAGCATCATTCCTCCAGGAAAACGTTCCCTGATTCCCCAACGAGGCCTGGCTCTCCATACTTCTCAAATTTAACAAAGTTTGAAATTGCATGTTCAGTTGATGATTATTTGATGTCTTTCTCCTATTATTCGACTGTAAGCTCTATGATACCAAGGATGAATCAATTTTTGCCAATCGCTGTACCCCTCGAATGCTAGCATAGTGTCTAGCATATTATGTGCACTAGTATTTTAATGAATATCACTTAAAATGATGTTATAAAGAATATTATAATATGCAAGAGCTTTCTTCTATAAAATATTATGTGTCATTGAAACGTTAAGTCTTTGGATAAAATGATCCCTCAAGTTTCACTGAGACATAATTGGTATACAGCACTGTGTAAGTTTAAGTACATAACATAATGACTTGACTTACACGTATTGTGAAATGACTATCACAAAATGTCTAGTTAACATCTGTTATCTCATATAGATATAAAAATGTTTTTTCCTTGTGATGAGAGCTCTGAGGATCTACTTTCTTAACAACTTTCAAATATACCATGTAGCAGTATTAATTATAGTCATCATGTTAAAATAACTTTATTGTAATCTTGCATTTGAAACTGTGATTATTTTATCAGTCAAGGATTAGCGGATAAATGGCCTAGTAAACTAGAAAGGTTGTGCGTGTGTTTTCATTGATTTTGTAGTTGCGGATGAGTGTTCTTTGGCTCTCTTTTAAGCCTGGATTTTTATACTAATACCCTGATCCAATCCTAGCAGAACTTTCTCTAACTCCTTAGAGAAAAGACTTGCCATGCTCATTGTTTCTGGGAGCAGGGAAATTGGAGATCTTTTCTAACTGAGGTCTAAACCCGTTCTCTTCCCACCTCATCTTCAGCCTCCAATCAATCTTGCATCTTAAACAAGGTCATTCATGTAGCACTAAGGATGCGATCTTGGTTGAATGGGATTCATGTCCAATCCATCTTCCTGGAGGCAGTCACCTGCTATCTCTAGGGTGACCATGAGCTCTCTGAAGACTGGAGACATCTTTCATCCTTGGTTTCCTTTGTTCTTACCATAATGGCTATCACATGACAGGGTTTCCATCAATATGTGTTGCATGTAGTAAACCATAGTAGACACAGGTGGTTTTCTGCTAACATTCTGTAACATTAGTCTTATTTTTACACAATATCACTTCCTCCATCCCCTAAATCAATTTCTCCTTTCCTCCATACTCATAATATCCTAATGCAATATAGTTACCTTTTTATAAAATTCTGGTCAGGAAAAGTTTCTCTTTGAAGAGAATACAAGTTATTAAACCTCATCAATTTAATTAGCAGTCTCTGTTGCTTCTGACTACTCTAAATTGGCTCTTATAGCACGGACTAATGCCTGGACCTGGGCAAGCGCTGCTTGGATAATCATGCTCCTTCCTTAGAAAATTATATTTGAAATAAATACATAAACTAGGTTTTCCTGTAAGAAATTTTTGGCTGTGAGCACTAAATGTAAACCTAGAGCAAAGCAATCTGCATGAGAGGGGGAATATATAGGTGATTAAAAGCTTTGTTAAATCTTTAGATGGAAACATTGAGGGTACCTGTGCCCTGAACCTATCACCATCAACAAAGGTGTTGAGAACATTCTATATGCCAGGCCTTGGGCAGTGAAGAAGGCACAGTTCTGGTCTTCCCAGAGCATGCTGTCTAATGTGTAAAGTATGTAATGCAAAGAAATAAATGCCAACTAAAAGCAGAGGAACAGCTACCAAAGAAAAAAAAATTAAGAGGTCCATTAGTAGAGAATCAGGACCCCAGTACCAAAACTAATACCCTGAATACCAAATCCCTTGAGGTAAAACCTCAAGCAGGAAAAGAATTCCAGACTCAAAGAGTAATTCGGTACAGATTATGAGAGTGAATGGAGTTCAGTGATTCTGAATTTTTTTAAAATTGACTCAATCATTCCTTACTACTCTTAGAGAGCTACCGTGTCCCACTGGTCTTTCTTGGCCTCCCTCCACAGCTTTGCACAACAAACCTCAAACCAGGCTCTGAATCTTCCTCCCTCCTCTCTAGGTTCTAAAGCTGATGATCTCCTAGAACTGACCCTTCTAGGTCGTAGGCTTCACCTCGTTGAGCCCTCCTGCATCAACGGTCATAAGCATCCTCTGCATTCAAATCAGAAGCAGTTTTTTCTCTGGTCAAGGAGACCATCTCTGAAGAAAGATACAATAAATTCCTAGAGGTGCGATGAGTTGAAGAATCAATAGAAAGATACTTTAGAAACAAAAGGTCTCCAAGGTAGGAGAGAAAACTGGGCAAGTGACAGCAGCTCTGATGTCCACTGGCTGGAAAAGGGTCTTGTGGTATCACACCAAAATGGGGGGACAAGGGAGTCTAACAGAGAGATCAATCATTAGTCTTCTCTGATCAACCACTGGTGATCAGTAATGATAAAACATAAGATAGTCTGCTGTGGATGACTGAGCCCTTGTTCATGATTCCTGGGCCTCCCCTATTTTTGAACTATATACCCGCACCCTTTGCCTGCCACTTTGTAGTACTTAACCCACCCCATGGCGGGCCTGGCAGCATGATTTGCTTTGAACCAGGGAATGTGGACAGAAGTAACAATGTGCCAGATGCAGAGTAAGGTCTCCCGAAGTACTAGATACTTCCAAGTTCCTTCCTGTCCTCCTGCCATTTTCCAAGAAAAGAACATTCCCTGAGTAGTTTCTGGCCCAAGGAGAATGTGGAGATCCTGGAGCAGTCCCTAATATAATTTTCAAACCTGAAGCTACGTTCAGCCATTTCATAGCTAGGAGGATAGCCACCCCGACCTATCCACAGATCTACCGTAACAGAATCCAAAGGTTGTTTGTTGCAAGCTACTTAATTTTGCAGTGCTTTGTTAACAACATTACTGAGACAACAGTCGGCAAATACAGCTACTTGGAAGTCATTAAAAATCATATTTTTGAAGATTTTATTTATGATTTTAGACAAAGATTATAACATATTTCTAAATTGAAATTATGGTATAATTATAAAATTATCATATAATTGAATTCATGGAATAATTCTATCTGAAAAACTCAGGACAGAAAAATTATTTTAAAATTACATAAAAATTTTATATATACATTTCCCAAAGGAATAAAATAAAGCATGCCAATATGTTTATAATAACTGTTTCTAGTTGGTATAATTATGAGCAACTTTAGCTTTTTTATTTTTTAGAGAGAGGGGAAGGGAAGTAGAAAGAGAGGGAGAGAAACATCAGTGTGTGGTTGCCTCTCATGGCCCCCACCCCTCACTGGGGACCTGGCCCACAACCCAGGCATGTGCCCTGACTGGGAATCAAACCTGCAACCTTTTGGTTTGCAGGCCCGTACTCAAGCCACTAAGCCACACCAGCCAGGGTGGGAGCTTTATTTTTAAACCTCACACAGACACAAGACCAAGGGTGGGACACAGGGAGGTGGAGCGTGGGCTTCTGTGCTCAAGCTCGGCCCTTTGACAAAGGAGGCTTTACATTTCGGTAGGTTGTTTCGGAGCTTAAATTGTGGCTGTCCAGAAATTAAAACCACTTGGATTTTTTAAGTACCTGGTAAAGTCATCAGGTAAAGTAAAGGACTTTCGAAAAATTCCCATTTCTAATCCTTGCTAATAATACCTGGTAGATACCATCAAGAACAAGTGTTAAGGTATCAAAATACTATATTTGTGTATACATAAAATGGCAACAAAATGAAGACACGTTTCTAAAGCAAATGTACTGTGCCAGAGGACATGGCATCGTTTCATGTTAAATGCATTTATAGTCCTGGCATCATTTCCCACTCTTCTCAAGGAAAAATATTTTAAATAACTTAACTAAAGTCAGGGGATGATAATTATTGTGTAGGATTTTAAGAGGGTTAGCTTTTTTTAATTGTTTGCCATATAATAAGTGCTCAATTAATATCAGCTAAACAAAAAGTTGAATTAATAAATTCCCATACACTCCAAATTTTCTACAGTGAACATATATTGCTTTTGTAATCATAAAAATCAATGTCCATTTTTAAAAATGGAGATTCATGACCTAGAATGTTGGTAATAACCAACTGATGACAATATTTTACGAGGCTTCTCCCCAACAGTGGTAAACACTGCTAACAGAGCTATAATCTAGAGACTGGTTTATTGAGTAGCATTTTATGTAGACAGAATAACAGTCCTACGAAAGCCAAGATTCATTCTATCAATTGCTCCATCAAAGTCCCGAGGAACACCACTCTGTACTGAAAAGAAATGGGATGGGTCAAACACATTCAACACGTAGGAAAGAAATGAAAAGTGTTCGGAAGGGACTAAGGGCATGAAAGAAAAGGTGAAAGAAAGGTGAGGAGGAAGTGAGAGGATTAAAGGAAGAGAGAAAGGGAAGAAGAAAATTTACAGAGAAAACATCCTGTTCGGCTTCATCCTGAGGACATGTGCCTTCACCCTCACACCATCACCACCTATCTCCGCTTATAAAAAGCCCAGGGGAACCCAAAGTTAGGGGGGAAGAGCTCTTTTGCAGCAGCCAAGGCATCTCCTCAAGCAGGAATGATACCCCAGGGCTGCTCTGAATTCCCACTTATATTTTAGCCACACGTTTTTTTGCGCCATTGTTCCCACATGCCAAGACCCCTTCTCATCCACCATAGTTCAAAAAACGAGATGGCTTCCAGGCCACACAACGTACTTCCAGAGGCCTTGGGGGCCTGTCCTTCCCTGCTACCAGCTGCCAGTCATCTAGAGAGTCCTCAGCACCAGCCCACATTGCAGAGCACACTCCAGGCCAATCATCCTGAATTAACAGGGTCAATGTCATCCCTCTGGAAGGGATTTGTCCATTAAAAGGTATCAAGCCTAAAAGATGCACACGTGGGCATGGATGTAGGTGTGACTTCGGGTGTGCTGTGGGCCTGGATAAGTTGTAACAGGGAAAAGCTTGTCTTCCTAGTCCTTAGCTGCACCCATTTAATGCTTTTCTGGACTGATCCCATGGAACCTTAGAGTTCCTTTCTTTTACTTAGGAACCAAGAATGTGGGCAAGAAGGTGCGGAAGATCCTGGTTGCTTTTCTAAATCTTGAATTTACTCCAAATGGGCAGCTTCCATGTCTTATTCTCCAGATGTACCCCCCTCGAAGTCCTGAAGCAGAAAATGAACAGGGCTGGAAGATAAACAAAAAAGGCCTCTCCATTTCCCATAGCTCTTTCTTCTTCCCAAAGCACTCAGCCCCACCTCTAAGACCTCTCACCTTAAAAAATGGCAAAGTATAATAGAAAAGCTGGCAGACTGGATTTTTTAAAATTCCTACCTCTAATATTTGTGACTATAGAAAGTTAGTTAATCTTTCAGCCTTGGTTTAGTTATCTTAAAAATATAAAGGATACTACATACTTTATAAGCTTATTCTAAAATTTAAATTAGACTAATAATAATACTTTTCCTTGTAGTCAACACCTAAAAGTTACTGGTGTTGTGCTAGGATTGAAACAGATTACCACAATCATCTAGTTTAAGCCTCTCAACCCCCGAAGGCTTGTCATCTAGGTCAGAAAGTTGAAGCTCACAAAGGTTAAAAACACATCCAAGATTGCATAATAATCTGTGATGGCATCAGGATTTATATCCAGCTCCATCTGACTCCAAAGCTCCTGCATCTTAGGTTAAGCACCAAATTAAACTTGGCAAAGGGTTGGTACTCAATAACTATGAATTTCCTATTTATACCCCCTTATGTGTGAGTTTCAGTGGCTTTGATAACCTTGGTCCAACCCTACAGTCCCTCCAAAATTGTTCCAGGGGTTCCTCTCCTCTTGGAGATGATCAGGAATCTCAGTATCCAGACCACTTCTTTAAGTATCCCTTTATAAAGAGATGTGCTGATAATGTAAGGTTTGGGTAATGAGATTTTCCAGGCCATAAGTTGCTAAATGTGAATTAATTGCCCAGCCTATTTACAATAAATAAAGGGGCTATTACGTACAAAAACCAAGTCACACGGACCCACCGAGCTTGTAAAGGATGGTTCTGAGTTGCACTTCACAAGCACCCCACACTCAGCCAGGTAGGAAGACAACCCTGAAGGCACAAACTAGAGCACCTCCTGACAGTGCTTCAGAATAGAAAGCTCTGGTCCAGGATTGAAAACGCGGACTTAGTACCGCACGTGGAAAGAGAGTCAATGTTTCCATTGAGCCCATACAACATTTTAGGGACTTTGTCAAGGGTCAAATAGCATCAGCTATTCGGTTAGACTCAAAACCTCAGATGTCCTTTCCAGCTGTAAATATGAATCTGTAAATTTTGATAGAGTCATCCCTCTCCTGCACACACAAATCCCCAATAAATGTTTTTTATCACCTACCTGTACAGCTAACGGGACTCTTACTCACGAATATCCTCCCCTCCACTTCTGCTCTCAACATGGGCTTGACCTTGTGGATCTGCACAGCAGGAGGCTCTGCCTTACCATGGCTGGAGAAGCTCGGTTGCTTGTGAAAGCAGTTTCATCATGATAGACTGAGAAATGGGGGGATGGGGAAGAGACAGGCAGCTGGAGACAGGTCCCTGTGAGCAAGAGCCTGCCACCACATGTGGTGATAGTAAGAGCCAGCTATCCTCACACCCAGAAAGGAAGACTTCAGAAGCAGGGAGAATTCAACTAAGCAAACATCAGAGCCTTTATCTTGCCTTTACAACGTTGCCGATGGAGATAAAGAATGTGCTGGTCTTAGCTGGTATCAATCTGCGGCACTGGGAGACCTTATGAAAACAATAGTCAAATACAAGTGGGCCACAGAAGGAAGCTCCAGACAAGGGGCCTGCAGAGAAGACTGAAATCTGAAAGGCACAGGGTTTTCTCTCCCTGGGGAAACAAAGAAGGGAAGTATGCTAATCCCAAGGGTTTCATAAGGTTTCTGATATACTGGTCTCACAGAAGGCTCTGTGGGGTTTGTCATTTTGATAAGACTGCTTTGCTGTAAAGGTTAAACATGCTAAGAAGCATGAAATTATCTCCTCCAAGAAAGATTGCATCTCCTTGCTGGGGAAATAGCTGTCCGATAGCCCACAGAAGGGGGCCTTTCAAGAGCCATTTATACCCAGGGTTTCCAGCCCTAAGTTTCAGATGCACTTGTCCTCTCTGTTGGGCTGGATTTATTTGTCATTCCTCAGAGAAGATGGGATGGGTGATGAAAGGAAAAAAGAGAAATGTATACATGTCTGTTCCCTTCCCACTTCTTCTAAATCAATCAACATTTAAAATAAAACTTACCAGCAAAAACAAATTACCAGAGATTGACCAAATGCCTTTGCTATAATACTATGATTCTACCACTTACTAGATATGTATTTTCACAAAATATATATGGATACTAAATGTGTATATTTCTTTGAAAAATCTAACTATAGGATTTCCAAAATGAGGGACTAGGAATTTTATATTCTTTTTATTTTATTTTATTATTGTTCAAGGACAGTTGTCTGTATTTTGCCTCCACCATTCCCCCCTACCCCAGCCATCCCCACCTCCCTCTCCTGATTCCACCCCACCTTGGTTCTGTCCATGTGTCCTTTATAGTTGTTCCTGAAAGCACTTCCTCCCTACCCCCCTATTATCCCCTCCCACCTCCCCTCTGGTTATTGTCATATTGTTCTTAATTTCAATGTCTCTGGTTATATTTTGCTTGCTTGTTTGTTTTGTTGATTAGGTTCAAGTTAAAGGTGAGATCATATGGTATTTGTCTTTCACACCCTGGCTTATTTCACTTAGCATAATGCTCTCCAGTTCCATCCATGCTGTCGCAAAGGGTAGGAGCTCCTTCTTTCTTTCTGCTGTGTATATTCTTTGGACAATTCATTTGCTATATGGGAGCCTCTTTTTCCTTTTCTAAAATTGGGGATGGGGATTGGGATGGTTGTGCTAGATAATATCTGAGCCTCTGAAAATATAATTTTATACCCTTTTATTATCTGCTTCCTTTGGGTTAATCTAGTTTTGGGTTTTGAATTTGGACTTTCTATTCATGACAGTTACATTTGTGCTGCTTCTTCCCCTTAGTAATCCTAGATGGAATTGAAATAGAATCCATGATACAATAGAGTAGGAAACCACCTCAGAGAAGAGAGGAAAACTGTATGCATGCACTCTATACACACAGATACACAATCCTCAGTATTGGGGGTCATTGCTATCAAGTCTTAATGAGAGACCAGGATAAAGAGAAATGAAAAATATGACTTCCCTATCTCTAATAAAAGAATCTTTTCACTTATCTCATATATGACCACTTTTACAGAAGAAAGAGAAACTACATTTTTTTTTCAATGAAATACAGTGTGAGGCACAGGTAGGTTTACAGTTGTGAGTATGCAAAACACAGAGTTTATTGTTTTATTGTTTATTAATTATTATATTATCTTCTATACAAACCACTGTAAACCAACTTTTGCCCCTCCATTTATGTATATGCAAATCTTGGTTGAGATAATCACAGACCATTTTAACACAATTCTTCAAAATCTGGGATTACACCAGAGTCATGTCTTGATTCCAAATGCAAACCATCTGAAGTTTGGATAAAACCATGCATTGGGATGCCCCCTTCTGCCACAGCCCTCCTTCCTATATCATACATTTAAACCCAGAAATCCTATCTAAGTCACTTCTATAACATAAGAAAAAAATGGAATCAAAAGACTAGCCAGAGAAATTTTTCACTCTTGAAAGCTGAACTCTAGATTCAGAATGGGATATGTCAGCTTATTATCTATGTGAGCACATTATACACTTTGACTCTATGACAGAGGGACCCAAAAAACCAATTATGCAGCCACGGGTGACACATCATGAGGGTAAATCACATATGTTCAGAGTGGGACCAGCATGTGTAGGTGACTCCTAGCTATATTCCCTTGCTACCTTACCCCTCTCCACTCCTCTCAAGCATGCCCAACTGATTCAAGATGCCTGAGTAGTAGAGAAAAGAAACAATAGGATTTGATGGCCAAACTCCATTCTAACCCATTCTTGGCCATTCTTTAGCTGGATACAATTGGATGGGAAATCCTATCAATATTGTCTCTTAAATGTATTAGATGTGTCCCCAGAATGGGGCCTCCAGTCTCTCTACCTCAGTTAGGGCTCTTATTTCTCGTTCCTGAAATAACACAAATACAAACTGAACTCATACACACTGGTCTGTTGGCCTACTGCCTCCCACATCCCACCCATCCTCCAGCAGAGTGATCTGACCTTGCTGTCCCTGTGATAAAAATGGCGTGCCTCCTATAAGGTAAGACCTAAGCTTGTTGGGAGAGTAAACCAGGCACTTCACAGTTGGTCCTTCCCTCCTCCAGCCACACCTTCTAAAATCTCCCTCAAATTCCTTCTCTTCAATCCCCAACTCTTAGATTCCAAACATGAGGAAAACTTCCTGTTTCCCCAAGTCACCTCCGCATCTCTGTTTCTTCTGCCTGGAATGCTTCTACCTACCTGGTCTACCTGGGAGATTCCTGCAACGCCACCAAGCCTCAGCTCTAATGTCCCCAAATCTGTGACACTGTCCATGACATTTCTCCCTGCATCACTGTCCCACCTTTCTCAGATATCAGAATTTACTGGCATGTTTGTGAGAAGCGTCATAATCAATGCTTTGTTATCCCAAGGGCTCTATTTGGCCCCTGGCACACAGGACTCAAGAGGTGCTTTGGACCCTTACTTTCTGCATCTAGAAAATGAAGATAATACTATGCAGCCTGCAGAGTGAATGTAAGAGTTAAATAGCCCAGTGTATATTTAGAACTGACCATAGAGCAAGCACATAATTTCTCTCCATAAACAGATCTCTTAACTTTTTTTTCCTCTTAATCCATACTGGAGCAAGGAAGAATTTATCTATCTGTGAAAAGACACACAGAGCCAGAGATGCTAGAAAAGACTATGGTAATCCCCTTGTGTTGCATTTGGATGCACTTGTTTCTCATAATTTAGCAGCAACTCAATTTATTGCGCCCATAATGGACAGATGTCTGCTGGCAGTTAAACAGCTTTTAGCAAAGGCAGTAATAAAGGTACAGAGTGGCAATATAAATGGCTGCTGTGTCCCTACATTTGACAGAACCACAGCCAACAGCAGGTGTGATACAGTTCTAAGCAGTTGTAACACACCGCCTCAAAGTGCTGACCCTCCCTTTTCCAGGCTGAACAGAGGCCAAGCTGGAGATACTTCAAAGATCTCCAAAGGCCCCAGCCTGTCTTTCTGAGAACCCTGGAGCTTTAAGATTCCAGAATAATAGAATCTCCTTTGGAGCGACAGGAGCAGCTGTGATCAGGGCTACCTCAGACTCTGGCCTAGTGAAATAACACTGATGAAGGGTTTGCGGACTATGGGACAATGCCCTGCGGTCATACTACTCTGGTCCTGCAAAAAGAAACACTTGGAAAACAGGCAGAGAAACATGAGAGTATGAATCGTAGCACTGCTACGGTCCTCACCTGAGATACATCTGTATGACTTAAGAATCAACTGATTAGGGGAAAATGGGGAATCGTCATTGGTTAATGTTGATGAATTGTGTATTTCTCGGAAAGCCCCTTTCCCTGGTATATGTCATTACCCATATAAAAGGGGTAAACAATGGAGAGAAAAGGAGACAGCCTTTTAATGCTCTTAAGAAATCCAAGGTTATATTCATTAATCCATCCATTAAAACTTATATATCATGGGCCTAAAATATTCCCAGTACATCAAGGTGTTCATTTTCTTAGATAAATGAATCAGGGAGGCGGCAACTCCAATGCAGTGCTGACATAACTAAACCCAGTCTCCTAACCCACAGAATCTGCAGACTGCAAGGAGCAAGGACTCACACCCCTGTCCTGCCCTTCACTCACCTTTACCCCTCATCTCGGGATAAGGAAAGCTATTGCCAAGCTGATGACATTTGAGGATCACAGAGTTTAGAACTGAAAGGGCCCTGAGAGAGCATGAAACCCAATTGCCTCATTTTATTTTTGCATAACAGAGACACCAGAGGATCCAAGTAAGAATCTCAAGGTCACATATCTAAATAAAGGGCCTGGACGTCCCTGGGGAATGGGGTAGATCCTCAGTGGCACTGAAACCAGTGAAAGCAACCAGGATTATTATATTTGACCTCAAAGGCTAGGGTTCAGTCTGAGCAGACCTCAGTGGGTAGGGAGCCAGTTTGTTTGAAAATGGCGAATGTGGCTCAGCCCTGTATCAAAAAGACAACAGGAGCCAGACCCTCAGACCGGTTTTCCCCTGGGAACCAGGCCTGGAAAACGCATCCAGACTGTTATGGCTTGCTCTTGCTAAAACTCCCTTGCCCTGGTCTGAAACAGTAGATGTTTATTGCCTGTCTTCAAGGTAATTTCCAAAGCCTGTATGAATTTTCCCAAGGACGGAGCGTAATCAACTTGCCACCTTTTCCTTCTGCATTTGTTATTTTTGTTGCCTGGATTGTACCAAAAATGTAGTCAACAGCATTCTATGTAATAGATACTAAGACCCGAGAGAAACAATAAAAGCCTGTCCAGGCAAGGGTCGGGGTGGTCTCCCCTTGAGAGAAGCAGCCGTAGGACTCTCATCCTAAGAGAGCACCTGAACCATCCCCTTTTCTCCACAGGACTGCTGTAGTCTGTGTGCACTTGTCCTTGTCTTCAGCCACAACACGCAGACCCTGCAGGTCAGAGTCTATAACACCAGTGGATCCAGAACCAGTTATAAAGTGGTACGTCATGCTGGGCATATTTTGCTTTCTAATTGTTATTTTTTTCTTTCCTATAATTATTCCCTGAATCATTGCCCTTGGTAGATTGCATTACAGTCTACAGATTACTTCTCCATCCCCTCCACTAGACTGAGTCCATAAAAGAACTGAAATCATATTTCTACAAACTTGTCTCCTCACAACTTAGCTCACTAAGCCTGACACAGAGAAGGGTTAGATACCTATTTATGGAACTGCTATGTGAATGTTGAAGTTAATTCCAAAGAAACATCAGCACTTCGTTTGCTATAATTTTCATTTCCTATAATTTAGGGGACCAAAAGCTACTGAAACTAATGTTGCTTAAGGTAGAAATGTGTTGAGTATGTAGACATTTTAATAATAGTTTAGTGCTCTAAGGAAGGCATAAAATGAACTTGACCTTTTCATAATCATATGACATACTATCCTGTGGTCCAAAGAAGAGAGCACAGTAGATTGACCTAGGATGATGGTGGTGAAAAGGAGAGAAGTAGATAGATGCAGGATGGGTTTAGATAAAGCATCAACAGAAACTTGCTAAGACAGGCTGAATGAGATGGAAGAAAAATCAAGGAAAATCCCCAGGACAATGGTGATGCCATTTACTGAGAGGGGGAAAACTAAAATTTAAAAAAGTCAAAAGCAGGGAGGAGGAACCCAAATTTCTATTTTTCAATGTTGTGATTAAGCTACCTATCAAATATCCAAGTGTAGATGTCAAATGGACAACCGGATACAGATTTCTGGGATTCCAGGGACAGAGTTCTAGGAGACAGACCCTGACTTGGAAGTCATTGATGTATACATGACCTTTGACATCATGGCAATGGATGAGGGCACTGAGGGGCATGTACAGACCAAGAAGAGACTCTGGGTGAGGACTGGGGTCCTCAACATTCAATAACCATATAGTATGCATATAGCACAGTGCTGGAGACTGCATAGAAACAAAGATATTTAATGCACTGTTTTTTCCTCAATGACCTTACAATATAACCTCATTCACATATACAAGAAGGAAAACTGTTCAATGTAGTGGAAAGTGCAATGGATTAGGAGTCAGAAATCATGAATTTTAACCATTGCATACTATTACAAGTTAAAGTCACATTAACTTCTTAGGGCTTCCAATTCCTTACCTACTGATACAAGGATTAGATACAGACAACATGAACCATATTTTCTGATGTCATGACTTCTATGTGGCATCCAAATGACATATTCTAGCCTCACCTAAAGGTGGTGTCTCACTCTTCCCAGGCAGAATGCGCGGCTGCTCTGGGGCGCACACCAGCCATCACAGGGGTTGGTTGAAAGGGAAGTCCCTGAGCTGGAGGGGGGACCCTGCACTCTTTGCCTGTTGAAACAAGAAGCATTTGAGAGAACTCAAAATATCTTTCGTTCTTGGTTTTCAGCTGGTGCTTATGTCAGAAGACTGGAATCCCGGGGACCAGTGAGAAGAGCAGATTTACCCTTTCCATCACATTTTCTTGGTTCTACAAATTAATATTCTCAAAAACACCAAATTTCCATAATCCCAGGAAACATTTTCTTTTCTCAGACAGTAGGTCCACATGGCTAAATATCTATAATAGGACACGGCTGCATGGGGCAGGGTACCCCAAGCTTACCCATATATATACATATACACACACACATGGGTGATCCTTCTCATCTATTCTAGGTGACTGCCCACCTGGACAGAGCTGACTAGAGAATCAACTTGGGCCAATCAGATTCTCCTGCTGGGAAATGTAAATTCTAAATGGAAAAATCTAGAACATGGAGGTCAAAGAAATGAATCATTTTAAACACAGTGCCTTGGGGTCCCCAGAGGTGTTCTGCTTCCCTGTGCAAGAGGTAGTCAGTCGGATCTTCCTGTGATGGATGCCTCTAGGTAATCATATAGCAAATCCTCTTCCTTGACTCTGTTGGCCATAGTCAATTCTGTAACTTGCAACCAAGAAAACTTTACCTCGTATTAGTGCCCCCATTTTACAGATAAGAAAACAGACTTAGAAGAACTAAGAGAAAAAGTTGTTGTAAATCATCTAGCTAGTAAGTGATAGAACCAACACAGTAATTAAGCTCCAACTCTAAAATTCATGCCACTAACCACGAGGCAATCTTGACTCTAAGTGCTGCACTGTAGGTTGTTTTTCTTGTCGCAGAGATGGACTTGTGCTGAGTCCTATTTTCTTTCTTGCTAAATAAATGATGGCCTACATTCAGATAAAGCCATCTAGAGAAGAGGATAGAATCTGCAGTGGCTTCAAATTGAAGCTTAGTGGTCCACAAATAAATAAATTCCATTGCCTTGCCTATTGACACTTGATTCCCACCAATGGAACTAAACAGTCTGGCTACACTGGCAAGAAGAAGATGTCTATGTTATCCCAGGTCAATTGATCTTATCCTCTTAAGACAGACAAATTAGAATGCGTCCTCTGTACAATAGGACTTCACGGGATGGCAGGTGGTCTTCCAGCAGATGAAAGCATTTCAACCAAACTGATTGGCATTCCACAGCTAAAACAGGACTTTGCTTTTTAGGTCTCCCACTTCATTATGAATAACAAACCAAAATAGCTACAGCTGAACAACCGGGATGGGTAGATATATCTACATCTTCTTAGAATAGTATCAGATCATGCTGAAAAATCTAAATACAACATCAAGCCAATTGTCATATGTCAAGATTTAGCACTGCTCATTTTCACAGGCAGTAGAAGTACTCTTGTAAGGGTACAAGAGAGAGTCCTCCATTTTTACTCTAGGAGAAAAATACTCATGCAAATTAATCTCAGTCTAACATACTCATATATTTCCCAGTAGTCACCTGTTTTATTCCCTTGTCTTGGGCTGACAACTTTGATCTTGGAATCATCTCTTAGACTGAACTGCTTGCTCACTTTGCTTGAGTTCTTGGGCTATTTTGATCTAATATGTGACCCGGGCTATCCCCAACTCTGCTTTTTCTCTAAATACCAGCTTTCAGCATCACTCCTATGCTTTCTCTATTGTATTTCTAACACTACTGTTCCTGTTGTGGGGCCTGCAATACCAAAGCACTGACCACTATGAAGCCCAAGTACAGGACACAGTTTGGGCTAGATGGGACACACTGCCTTAGGAACTGTCCTAGACTTACCACATTTAGCACCAGTTATGAATTCTAGGCTTAGGTTTAATGCTTCTAGAAGAAAATTAGAGAGAGAATGGTAAACTGGGTGATCAGGTTGCTGGTATTATAGTGGATGGAGCAGCATTTCTTGATCCAAAAGTGACTGTGTTCCTGTATATAAATAATTTTAACAAACCCTTTTCCTTCCCCACTCTGCATAAGTGCCTGTAGTGAATCCTAGGGATGACATGTAGGAAGAGGCCATAATTTTATTAGAAATAGGAGACAAGAAAATCTGAAAAAAACCCTGAGGCCCATTTTCCTGACCATCACTGCCCTGTATAAACATGGCCCCTCCCATCTGTACGCCATTCTGTTCCCTCCAGCATAACACCCACCACATGTTAGCACATTTCCCGTATCTCCCTTTGTTTGCCAGAAGGATTACATGCCCCTTGATCAAAATCAGGTGCTGTCAGTTTATTTACAACTTCTGCATCTAATTCAATGCCTGGAACATACTAGGGTTTCATGGCTGCTGCATGTATAGAAAATGAGTAAAAGATACTCAAAGCATCTCTCCTGAGGAATCAGTTTCAATAAAGAAAAACAATGTCATTCGAAAGCTCTCTTTGCTTTGCTAGCAGAGTGGAGTCCTATCATTTTTACACTCCACTGATTCATTCTGAACATGGTGTCAGGAACAATACAGGGCCAAAAAACAATTAGTGGAGGAACAAAACAATCAGTTGAACAGTCTGGAATTTGAGCGATGTGCAGATCAAATGTCTTAAATTTGCTGGGCTCCTTCTCCTTTGGCCAGAATGGATGACTCTTGGCTGCACTGTACCAGGAATAATTGTCCCTCATATATCCCCAATCAGCTGCCTTTTAATGACTAGTCAAAAGTGACAATGCAAAAGGTGCAGTGACTTTCACCATCCTTGGCAAATCTTGGACCAACTCCCATTGATCTGCCCTTGGCATAGGTGAATTCAGAGACACCTTGCACAGATGCCTACAGTCACTGCTCCCTGTCTTCAGCAACAAGGCCCTTGAGTTTGGAAGAGACCCAGGGGGAGGAAGCGAGGTGTTTAAAGTGACTTTCAGTTCTTACACTACCTTTCTGCCTCATGAATCTCAGAAGCTGAATGACCTTTCAATCTCCCAAACCAGCACCAGGGTAGTCTTCCCTAGAAAGAGATTTAGAAAGAGTCCAGGAGCTTGACAGACTGACCAACTCCTGTGCAGCCCACTTCTGTTCAGAATTGTTGCCTCCTCGTCTTAGCTCATGTTCTGGTTGTTGCTGCTTTGAAAATTCAGTGAATTTGAATTTAAATTCTACAAGCTCCAAAGAGGCTCTTTCTCCCTTATGCCAATGTCCTGAACCCTATTTTCAGTCCCACTGCAAGGAAGACTTACAGTTCTCTTGAAGCACACCTTACCTAGTAATACAGTTGACCTCACAAAAACAACAACTTGAAACATCTTTAACTACTCATCCAGTTCCTGCTCTAGGTTATCTCCTCATCACCAGACTTGTGATGGTGGACAGTTCTGGCCACTGGTAGTCTTTAGGGATGAGACCTGGCAGGTTCCCCCTCAAGAAAGTCTTCTCTTCTTTGACTTCCATCTCCTCCTAGCCTGGTCCACCAACAGAGCCCATGCCACTGCCTTTTATCATTTTATTATTGTTTTTTGTATTGATGTTTCAACTCCTCAGCTAAACAGATGATTAGCTTCTTGAGGGCAAGAATGACCTATAACAGATGCAGTATCCTCAAAGCCCTAGAGCTACACCCTCGGCAAACGCTTGACAACTGTGTGGATTATCTTTTCATATAAAATACAGGCTGACAACCCATGGACAGTCAACTTGATTCTGTGTGCCTGACATTTAAAACAATCAACTAAGCTGTAACCTGGACTGGCTTATAGACTAGAATCTTCTTGCCTTGATGTTGTCCTTTTGCTTGCTTTTACCTCTGCCCTTTACCCCAACTGAAAATTCAGTGCAAACATAAGATGCTAAAGTGGTGAATGGAAAGGGCTCGTCCCAGCATTCTGGCCTGTTCTGATCCATCACTCTGCATGGTTTGCTCTCCAACCTCTTCAGCCACCTCTTCGAACCTTGTCCCCACAGCACTCCACACTTCAGTCCATCCTGGACTTCGTTCAGTCTCTCAGCTGTGCCATGGTCTCTTACCTCTGTCCTTTGGCATGTCCTCCCTGTCTAGGACACACACCTTCTTTCCCCCTCTTTGCCAAGTTCATTCCTATTCATGTCCCAAGTCTCAACCTGTACTGTATATTTCTTCCTTGCAGAAGCCTTCTATTAACTCCTTCAGTATGTCAGGTCCCTTTGTAAAAGCCACCCAAACTCTTCTCTACTTTCCATTTAATGGTGCTGAATGACAATAATTATGATTGCAACAATCACTGACATTAATTAACTGCCTGCCCTAGTCCAGGACCTATTGACTCATTTCATCATTACCAATATCTTGTGAGGGAGGTACTGGATTATTCCCATTTTACAGGTGAGGAAATCAAGTCTCAAAGATATTATCTTGATATGGTTCACATCACTCCACTGGGACCAGATTCTCACACTGTCTGGCCCCAGAGTTCATGTTCTTAACCAATACATCCCACTGTCTCTTAAGAAACTCACCATGTTTAAAATTATTCATTTAATGACTAAATAATCAACTAGGAATCAAGCTCCATGAAAATAGAGCTGGCTCTGTCTTGTTCATTAGTGTATTTCTAAAGCCTAATACAAGAGCTAGCATTCAGAGAGCACCAAAAACCGTGAGTTAAATCAATAAAACAGCCAGGCAGCCCATCCAGAATCCCAAAGGACAAGCATTCACCCTCTATAAATAAAAGATGTCTGATACTCAATAAAAATATATATATATCATGATCATGGGAACCTTTACTCAAAACTGTCTTTCTGCGACCCAATGCCAGTCAAACCAATCCAAGTAGCCTGAACTAGAAAGGGTGCCACTTGGAAAGCAGTGACCCCAAGAAAACTCCTCTAGAAGAAAGAACACACAGGTAGGTCCGAAGGTAGCGCCTATGGTAGCAAAGAAAGCAGAAGTCTATCCACGGACATAACTGTAGTGGCCACACCCACGAGACCCAGCATGCCACCCACACCGCCGACTCACCCCTTTCGCAGGTTCTCCCCCAGTAGCCGGTGCCCGTGCAGTCACAGATGAAGCGGTTCCAGCCGTCCTTGCACACAGCGTTATTCTTGCAGGGGTAGCTGTCACACTGCTTAGCGCTCATCCGTGAACAGGAGGACTTCACGCCCGCCGCATTCTGCATCTCCGCCAGCTGCCGGATGTTCTTGCTGCGCCCGTCGATGAACAGGTCGCGGATGCAGCCCACGTAGCCGTAGTTAAGCATGGCGGTCCAGAGCTCGGTGGGGAGGATGAGGCCGGCACGGTTCTCCGGCAGTCCGCCCAGGTACATGTCCCCCTCCAGATCCAGGATCTCGCTCTCCCCACTGGCGGTGAAAGGCGTGCGCCTGCTGTTCACTGATATGGTACCTGGAATGGGAGGACGGAAAGAGTGAGCTAACAGCTCCTGGGCATCGAAGGTGAGGCTGCCAGGTGGTGAACCTAATGAAAGGAGCCCAGTAGGTGAGTTCTCAGACAACCGTTGTGTGACTGGAAGAGAACAATGCAAGCAAGGGAATGAAGTCCTACAAGGTATTAGAAAAAAACAGTGTCGGTAATGGGGTCCCAATCTCCGCCAGGTAAAACAGGCTGGCCACTAGCGGGAGCCAAGACAATCCCAACAGCCTAGTACCTACAGGGCGATGTCTTTTCTCTACCTAACCATCCTAGCTGAGAGGTCACGTGCCACACTGGTGAGAGCGGCACAGTCTGTGTCTGGATTTAAATCCCAGCTCCACCACGTACTAGCTGCAACCTTGAAGAAGTGTCTTCATCTTCCTGGGCTTTCATTTCCTCGTCTATAAAATGAGGAAATAATTGTCCCTACCTCTCAGGTTGGTGTGCTGGTTACATAAGCTCATGTAGATGACGTGTTTTTCCCTCTGTCAAGTAAGGGCTTTCTGTACATGCCTCCCTGAGTCTTCATCACTGGCTTGTCCTCCCCCAAAGGATGGGACCCTGCATGCATGGGGACCCTCTACACTGGCATTAGTTACCAGGCCTGCCAGTGAATATTGTGGGCACTGTCTTTGCTTAATTTTAATTGGAAAATGTTTATTAATTCATTTAACAAAGATGTACTGAGCACCTCTTCTGTCTCTGGTATAGTTCTAAGCACAGAGATGAACTGGACAGTCATGGCCTTGTTCTCATAGAGCTAATGTTCCAGAGCAGAGGGACAGAAAATAAACAAATCACCCGATAAACAAGAGAAATTAGTTCATGGCAGGTGCTAGGGAGAGAGTAAAATGGGTGCTATGGTAGCAGCCCAAGGGTTATTCTTTAAAGCGAAGGCCTCTCTAAGCATATGCCAGGTGAGCTAACACCAGGATGTTGAGAAGGATCCCCCAGTCCAGGGCAAAGACTGTGTCTGACAGAAGGAATGGCACCTACAAAGGCCCTGCGGTATGCAGGGGTGTGGCTAGAGTGGAGAAGGCAAGAGCAAGTGAGCAGGAGATGCAGTCAGAAAGAGACCGGAGGCATGGGATTACAGACGGTATAACCCTAGGTAGCCTGACCTGGGAACTTGGGACAAGGGTTCTAGTCCTCAATGATGAAGATGACCCTAGAACATTTACAGCTCAATTTCCTAAAGTGTAGAATCAAGGAAACTGTAAAATCAAGGTGCTATCTAAACTCTATGCCATAACTTTAAAAAATTATTTAGTATTCTTAAAGTGCTCATTGGTACCAAGGTAACTGCCATCCATCAGCCAGCTTTCACTTCAGTCAGAATCTCAATTCCCTCAGCTGCAGAGGGAATAGCCTGAGCACTGAGAAGATCCCACTCTAAATTACAAAGTCAACACAGGGCCAGAGGAGTAGAAAGAGCATATGGACCTCTGGGAGGAGTAAACCAACAGCTTGCTTCCCCTAGAAGTTTTCTCCTGGAGAATTCTGCTTTCCTTTTTCGGTTTTTAATCTTTTAAAAACCTATTAACAATCATAATGCCCTGGCCACCATTTTAAGTACTTTCTGTGCTTCTTTCAACCTGATCCTTAAAACAATTTTGTGAGATAGGAGTTATTATCTCACGAATGAGGAAGTTGAGGTTTGTGTCTCTTCTCTCTTGAACAATTGGCTTTGCCTGCTCTCCAAAAATCTACAGAGCTAATCTGATCACCAACTAGCAGGGAGGAACATCTATTGCCAAATAAGATGAATACCAGATCAAATTTAAATGCTGGAGCCTTCAAGACACCCCAAGGAAATCTATCCTGTGAGTGTGCTGGTTTAAAGGCACTTACCAAGTTTTAAGAATCTATCACCCAACTGAGGAGTGATCATAAAAGTTTTTCTTTCTTTTTTTCTGTTTTAGTTTGTTTATTTACTTTTCAATTACAGTTGACATTCAATATTTTATATTAGTTTCAAGTGTACAGCATTAGACATTTATATAATTTACAAAGTGATCCCCCCTCCCCGATAATTCTAGTACCCACCTGGCACCATATGTATTTATTACAATATCATTGGCTATATTCCCTATGCTATACTTTACATCCCTGTAACTATTTTGTGACTACCAATTTGTACTTCTTAATCCCTTCATTATTTATAATAGCCAAGATATGGAAGCAACCTAAGTGCCCATCAATAGACAAGTGGATAGAGAATGGATACATATATACAATGGAATACTACTTGGCCATAAAAAAAGAATGAAATCTTACCATTGGCAACAACATGGATGTACCCAGGGGGTATTATGCTAGTGAAATAAAAGTATTTCTAGATCACCTCTTGGTCATGTTATTCCTCAGGATGAGCAGGAAAGGAGGTGCCACATGTGGACACACTAATGCATTTATAACTATTCAATTCAGTATAGGTTTATAACTAAAAACAATATACCAGAAAACATATTCATAAAGAAATTATGTTTAATAGGTCATATTAAAATTGTATGTTCCATTGCTTTCACAGGACAATTATTTGTTTACTCGGTAAATTTTTATAGGATTTGATCAAATGTATAGGTATTTCAAATTTATAGACTAATGCTATAGCTCCCAGGTATGAAATTCAAGGCTTCTGAAACCCAGAGCAATTTGACAAAGATGGGTCCTCTGGCGGTTCTAGCAAAACAAAATAACTGTTCTACTTGAAAGGGCAGTTAGTGTTGGGAATAAACAGAAGTAGACATATGGCTATTTTACGTGTTCTAGCCTGCCTGTGACACAGATAGGTGACCTTTAAGCTGTGTCAGGGTCTAGGTTAGTCAGTCATGAAACCTATCAACCATGGCCCAACTCCAGAGACCCAAAATGCGTGGGTCTTAAACTCCAACAGGGGTATTCCCTTTATAATTCTGGGACAGCTTTCTTGCTCTGCCCTGCTGACATTTTAAACATAAACTTAGAGACAAATTCAGTCTCCAGAGAAATTAATTTTTGTGTATTTTTCTGTTTTAAAAACAAAGCACAAACTGTTCATTCCTGCTCAAAAAGCACATTTAATTTGATGCTTCTTGGTTCTGATCAGATTGTAGACAATCAATAAAGCATCCTACTGGGCAATAAACCATCTAGGGCTGCAATCCACCACCCATCTGCCCTCTGCACAGAACCCATCCAGCTCCTCCTAAGGGCAGTATTGCTCATCGCCATCAGTCTTCCAGCTCTGAAATTATGCCAAAAAGCCATTTCCCCCAAGCTCAGCCATTCCTGACTATAAACCATTAGAGGGAGTCTATTTTGCTTTTTATTGTTAGCCCAATGCACCTAGAAAGAAAATGTCCAAATGACATATCCAGAGTGAATCCTTAAAAATGATGGCAAATGCAGCCAAGACCCTTCTTGAGTATAATACCACCTAAATAGAGAATCAGGAAATGTGTGAAATTCAAGTGCTCTAATTAGCACTCTGGGTGAAATGCCCTTACTAATGGCATGGAATGTGACCTTCACTGCCACATGGTCCATAGAAAGCTAGGCAGACTGTTCAGATATACAAAATCTCCAGGCTCTCTATTTGTGATTTTTTTTTTCTCCCTCTCTGTTACTACTCCAGAGTGGCTATGTACTGCCTGGGGCCAGCTTGTTTGATCTGCGGCTGCAGGAACAAACAAAGCCATTTAAACCAAATGTAAAAGGTTATGAAGAGGAAGGGAGAGTTAGTGAGGTCTTAGCAAAGAGTGAAATATAGGCTTTCACACCAAAGGAAGGCTTTAAATTGAACATGACTTCAGGAAAAATCAATTTGCCTTTTCTTTTCTTGTCATAATTTTTTTCTTGAAACATGACTCTTGCCAATTATTGAAAGGTGTATTGTTGCATAAACCCTTACACAGTGAAACTTATCCTACAGAGTCATCACATAACGTAGCCTCTGTGATGTCACAATTGGTTTCCATGGTGATGTGAAAAAGGCAAAGAAGAAAAGTTGGAAAGGGGGACCATCACACCAGTGACATGAAAGTTGCTTTGGTATCTGTGAAAATGCTACTTGAAAAGCCAGCCTTAGCTCGGGGTCTTGCAGCTATCACTAAGACAACTGTGCAATGAGTGACAGGGGAGGGGAAAATGTGAGCCATCGAGGAGACCAGTGTCTTGTTCCAAAACATAACCATTACAACAACCATGACAGAGAATAGCAAAAGAGTTAACAAGAATGCAAGTGAAAAAATTATAATAAAAATATAAAGCCAGGAAACAAACTGAGAAGCCGGAGCTTTCCTCTAGTCTCAGTGATACCCCACCTCTGCCTACCTGATCTGCCGTCACGCTGAATGTCCACGTGGTACCATTCCCCATCATTGGCTTTCTTCTGAGTGGCTTTCACTTTGATGGTGCCAGAGCCCATGTCAAGCAGCAGGTACAGGTTGCCATCCAGAAGTTCCACTGCAAAGAAGTCCACCTTGGTGTTCTTCTGGCTCCGAACATCCTTCCTCTCTTGGGGCTTGCCATGAGTGAAGAGGATCAGGCCATTGGGCTCGGTGGTGCGGAAGTCAAAGGAGATGGAACCCATGCGTTTGGTATTCCACTTGGGCAAGCTTATGTAAGCCTCTGGGGTCTCGAAGTTGATGGGGTCCAGCGTGGCCACATTCTCACACTTGAATACAACTTCCCCATAGATTTTCATCTTGGTATCCCCAATCCGGGCCAGGCGAGACAGCTCCAGACGGATGTCATTATTTTTATAAACAACCTGTCAAAAGCCAAACATGTGCCATATGAATCAATCTTGCAAACAGCCACCATCCATCACTCACTGGGGACCCAGGAAAAAGGCCCAAGAAGAGGTTTCAGGACACAATTGTCTGAAACACGAGAAACATGAGATGCAGCATTTGAAAGAGTATCTGGAGTGTCCTCTAGGGTGTACATGAGCCCTGAATAAGCTCCTGTATTTCCATTCTAAACCTTCTGTCTGTCTGCTTCTGGTCAATTTTTGTATTTTCAGAAACTTATACAATACAAGCTTCCAGATAGAATTCAAGATATATTAAATTTTACAGCTACAAATACATATATACAAAGATATTTATTAAAGGGTCATTAGTAGAAGACAAGAAATAACCTAAATGACTAACAATAATAGACTGGTACATCCTTATTATGGAATATTATGCACTCCTTAGAAACCAGGTAATGCTCCCAATTTTTATGCGGATGCTCTTCAAGTAATATTGTTAAGTGAAATTAGCTAGGAACAGACCAGAGCATGCATTATGCTATTATTATGTAAAGTGTGTGTGCTGAAGTGGTGCTATAGGTATATATGCTCATAATGCATAAAACAACTTTGGAGGAAAACACAAGAAACTATAAAAGTGTCACTGGGGAGTGTATTTGTCAGATTAATATTCGTGTGTAGGAGGAAGACTTACTTTTCACAGTACCCTATTTGATGTTTTTTAACCGCATGGATGTATTGCTTAAAGAAAATGATTGTTAAGAGTTGGTGGGGCAGGACATCAGTGTTTCTTTGCATATTGTGTATGCTCTCTATGCACATACCGTGAGAGAATGAAATACCTTAAAACATATACAAATATACTATGACTTTCTAAACCTGGTGTCATCCACATATAAGCAGGCATTATTCTTATTCCTCAAAATTAGAATTTCAAAAAGGTTTTGCTGTCACTAGAACTGAATTTTGATGCAGTGCCCTGAGATGGGTCCTGGACTTCTGACCACTCAGCAGTGTCACATGCGTACAATAAACAGAAAATAAAATTGGAAGGGAATGGGTTCGACATTAGAGCACTGCTTATGCCAACCACTGTGCCATGTCTTGTATATCAACTTATTCAAATTCTAAGTCAGGATCCAGATTTAGGTTCAAATCCTACACCCACCACTTACAAGCTATGTGACCTTGGCAGATTTAATTTAACTTACCTAAGCCTGTTTTCTCCTTTGAAAATAGGAACATAGGAGTAAATGATTTTATAATGATGAAATAAGGTAATACATGTAAGGCCCTTAGAAATGGCACATAGTAAAGCCATAAAAATCTCAGCTATTTTGGAGGCAGTTGTTGTATTTATTATTAACCTGATTTCATCCTTTCCAAGGATCAGTGAAGGTTGTACTGTCATCTCTATTTTCAGTAAAATAACAAGACTTAAGTTTTAAAATAAGTCTTACAAACTATCTCAGGGATAAAATGTTAACTAGATGAGTCATTCCAGTGCTTAGCATTTAATACCTAACACCCAACTATAGAACTGTTTCCCTGCTCTCTCCTATCACTAGGAGATATCCAAGCAGAGCTGTTAGCCTTTTAATACATAACTAATGATGAAGCATTGAATGTCCCTTACCTACCACATGACCTTGGCCATGGTAACCATAGACAGTACCACTGAAAATAAGAAGGATAATAATAGTTACTGAGCACCTACTACCAGGCTCCATGATAAGGATCGGAAGCCTATCACCCCATTAGATTCTGACAACACCCATTTGAGATATCCCCATCATTCTCCTATTTTACTGATGCAGAAACAGACATGGAGAATATTTAAGGAACTAGTCCACTGTCACATAGCTGGGAAGTGGCAGAGCAGGACTTGAACTCAGGGAGTTGGGTTCCAGAGTCTGTGTGTTTTACTACAGTGAACACTAGAAACAAGGTCCACTAGCAGCTCCCAGGAAGTTCATCTTTAACCCAGAAATCCATGTGTATTCAACTCCCCAATTCGAGAGCTGAATTTCCCATTTTCCCTCTACTGGACTGACCACGTGTGAAGGGGAAACACCGCAGGATCCTTAGCAGTCTCTACATGAGTGAACCAGAAAAGAAAATGAAGTTTAATAATTGGCAGCTTCTCCTTCCTAGCCACTGGTATTATGCCCGAGCATGTGGATCTTTGTAATAACAAAACTTTGGCTTTCTCTGCATTGGGTTAAATGCCTATGACTAGAGTTCCTTGTAAAGGTTAATTATTAATACATAACAATAGCTCATCCCAACAGGACAGACTGAGGTTTGGCTCCATTAAATGATAAATGGCAGGAGAGCTCAGGTTTCTCTTCAGGAGAGAGGAATAAAAAAGAAAAAGACCTTTTAAAGGAAAGGAATGCAGAGTCCTATGAAGAGGAACCCTCCTGGAAGAAGGATTCACAATGGAGAGAGGAATGGAAGGTAACAAGAATGCCAATTTCTGGAGAGACACAGAGGAGAACCAGGGCCAGAAACTGGCCAGACAGAGGTAACCAGACTTCTCTCAAAACTCTTTGAAGGTGAGCTCTTTATCTCCTCCTTGGCCCTGACATTACTTTGTGTGTGTGTGTGTGTGTGTGTGTGTGCAGTTTTCACATCTTACTTACTGATGATTGGGTAACCTCTGAGTCATATCCTCATCTTCACAACCTGCTCAGTGCATGGTCATGGCCACGGCAAGGCAGAAATGCACCAGCACCTTGGGTAGGACATGAAGGCAAGAAACCCTGCTGGACCCTCTTAACAAGGCAAATTAGCATCTGGTACAGGGTTCTCTGTAAAATTAGACTGTCAACTAAATGAAAGTCCCCAATTGATGACTGAACTAGAAAGAGATGTGGCATCAAGTGACAGAAAGTAGCCGTGGCTGACAAGTTATCCCAATAAGAAGCAATTAAAGGCAAGCTGAAAATGGCTCCAATGGGGGAAGATGTCACACAGCCTGGGAGGCAGAGGCAGAGTCACAGAGAGTGACAAGCTGTCCTTACTACTACACCCATGGGTTTGTAAAGACTATCAGAATAACTGTACTTGTATACCTCCATAATCTGTGATACAAAGACACACAGAACAATAGCAGGAGTAAGGCAAGCTATGATAGTAGGAATGAAATAATAAAAATAGTTGCCATCTACGGAGTGCCTACTATGTGCTAGACCCTTTAAAGACACTGTCGTATATAATCCACATTAGGCAAGTAAAGAAGTTGGCATTAGCCGTATTTTACAGAAATGAGGCTCAGAGGGGATCAGTATGCCCAGGACATAGGACATTAAAGGCATAGCCAGGACAACTTGAACCCAGATTTCTCTGACTACACTGGGACAAGGCCATGCTCCAGTGGTGGCAGCTTCTAGACTCTGCTGCAGTCCTTACGTACCCATAAAACAGATACTTCTTTGTCAAACACAAAAACCACATTCAGCTCCATCCAATGACAAAGCTGTCTGCCCTACTGCCTAAACCATTCGCTCTGATTGGAAAAGAAGACTATACCAATTTACATAATGTATTTTTTACATTAAACTCTTCATGATGCCTAAGGTATATGGCAGGTCCACAGGAATGAAACTGATGGGTAGAGACGGTCCCAGCTCACAGAAATATTTCTTTTCTCCCTTTTCTGTCTTATCCCAGGCGACTCTGTTCTCAGCTTCCTAAGAACATGTTTCCAAGTATTTAGTTGTAAATGCCACATCCCTATGCACTCCAGTAAGGGAACTAGAAGAAAAGGGGGGGAGTGTGGGCATGTGCCCTGAAGTGCCCAGATGGCTTCCTGGTACTATTTCTCCTGTCAAGAAATAGGAGGTTTACCAGCTGGCCTTTCTGTTCTCTTGTTTTTCAAGCCTATTTAATTCTCTTTGGGTCTACATATAGGACAATTTCAATAAAAACCACCAGGTCAGCTTATAAGAGCATCATTTATAGGTCCATGATTCATGACTGAGCACCATTGCTCTGATCCAGGTCAATGGAGGATGTTTGAAGGTCAGGACGCTGGGGGACATTATCTCAAGTGACTAGGCTAGACAACACAGAACGGTGTGAAGCCAATGTCAGAGTGCTTTGATGTGGAACAGTGTTGACTACAAATACTAATAAAGCCTTTCAAATTTACACCTATGTGTGGAGCAGTTTACATGCAACAAGCAAAAGACAAAGATGTATTTATCTCTCACCCAAATTTAATCCCATTGACAACAGATAATAATAAAGAGAGCTTTTTCTCTTCGGCTTCTAGGATGGTGCAGCTTCTAGATAAACTTCTGTGCTCATCTTATTATTGTGTAACACTCCTACTCAGGGCAAACAAATGAAAAGCACTGTGAGAGAATCTTGTTTCTGGTGTGGCCATAAAATCACACATCCTACCCCACTTCCCCTCTGTCCCTCCAGCAACTGATGACTCTGGTAGGCTATGATTTCCCTTTCTATGAACTATCCACTTCACTCATTTGTCACTCAAAACACTCTACTCTGTTATATTTGAATAAGCACAGGTCTTTTCTTTTCAAAATAGCTTCAATACCTTCTCAGCAAAATCTATGCATTACACCTTTTAAAGTCCAAAACAGCACCTAGCTGTGCCAGTGCTTAGTCGATGCTTATATCTTCATTAAATTCCATGTTGGACTCAAGTGGCAGCACAGGGCAGTGGTTAAGATCATGGACTTTGCAGTCTCACTAACCAGGGTTTGAGTCCTGCTTTATTTACCCTTGTGACCTTGGGTAAAATATTTAACTGGCCTCAGCCTCAGGTTTTTCAACTGTGGAATGAAGATAACCAGTCTCACTTCACAGGGTTGTATGGCATAAATGAGATAATATTATCATATGCAGAAGTACTTTACACAGTTTTGGCCCTCCATAAGCACTCAATAAATGGTAGTTACCATGGCTAATTTTGTTATTTTCTGTGAAAAGCCAGAACTAAGTTAACAGACAGATTAGCCTGTCATGGAGTCATTGGGAAGAAAAGATTCTCTCTGAGGATAAGTTCTAAGCCAACTGTCAGCCCAAGAGACAGCAGCATTTATAATATACATAAATGCCTGGTAGTCTCCATTCCTTCTCCCTTATTCCTCTTCTTCTCTTCTCTTCTCTTCTCTCCCTTTCCTCCCCTCTCCATACATCTGCACAGATTTAGGGTTCATTATCATTAACATCATTTTCTATCACAGTGTATCACTAACCAAACTCCAGCAGTGAAGTCCAAGCACAAATGTGGCAGCAGATGGTCCTCTTAGCTTCCAAAGTCAGAAGAACCTAATGTTTGGCATGGCTGGGGCCACATCTGCATCTGTGGTCTTGCTAACAGGGGTTAGTAAACTAACTGCCTGCTGAGCTGCAGCTGACATCCAACCTGGGGCCTGAGGTCCAACTGCTACATGCCATGGATACCACCATTTTCATGCTTATATTCTGTTAACAGTAGTCAGGATATGCCAAAAATAAAAGCTAAGTACTAGACATAGAAAATGGGAACTGAGTTTCAGACTTGCAAGGCAGGAGCCAAAACAATGTCCAAGTATCAGGGCTCCGAATAAGGATGAAAAGACTCTTGACAAAGTTGAAACAAGTAATACAACATGGGCAGTTAATTAAATTGTTAAAAGGTGTTTGATCCGCCCTGCCTGGTGTGGCTCAGTGGATTGAGTGCTGGCCTGCAAACCAAAGCATCGTGGGTTCGGTTCCCAGTAGCTGCACATGCCTGTGTTGCGGACTGGGTCCCCGGGGGTGGGGGTGCATGACAGGCAACCACACATTGATGTTTCCTCCCTCTCTTACTCTTTCACTTCATGTCTCTCTAAAAAGTAAATAAATAAAATCTTTGGGAAATAAAAAAAAAGGTGTTTGATCCAACACCCTGTGAGTCAAACATAATATATTTGCTAGCTTGATTTCACCAGGAACTACCAGTTTATCATCTCTGATCTACGGTCCTATTTGTAAAAGAATGATCAGGAAAAGATTAAAGGGACATAAGGCAAGTTGGAGTCACAGGAAAAATTCAGGCAAAGTGATGTTGAGTCAGGCAAGTCCTGAGTCTCTTCCCATTTTGAAAAAAGCATCCAGTCATGTGGACATGCAGGTATTCCAGAGAAGAGAGCGCACGCACGCGCGCGTGTGAGAGAGAGAGAGAGAGAGAGAGAGAGCAAGCACCTGCATGCTGTGTACCCGTCAAGTTACTCTGCCCCCATGAGTCAAAGGGCTGTTTTTGCCAGCCCAACAGCCTTGCTAATATTGCAGGTCATTGCTTCTTGCCTTACTACTTTGTGTTTGCCTGCTGGATTTGTTATGAAGGGGAAATGATCAGATAGGTTTATGCTCAGTTACAGATGGTAAGAAGCTGAGAAAGATTCCTATCTGTTGGCACAATCACAGTGAAAGTCTCGTTTTTATTCTCAAGAAGAACTTTCTTAGAACTTTTATTCAGTTAAAAAGGCAGATCAGGAAGAGGCTGCCATATGTCCATGTATCCCATAGAAAAAAATTCCAGCCAATCCAGTTTGTGAGGTAGTTAGGATACTGTAAAGGCTCAGTCTATCACAAGAGATAAGATTTGCTAATGCAGGCTTTATCATCCTTGCAGAGCCTACTAAGCTAAATTCAAGAAGCAAGAACTTAGCACAGACGTATCAGACTTGGCGTAGACAAACCCAGGCAAATAAATAAGACATGAACTGGCATGTATGGACCATAGTTCTCCAAGACAGGCCTTGTCAATGGTTCGTGAAAAATATTTTAAGACAATTGAATAAAGTTTGCCCAATGATCTTCCAGCCATACCTTGACAGAAAACTCTCCCATCTCTTAGAGCTATATTGGCACTGTGCCTTTACTCTTCCTTCCTGGCAGATGGCATTTATTGTTAATTGATATCATTCTATTCTATTGCCTTTCCCATTAAATCCAGGTGGAGCCTCAGAATTCTTAAGGCAATGCTCTAGGAAGTTGCCGCCAGTCACTGAGAGATGGAACTAGAGGTGAACTAGTCTCCACCCTTGTTATCCTCTAACACAAAAGTCAATTTAATGTAAATTGACTAGCTATCCTAGAATATTGGACATGAAAATCCATGGAAATGTGTTAGATATCCATTAGCTCTAGACCACAGAGGATACAAAGGAACATGAGGTATAACTTTTGCTACCAACATGTTTAGAAAATTTTGGATGATGCTTAAGGGGGGATATATTTTATATCAGAATTGGAGTGGGATATATTTGTCACTCCAATTAATGCATGTGCAAGGATCTGTGATCATAAACTTGACTCAGATTGTATTTCTCTGCCCTCTGCTCTCTAGAAATGGCACTACCACTGTCCTCTAGACCAGCACTCCCCAACCTTTTTGTCACCAGGGACTGGTTTCAGTTTCATGGAAGACAGGGAAGAAGGGAAACAGGAGGCAGAGCTTGGAGCAGAGCTCACCTGCTGTGGACTAGAGGGGGAGTGACAGGAGGCAGGGTAGAGCTCAGGCGACCTGTGCTCACAGCCCAGTTCCTAATAGGCCATGGATCGGTACTCGGGGGTTGAGGACCCCTACTCTAGACTTAAGTTTCCTAAACACAGAGGCTGTGACTTTCTGATATAGAAACCAATGCATTCCCAGTGTGTACTAAAGCACCAGCAATATAGCAGAGGCTCAGTAAATACCCATTCTTCCTGTATTTGCTTATGTATGAAACAGACCTACTCAGTGAACACCTACACTTCCTTCTGTTTTATAATATCTGATGAGGGCAACAACCTGCCGAGTGTGAAAGTTACATGTCACAAAGCAGAGGAACTAAGATCAGATGAGTGGGTGGTACCTGATTATGAAAAGCTCTAAAAATATAGCCATTATACAATTGGGGAAAAAAGAAACCATTAGAGTAGAAGGAAACCTTTAGCAGTTTGATTAGAAAAGTGACAAAATTTAAAAGGTACCTCTCCGAATCACTAGAACTCCTCTTCTGCTATTTTTATTTCAAGGACTAGAAATGACTCTAATTGCCTCATTGTTTTCACTGGGGATATCATGTCATTTCTTGCTTACAACCCTTCAATGATTCTCTATCACTTTCAGAATCAAGTACAAACTTTTAAGCATCACATAAAAGACTCTTCTTGATCTAGTCTCTACCTCATCATTGCCAGCCTTGCCAAAGTTCTGCATTCTTCCAATACAGCATCCCCAGGATGAGCCTTAACTGAGTTATCTATCTGAATGACGACTGCTCATCATTGGAGGAATAGCTCAGGTATCGCCTCCTTTGGGAAGCCTCCATCAACATACTTGCTCATTCCACTCCCACCCACAGCTGAGTTTTTCCTCTCTGCTCCCTTGTTATCCTCTAACACAAAGCCAATGGCTCCATGTTCTAACTGCTGTCACAGAAATTATCATGTTGTGCTATAACTATCTGTCTTCCCTGGTAGACTGGGAGTTTCTCAAGTGAAGGAAATTGTCTTTTTCCTTCGTGTCTCTAAGTGCCCATCCCAGTGCATGATACAAAGTCAATACATGTTCATAAGAGGAGGAAGAGCAAGGAAGATCACAGAGGCTATTTCCAGTGCCTCTAAGTCAATGAGGACTGTAATAGAGAAAGAATCCTTTATATTCATTCCACTTGACAATAAGTGACAAGATGAGAAGGTAGAAAGCTAAAGTACCACAGACAGTTAAAAAGAATCGGATGCAATTGTTGAATATTTAGTTGAGTTTTCCCTAGTTTGCATGCTTAGGAAATGTGTTTGTATTTTAAGGCTATCAATATGGAAAGTTCTGCACACCAGAATGACAGCTGTCAGTAGTTTATGTGTCTTGGCAGAACACTAACTGGAGAAAAAGCTAAAAACCAAGCACAGATTCTAGCAAGATTTTCTAAGAGACTGGCTGATAAAGCTCAGCCACCAGCAGTGCCTCCCACTCTGGAGTACGCAAAGGGACTACTGTCCAGGCCTTTATAACAATGTATCTTAGAACACCATAGAAAACACACAGGGATTTTAAAACAGTACCTCAGAGCCTTTATCATCTGTACTCAGAGTTGAAAAGCAAGAATGAATCTCCAACAATGAAACTTTGGCCACAGCTAGCAACTTCTGACTGCTACCAACTACTCTCAAAGAAGATAGATTGCAACAGGAATGCCAAATAGCTTTTGGAAAAAGAGATTATATGAAAGTCCCAAAAGCAGGAGAACAGGGGGAAATACTATAAAAAAGATTCAATAAAACAAAACAGAACCTTCAAGAAGTCTGACACAGTTGACTAGAAATAATAGTAGCATATGAGGAAAGCAAGCAAGTGTTCTATGCATCCCAGAGGACAGAAGCAGTGAGTTCAAAACCATGGATGGTGACAGATGGCATCCAGACCAACAGGTGCTGAACAATGGGCAAGTTCCTGGAGGCCTCTGGGCTAAGAAGACAAGCTCACACAGGGGCTTTGAAGTCCATCCTCTTATAATGTGAAGCCCATTCATTTATACAAAGTACACATGGCACAGAGCTGTATGGCTTCCTGATAGCTGAGCAACCTCCAAAGAAGGAGCTCTGCCTGTGAGAAGCAATTACAAACTATTTCTTGCCTGGCCTGCGAAGCAGCTCTGCCTCTTAGCCCAACAGTCACTAATCAGATGGTTGGCTTTTCAATGTGGTCCAAAGAGCCCCTCTGCAATCAGCAGAAAAGGTGGGGAAAGTGAGGAGAATATGCCAAGCTGGCAGGTACCTGATAACAGAGCCATTTCCAACCTGGTACAAATAAAGAGTTTTTTCACACTGACAATAATATAGATGGAAATACTAGAGCTCAAACTGATGTTTTACAAACAGGTTTCTTTACCCTTTGTTAACTTCAGAATAAGAGTCATGCAACAAACGAGGCCACCCTTTCTGGGGCTTCCTTGCAAGGTGACAGTACTTAGCCCCCATACACACACCTATGACTTTGCATTGTCTTCAGTAAATCTGCAGAGACCTTGACAGCCACTAGATGTCCCTTATGCCATGCAAAACCAGCCTGAAATGACTTCCACTACCAGTTACACAAATCACATGTAAAGATAGCTTTTCTAAGTCATGGATCTTAGGTGTCAACTATAATCCCTATTGTGACTCACTTCTCCTTATTTATATCATGCCCATATCTATAGTATTTTGATGGCCTTTTATCCAATTATACTCAGAGAATGAAAAGTTATTATGAATTAAAATTTTCTTGGAGGTACAAATGATAGAGAAATAGGCAGAGAGAGATATTGTAGACAAGGGTTATAGTGTGGTTAACGAGGCCCAAAATTCATTATCCGCTTTAGGAATCAACTGTTTCAATATAAATGGGGAAATCCACAAACTCAGCTTAAATTCAGATTCTCCATACACTGGGACCTTGGATTCTTCCATTTAATAAAATAAGAAATGGCAAATAATTTTAATTTCACAGGTTACATTTGATCACGTAACAATAGCTGCCCATGACACAAAGCAAGAAAGATTGTTGTGCTGTGCCCGGTGAGCACACTCTGCAGCCGGTTTGAGAATGGAGAAACGTGGCTCCCGTGGTACGTATCTTCAGAACCTGCCTTAACCCCAGCTCTAAGCCTCCCAGCCTGTGACTCTCGTGGGGGAGGGTGGTGATGGTAGCCGTAGAAGTAGCAATAGTTAACCTTAATGGAGTGTTTTCTTGGGCCAGGCATTGTCCTTAGTATTTAATAGATAATCATTTGATCCTCAAGTGACAAATATCCACACAGAGACATGGCACTATGATACTTCTAAGAGTAAAAGAGGGCAATAATTCACCCTGACAACAGATAGAACCTAGGACTTTCCAAGGACACCTGGGGTGGATGGTCACCTTATTTTATACTTACAAAAGCTTGAGGCATGAGAGGCAGCATAAAGCAGGGTGGACGCATTTGCTAAAGCAAAACTATCTGGGTTCAAATCCTTGCTCTGTTACTCATTACTTAACTTCTCTGTCTCTCAGTTTCCTTATCTTTGAAGTGGGATAATAACAGTACTTACCTAACAGAAGATTAAGTATATGCAAAGTGCTTAGGAAAGCTCCTGCCACAAGGTAAGGGTTCGTAATTATTATGCTCACTTTACAGAAGAGGAAACTGGGAATCAGAGGTTGTAAAAATCTGCATGAAGTCACACAGCTATTATATTGTAGAGCCAGAATGAAATGCAGGTACATCTGGCTTGAGTGCGTATGTGCTCAATAACTATTATTATACTGTCTTTATACAGCAGAGGAAAACAACTGAGGTTTCCCTGAGATCCCTCCTTAAATCCAGTTTCCCCAGCGACCTGAATCATAAAAAAAAAAACACTAGGTTTGTGTCAGGTATGTAAACTGAAGAAAGCACATTCAGGAGCAACCATGAGAGCCTAGCGGAGCATCCTGGGGCCCGTGTCCCTCCTTAGACTATATGTGAGAAAGGTATCACAGGTGTAGAGGAGCCAGGAAGTGTCTGTGACCCAAGCTCAAATACTGAAGTTCTTTCCTAATTCAAAAGTTGGTGCATCCCCTACTCTGATCTTGCACTCCAGAGCTCCTCTTCTCTCTTGATCCCACCTCAGTTCCCCTCCCAGTGACCCTCCTGGTGAAACAGATGACAAAAGCTACTGCTGGACACAGAAGAGTGAGTGCCAGGCCAGCTGAGCATAGCTGCTTCCCAGCACTGGGAAAAGATCTGTACAAAACAAGGCCACATAAGAGGAACTGATTGCCGCTGCTGACTTGCTCAGAACTCCAACCAGCTCCTCTAGTTGCTTAATTAACTTCTCAATAGGTACATTTTTTTTTTAATTTTCATACGGAGAACTGGGAATGTGACCCTGCCCGCCTATCCAGGCCCATGTGACTGACCTAAATTAGCCCTTCCTGACAGTAGGTCCCAGCTTCTTTTAAATGAGCCATCAGTTTGGAAGCTGTTTATTCATGAGGTGTGTTTGTAAGCAAACCAAATCCCTGCAAGACTAAATGCTTTGAGTCTGCAAAGGTGGAAAGATATTGGTCTCTGTAGTAGTAGGCTAAGTAATGTTTCCCAAAGACACCGGAAACCTGTAAATGCTACCTTATTGGGAAAGGGTCTTTGCAAATATGATTAAGGCAAGGCTCTTGAGGTGACAGTATCCTCAAGATTATCCAGGTGGGCCCTGAACGCAATGACCTGTATCCTTGTAAAGAAGAGGCAAAGTAAGACCAGACATACACAGAGAAGGCAGCAATGTGAAGGTGGAGGAAGAGATTGGAGAGATGAAGCCACAAGTCAAGGAATGCTGGCAGCTACCAGAAACTGGAAGAGGCATATTTGAATTAGTAGTCACTCCATTTACCAACTTTCCTTGGAATCCAAATCAGCAGGTTAAAATCTTCATACCAACTAGTCAGGCCAAACTGGAATGATTAGGGTACAAGAAATTATGCAAGGAGGCTAGGGAATATATGGTGGTTGTGGGACCTTCCTATCACCAAAATTCTAACAGGTGTCTAACAGCTGAGAAAAAGCGAAGACTTATGAAAAACCCACTCTTACCTCTGGCTCCTTAACCTGTAGATTTTATTTTTGGACTGGCGTGGAAGTAACTACTATCACATGCTTCATTAATTGCCTCTTAAGGAGGCATTTACTGGCCATGCCCTTCTCTGTTTTCTCTCATTAAATAGGTAAAAAAACTATTTGTGTCCCTTCCTGACACAATTTGACCAGCAAGTATCTTCTGTATTTACCACCATCCAAAGACTGAGGGGATACATGAACAGAGGCATCCTTCTTTCTGGCCCTCATATAGGCTGCCCCAGAAAAAATATGAATGCCATGGCCTATAGCACCTGAAAGCTTACTAGGATCCATCTAGGGCTCTCTTACTTTTATCCAAACTGTGAATGCACAGAGAAGAAAATTAAGAGAGACTAGAGTATCCTTAATCCAGGGCAAAGAAAAGGCAAGGGATCAACTTGAATCTATCAGTAATCCTACATCTATTGTTTAACACCTAATAATGGGCAGAGAATAACAAAAGTGGTGATGGGATAAATCTGGATGCTTAGCTTGTATCACTTTGGCTTCTATCACTGGATCCTGCCTGGTTGTGGGACTAGAGGACTCAGCACCAAGAAAAACCAATAAAAGAAAGTTCATTAAACTACAGGTGAAAGAGGAGAAAATTTTTACCTCCTTGACCAGCAGCATTCAAGATACTGTATTTTAATTTAGTTGTCTCCCAAGACAAAACATATTTAACTCACGAGTAAATAAGTCTGAAATAAGATTACTAATAGCTTATTAATTAAGTAGGTCTCAATCCTCAGAACACTCGACATCTGTGCAATAGCTGACATTTTTATCTGTCACTCTCTTCTCAAAATTCTCTTTTCTGGGGTTTCCTGACTGTACACTTTCCAAGTAACTCTTTGATGACTCATTTTCAGCCTCTGTTATCAGCATCTTTTCCAAATTTCTTAAAAATAGGCTTTTCCCAAGCATCTGATGAAGGCTCTCTTTCCCTTTGATACTACTGTATCTCAGCTGCTAATTTCAACTACTGGTACATCTTACCTTAAATGCTCTCCAAAGCCTCAGGCCCCAGATCTGGATTGTCTGCTGGAACAATTTATCTGTCTAAAATTAAAATTCTCTGCAGACCCTTAAAATCAACCTGTCTAAAAGCAAACTCACCAGTTCCTCTTCTTGACTTCCTTATCTCTATTAATGGTCACCCAAGTTTAAATTTTTATACATATATCTGATCCTTCCCTCCTCATTGTCATAGTATCAATTCCTTATCGAGTATATTACATACCAAACAAGTCTTTTAAAATAATTTTCTGTTTCATTCCTGCTATCATTGGTACTATTTAGACTTCCACTTGTATGTGATCAGCCATAAGCAACCACAGAGAATTTGCTAAGTATTAGGTTCTATAAGGAATGATGTGGCCCCTACCTTAAGGAGCTTACCTTTCAGTAAAGATGTTATACATGTAAGTGTACATATATGTACAGTGAAGTCAGAAGAAGAATATGTAGTAATTCTCAATGCACAATGTCCAATTCTGCTCCAGAGAGATGGAATCTGGATTAAGTCTCACAAGGACTAGTGCAATATAGCTTCCTAACTAGTCTTAACTCCAAATCCAACATCTCCCTCATTCAATCTATTCTTCACACTGCTGTCCTTGTCCTGGTCTGTGGTTCAAAACATGAGTAATAAACTGTTCCCCATGTTTATGCAGGAATAAATCCAGAAAAGAATGTGCAATTAAACTACGACAGTGGTCGAGGGAAAGACATAAGTCAAGTCAACATGCCTTAGGGACAAAATGTGTCTTAGAGGAACGTTTAAGAAAAAAGAGGGAAATAATAATGATTTCCAAGTCTTTGGTTTGGGCAACTAGTTGATGTCAAGTCAGTGATAAAAGGAATTCAGTAGGAGAAGTGAGAAATGCTGGAGAGGATGGAAGAGGGGAGGGAGGAATCAGGAGAGAGAAAGAAGGACAGGAGAGGGAAGAAGGGGCGTGGAGCAAGAAAGGCAACAGACCACAAGAACTGAAAATGAGCCAAATTAAATTCCAGAGAAGTGTCATAAGACCACATTATTCCTAGCTTAAAGGAGGAGACAGTCCACTTTTATTCCATTCGGTAATGAGATGTATATAGTCACCATGTTACCCTGCATCCACATGCCAAGGCTGTTCATCTACATATGCTTTTTACAGCTAACTAACCTGAACAGAGAAGAAGCATCTGTCAAATTATTCTAGTGACACCATGTATTTGTAGTCTTAATATCTTGCATTCCTTCTGAAGATTTCTTTTCCCTCCCGATTCTCTATTATTTTTTCTAAAGAATTAAACTAAAAAATGCAGGGCAGGAATCATGTCCATCTTTGAATTAAGCACTCAATAAGTACTCAATATATTACCAAAACTGCTGTAAATATATCCTTCTATACTAGCATGTGTGCCCCTCAGGAATTCTAACCAAATTATTAAATTACCAAAATAACTAATTTAATGGGGTCTAGCAGTGCTGATTGTTTTGATGATGGCAATGGTGATAAGGATGAAAGAGGAGCAAGAAGAGGAGGAGAAGAAAAAGACAGTGATGCATATGTCACTAATGATAACCCCACTTTAAATCATCTTTAGAGAATTTTCAAAGTAAGGAGAGGAAACAATAGCAGAAAGAATAGAAGAGCATCAATCTCATTTATTGGAAATAAAAGAAAACATTATCCCAAGTGTTCTACCATTCTTGGGCTATATATTTAATCAACTGTAATAGAATCTACTTCAAATTTGGCCTGAAAGTATAAAAAGTAGACTAAATATTTATGACAATACAGAACTTGAAGGAAAACCTCTTGAAAATATGTTGAAACTCTTTCTTCGATGTCTATGACATATAATCTATTCAACCTATCTTCTCCCATTTCTTAACTAGCTATTCTTTCTTTTCTTGATTTTATTAATGTGTGTGTTCCCCAAGGCTCAACCTTGACCTCTCCACTCTTTCTGCTCTGCACTTTTCCATTAGAGCTCATCACATTCCCAGCCCCAACTCTTTTTCTCCATGCAGAAGTCTCCTAAATATTCAAGCCAGCTGTGGTTCTTCTCTATGCTCAGACTCATATATCCAACCAATAGCTGAGTATTTTTCATTTGACTTTTTTCTCTTAAGTCAAAATATTTCAAAATACGAAATCATCATCTTGCCCACATTATTATCCCCCAACATCCCATCTTCTTGATACTGTGTCCCATCTCATTACCAACCCCATTTGACTACTCTGATTACAGAAAACTCTTTCAAAAGTTGTCTTTCATCAGTTCCACACTTATCACTTGCTCCTCAATCCACTTTAAATTAGTCTCCTGCCCATACCAAACCATATGGCTTAAAGGCTCTGCAAAACTTTGGTCTCTCTTAATTCGTTTTTTAATATCCCTTGACTTCAACAAACACCTATTCCTCAGGTCTTTGCATTTGCTTGTCCTTAAACCTCTTGTTAAGCAAACCTCAGCTGCCTACCAACTCAACTCTCTACTATGGATCTCCATTATCTTCTGCTCCTTCATCATGCTTTATTTTGTTTCCTCTCCGCACAGATATTATACCACCACTTATAATTTAGATTTATTAAATTGCTCTTTGTTTTCATCTAACAAATGGTAAGCTATATGAAAGTCAGGACTTTTGTTGTTGTCCAGTGATCTATATTTAACCTCAGCATAAAGTAATGCCCAGGGAGTTAGGAGTAAACTAGGGAAATTCTGCAAACCTTCCCCACATTTCTAGTTCTCCAAGCAGCAAGTGTTCTGCTGAGCCTTCAGAGTCCTTTGGAATGTTCAAAACTTTAGACTTTGGGGATCTTTGATTTTGATTCTTTCTAAAAAAATTTATTGCTGTTCAATTACAGTTGTCCCCATTTCCCCCCCATTACTCTCCCTTGCCCTACCCAGCCTCCCACCTCCCACATTAAATCCTCCACCCTCTGTTGTCTTTGTCCATGGGTCCTTTATACATGTTCCTTGACTTGACATTTCCCCTTCTTTCCCTCATTATCCCCCTCCCCCACCCCTCTGGTCACTGTCAGTTTGTTCTTTATTTACATGTCTCTGGTCCTATTTTGCTTGCTGGTTTGTTTTGTTGATTAGGTTCCACTTGTAGGTTAGATCATATGGTATTTGTCTTTCATTGTCTGGCTTATTTCACTTAGCATAATACTCTCTAGTTCCATCCATGCTGTCATGAAGGGTAGGAGCTCCTTCTTTCTGCTGCATGGTATTCCATTGTGTAAATGTACCACAGTTTTTTGATCTTCTTACTTACTGATTCTTTACATGATATGTATTTATACTTACATATGCATACAATATACATAAATAAAAGCACATGCACATACACACATGCACACACATTTTTAAAAGATTCTATATTTATTTTTTAGAGAGAGGGGACGGGACAGAGAAAGAGAGGGAAAGAAACATCAATGTGTGGTTGCCTCTCACACACCCTCTACTGGGGACCTGGCCCACAACTTAGGCATGTGCCCTGACTGGGAACTGAACCAGTAACTCTTTGGTTCTCAGGCCAGCACTCAATCCAATGAGCCACAGCCACCAGGGCACATTTTTAATCTAAAATCTAACCAGGTATTATCAGTCAGCTTTCTCAACATGAGGAAGGCTCTTTTGGCCAGCTCAGTCCTCTCTTGCTCTGTCTTCCCAACCTCTATCCCTGTTTTTCATTACTACAGATGACTACTGGCCCTTTCCACTTGTGAGTGAGATGTTATCTTGGCAGAACCCAAATGTTCCTGACAAGTTCTGATTAGGTCTTTTGTCCCAATAAAGAACTACAAAGTCATTCCAGAAATATAGTCCATTGGGAAATAATGGCTTCTGTTGGTATCACAGAATATACTCATCATTCATTTATCCATCTGCTTATTAGGTCTACATGTGAAAACAATGTAAGAGAAGAAAAATAAATTATTCATTTAGCAAACATTTATTGAGTAATACTAATGCCAGGAACTATCCAAAGCTAGCTAAAAGGGAACAGGAATGCTAGGATAAGGTGGAAGCTTGTTACTATTTATTCAGGCTAGCCAGGGAAGGGCTATAAAATACAGTGACATTTCAGCAAGGACTTGAAAACATTGTGGAACAAGCCATGTATAGACATTTGGGGAAAGAGAATTACAGGCAGACAGACAGCAATTACCTAAGTCCTGAGCAGTCAAGTGAATGACATATTCAAAGCACGTCAAGGAAGCTGATGTAACTGGATCGGGGGAGTGGGAAGGAGCATACCGGAAATGAGGGCAGAGAGGTGGCAGGCGCCCGATCCTATAAGATCTCATAAGCCTTCTAAAAAATTGAGCTCTGCTTCTGAGCAAAATGGAAAGCCACTGGAGGGGTTTTAGCGGAGAAGTATGTATGTTCCTCTTATGTTTTAAAAGGAATATTCTGGGGCAAACCTAGATGCCCAGCCAGCCACAGGTCAGGACTAGGATGGAACTCTGAGTGCCCATACATCAAACCTGTGCCACTGCCCTCGGCTGTTGCCTCCCAAGAAAAGTCATGAGACCATGTCGAATGTGGAGAAACACCTATTTAACTTGAAGTTTGCTGCAAAAAACCTTAATAGGAATGCCAAGAAATGCGATAAGAAAAGGCAGAAAAGGCCAAGATTAAAAAGTCCATTCAGAAGGCAATACAGAGGTTGCAAGAATACATGCTGAAAATGCAATCCGCCAGAAGAACTAAGCAATTAATTTCTTGAGAACAAGTGCTAGGGTTGATGCTGCAGCAGCCAGAGTTCAAACTACAGTAACAATGGGCAAGGTAATCAAGTCCATGACAGTTGTAGTTAAGTCTATGCATGCTACATTGAGGGGTATGAACCTTGAAAAGATTTCTGTCCTAATGGACAACTTTGAACACCAATTTGAAACACTGGACATTCAACCACAGCAATGGAAGACACAGTGCATAGTACTGCAAGCCTAACAATACCACAAAACCAAGTTGATATGCTGCTTCAAGAAATGGCAGATGAAACTGGCCTTGATCTCAATAAGGAACTATGACCAGGTCAGACAGGACCTGTTGGCACCAGTGGCACTTCCACAGAGCAGGATGAACTACCACAGAGAATTGCTCATCTACTTGATCAAGTGTAATTTAAAGAACTGGTGCTTTTGTTTACTTCCCCTGCTTCTGAACTATTTCATGTATATACAGACAGACGGTGCACTCCATTTACACTAAGAACGCCATATATTATAGAATGCTTAAATGCTGTTTATGTAGAATGCTCTCTTTTGCCAGGCTGTACCCTCCGATATTTTAAGAAATTCCAGAGGGTTTCCACCTTGACAGATTTTACAGTTTTATATATTCTGTTGAAAAATGAGAGGCACTTTTTCTGTAGATGACTTTGATCAAGCTAGCATTAGCTTGTCGTATATGAAACATCTTTCTCAAAAACTGCATCAAAAATCAAGCAACAAAGTACTACAGAAGAAAGTAGAAAAGAAAGGTTTTGGTTTCTTTTTAATTCAAAGTAGTTTTAAGTCTCTGCATTCACATGTGATGCATAAAAATAAAAGCAGGGAAAACATGTTTACTTAAACTAAGTAGCCTAAAACACCTCACTTACTGTCATACAATGCTCTTTTTTGAGTTTTATGTTTTGCATTTGTTTTTGCTGCTTGAGCACAAATACAGTTGAATGTTATTCTGCATTTATTGGCTTTTAAATTTAGATTATTATTGGAAGTTTTACCCAATAATTTAATAAATATTATTTGAATTCCGAAAATTTAAAAAAAAATTCATTGATAATTTTCCAATATAACAAGAAAAAATATACAACAGTAAATTAAAGAAATTAAGGTTTGCACAGTTTTTAAATTTTTCTTTGTTAAATATCACTGTTTCTACCTTGACAGAAGACTCAGAGAAATTTAACCTTTTATACTTTCAAATGAAATTGAAACGTACTTTAAATGATTCTCTTATTTCTACTCTACCCTTTTACAAAATTAACTTACATGGCCTTAATATCATTTACATTTTCCATAGGATTGTTGATTGCTTTTTGAGAATTTTGGCCTACATTTTTAAACCAACCAACAAAAAATAACAAAGAAAACAAAATTGAGTCAACTTGTTACAACTACCATGGTGAAATGTGTTTGTCCTTTTATCTTAAGCAAAAACTCTTTAATAACTGGAAGAAGTGAAGTAAAAATAAATGTTAGAATAAACCGTTTTGCTTAGCCATGCAAATCTCTTCTAGACCAGTGGCAGCTGGGTGTATGTTCCACACGGGGGTGGGGACATATTAAAGTCCTAAGGTAGAAAGAAGACTGGGCTCTGCAAGACCAGGGTCCTTGGGAGAAAGCGTTTGCTGGCCAACTGTACTACTTTCATCTCCTCAGAAACATGTCTGTTTTACCCAACTGAAATGAGCAAATGCCTGCAAGTTTTCTTCCTATTCACAGTCTCAAATGTGGAGAAGTGACTGAGTTATATTTTAGCTAGTATACTGTGACCCTAGGTTAAGTAGGTAAGGTGTTTTTCATTACTTATTGCATGATTGATCCATGGAAGAATTTTAATAGTTTATTAAGTTCTACTGAAGAGCAGAACTGTTTAGAAAATCTTTCCATTGTTAAGGCATGAAGGCATTTAAAGTGCAACCACAGAGACCTTTTTGCTAAGTACTCACCATTCATATATATTTCCTATTGTAAATGAGGGTTTGTATAAAAATATTTTCACTGGTTAATGAAATGAGAAATGACTCTCGCTAAATTTCGATTAAACCTATTTCGCTTTCTTGGTATTTGACTATACGGTATGGCCTCAAAGTGGTAATCTTCCATTTTGTTTATAATTGATGCTTTGTCCTTTCTATTTAAAGGGTGAGTCTGTTTATATTGAAACATCCTGAGGCAGCATAGAAGAGATTATTACCGACTAAACTATCTATGAAATAGAGTTATCTTATTTTCCATTGATGGGAACTGTAGCTTTTTTTCTTCTGAATTCAGTAAATTAAATTGTGAGGAAAAACATACCCCAACCCTTTGCTGATGCCCAGGTTGCTTTTCTGGCCCCTTCCGTGTGGTGCTGAAGCACCAAGTCCAGGCCTCATCAAAGCACCTTTCAAATGGCATCGTAACCATGCGTTTACTTGGCTGTTACCCTGACCAGAGTGAGAGCTCCTCAAGAAAAAAAAACATGCCTTAACTGCCTTTTCACCTTTGCCTTTATGTATTAGGTAGAAAGAGTGAATCAATGAACCTGAAATATATCAAGCACCATATTAGCCAATGTACTCATAGGAAAATAAACAGGGCCATGGAGCTGCATCATATTTATGCATAACGTCCACAAATTCAGCTGTCCAAACTAAAGGGAAAAGGAGAGGGAGTGAATTATCTACTCACCACCCACCCCTTGGCCTTATTCCAAGTAGACCCAGCCTTCACATCTCCTGAAAATAGATGCCTCGGCAGAAATATGAAGTGATATCAATGATAATAACTCTCATTTGGGGCGCTTTCAAGGGACAGGGACTTTTAGGAGTGGTTTAAAGCCTGGTCAAGGACAAAGTCGAACATAAGCATTTTTTTCACCTTATGTGCCTATTTTAGAATGTAATCTCCATATGGACAGTGAGTAGTCTACTGTGCCACTCTCCAAAGACCTCCTTACTCCTCACATATAGAGCCTGATTATAACACTTGCCCGAGATCCGTGGACCCTGGCTGTTAGATCCTGGCTCCCTTCTAAGATCTTCCAACTCCAGGATCAGTATGGTTAATGCAGTCAGTGAAAAGAGGTCACCAAACAAGGCATAGTCTGTTATCAACCCCAAAGTACAAAGGTTCAGGAAGAGGACAAGACCCCAAGTGAAAAAAAAGAGAGAACCATTGTTGAGTAGATGCCATTATCCATTTTGGGTGTTCTCCAAGTAAACCATCCTTAGAAAGTATTTATAGAAATAATGCTAGTGTGATTAAGGTATCTCTCTAATTTTCATTAGATAATCCTTTACCTAAGGTCTCACTAATATAAAACAAATAGAAAATTTTGAAATTTTAGTATGTTATAAATTATGAAGCCAATCATGACAAAATATTCTGCTGATCAATAAAGAATTCGACAAGGGCACTTGGAAAGTAAGTTTTTGTCAGTCTAAAAGCGCTCCCTTCCCTAAAGCCCAAGATTCTCTACAGCTCAGCCCCCAGAGACCTTAAGTACTCTTAGTGCCCTCCACTCTCCTCGTAATACAGTGCATTCTGCAGAGATTTGCTCCATCTGTCTGAATCCCAGCAACTCGTCAATATCTATATATCTGTATTTACTTATTTTTGCTTAGCCTGCCCTTCTTTATTCTGTTGGGCACGCCATTGGAATAAGAACAGTTCAGTGTGTTCTAAATGAAATATCCCCCCAAAATGGACCAGTACCTCTTGCCCTGAGGTCATAACTCAAACGGTGGAGAAACTTTCTCAAGTTGACCCCAAACTAATCCAGGTGAATGACTGAGTTTCACAGGTATGAGGAAAGAGGTGCTCTAGATTATTCATATGTTTTCATTCAGTCTCTAGAACAGTGGTATCCAATAGAAATATAATGAAAGTCATGTGTAATTTAAACTTTCTTAGTAGCCACATTTTTTTAAAAAGTAAAAAGAAACAGGTGACATTAATTTTAATATATTTTATCTAATCTAACATATCCAAATTTTTTATCATTGCAACATATAATCAACAAATGATCAGATGTGTTACTTTGTTTTTTTCACTACGTGTTCACAATCCGTGTGTATTTTATACTTACAGCACACCTCAGCTCTGACCAGGCCCATTACAGGAGCTCAGTAGCCAGCTGTGGCTTGCGACTACTGCATTAGGCATCAAAGCTTAGGAATTATTTTCCTCCATGGTGACTTAATATGTTGGCATCCTGATATATTACAAAGTTATTAGTCAGTTTTTGTTAGTCTGCAAAACAATTTCTCATTTTCTGATAACTCCTGATAAATAGCTAGTGAGGAAACAGAGCATAATGGCTATCAATATGGGCTCTGGAACCAGTCTAGGTAAATTCAAATTCCAGTTCCAACCCTTAACTAGCCGTATGGCCTTGAGCAAACAAACTTTGTGCTTTGGTTTCCTTTTTATCCTCCTCATTGATAGTGTTTCTGTCTCTTAGAATTATAAATGAATGCATAATGTAATTACTTAGGATGCTTCTTCGTACATAAGAAGTGATCAATTCATTATTGACTACTATCTCTAATTCTTCTTCATTGTTATTATGATTAGCTGAAACTGAGGACCAGGCTGTGGCTGAGATAACTGCACCAGAGGACAGGCAGCCACTTACTAGGGCCCAGGCTCAAACAGCCCAGTGACCATGGAGCTGTCACGCTCTTTAGGGCCCTTGCCCGTTTCCCTCAGTGTGAGCACCAGCCGTCCTGCTGTGGACGTTCTGTGACGCAGGCAGGCTCTCTCTCCTCCATCACTTTGGAGAACTGGGTAGGGCCGTGGAAGAACAGACAATTGGAGCAGAATCCACAGAGCATGGACAACCAGTCCCAGGTTGGTTTCGGCACATCCCACCAGATTCCAATATTGCAATGAGCCAACAAAGGGTTATCGATCATGAATTGAGGGAAAAAGTATGTCCTGATCGCCCACACACCTTTCACCAGAGTGGCTTCTCGTCTCCATCACTGACACCAGGACGCACATGAGGTGGGACTGGGACATTAAGCAGGAGACCAGTTTCTCCAGAAACAATTCTCATGAAATGGTCAGCTGCTTTGGAAGGTCTAGTCACTTTTCTTTAAGTTGAAAGCACTAATGAAATGAGCCAAGTATATTCCTCACTGAAATGTCACTATTTGGAAATTATTTAGGACCAAAGGAGAAAAAAAGTTTTCTCTTAGTCATTATCAAGGAACCTGAAGTTTTCTCCTTACAAACAATTTATAAACCACTGACCTTAAATATCTCACTGATTTTGAAAACTGAAAACAGGGGATGGTCTTGCTGTAAAGATTCAGAAAAAAACACAGTTTCAAGTTCTGCTTATTTCTTTTTTTTTCTCTTATGGTATTTGTGTCCATATGGCAAATAGTTTTCTAAAGCAAAGCTAGAAGCAAAGCTATTTTTCTAGGACTTTAGCATGTGAATGCTGATTCTCCATCCAGATGAGGATGTGGCCTTGCTATGCCACAACTGGAACAGGAGCCAGGACATTCCAGTATTTGAAGACATTTCTTTACATGGACACGCAGAATTAATCAATGTCAATTCTTTCAGAATGTGACATAAATCCCAATCACATAAGGCAGGGTCATAAGAAGTGAGCTTTCCAAAGAGATTTGGGAGGACTCAACCTGAAATGAATGGTGTCTCTTGCAGCTGCTTGCTGCTATGAAAGACTCTGGGTGCCAAGTGAAGCTGTGTTAGGAAACATTACATCTGTTCCTTCCCTGTGTAGTCACCATGTTTACGGTAATACTTTTATCCCTGGGTAATTAACTCAGAAATTAAATGAAGTGTGTTTGTGGTCTCTTCCTGGCCAGTGCATAGCCAACCTGAAATACTAGGGTATCAGTTAAGGGTGCCCTAGATTATGGACAAGCTGATTCCAGGAGGTGAAGCAGCCATCTCAGGCACTAAGTTCCCCTTAAGCCTGAGGAAGTCACTTAGTGACATGTAAAGGAGGGGGACAAAAATAGGCAGCAACAACAACAAAGGAGCCATTGGCACAAGTGGATAAAACCAAACCATTCCACTTTGGGTTGCTATAGATCAAGGAACTAATTAAAAATAAGACTGCCTGACTGGTATGGCTCAGAGGATTGAGCTCCGGCCTGTGAACCAAAGCATCACCAGTTTGATTCCCAGTCAGGGCACATGCCTGGGTTGTGGGCCAGGTCCCCAGTAGGGGGTGCACAAGAGGCAACCACACATTGATGTTCTCTCTCCCTTCCCCTCTGTCTAAAAATTAATAAATAAAATATTTTTAAAAAATAAAATAAGACTGAATACTCTGCAATTGTGCACAAACTGGGGAGGGAGGGAAGTCACAGGAAAAGGGGGATCAAATTCTAACTTCAGAATTCAATTGGCAAAACCAGTCTTTATCTGGTGGTATTTCAAATACAGTCCATTCCAAAATTCTACATTAAAGTTTCCGATCAAGAACCTGTTATCTCTCTTTACAAGTGATTCCTCCTTTCAGAAGGACAGGGACTCAAATACCTCAAAAGCCCTTCCTTTGCTAAGAGTTCATAGTTCAGTCAATGACTTCAGTTTCTGTACGTGTCCATGTTATTTTATTTTTTTCTGAAAACTATTTCCAAAAATTTGAAAATCACAGTCCTTTCCTCTTATGATAAAAATTAAAAAATTAAAAATAAGTTTAAAAAACCAATCTGTCATCCTCTTTATGTTGTGCTATTTTGACACTCTATGAACAGGATCGAATCTAACCTTTAGCCTAATTTCCTGCCCTTCTCCCATACATGCCCCATGTTTTCTAGACACACTCAAATACTTGTTTACAGAAAATAAATGTTCCCACTTCTGTGTATTTGGCTTAGACTATTCCTTTAATGAAATGTTCTTTCCCTATCTCTTCTGTCTAGCAAAATTATGGTCAATTTTCAAATTTGCTTCAAGTCTTCTCCAAGTAAAATATATCGTTCCTTCTTCTTGGCTAATATAATAGTTTCAAAAACTCTTTAATGAAAACATAAATTCACAAAAGTGCACACATCAAAGATGAACAGCTTGAGTAATTTTCAGCGATCATCCTCATATACTCACCATTCAAACCAAGAAATATAATGATACCGTCAACCAAGAAGCCTCTCTCGACCTTCACTCAACCCATTCTTCGGAGATAAGTGAGCTAAACACCATAGAATAGTTTTGCCTGTTTTAAACTTTATATAAAAGGAAAAATATAATATATTCTCTTCTGTGTCTGGCTTGTTTTACTCAATATCACGTTTGCGAGATTTATCTGTGTTGTAGTAATTCATTCATTTTTATTGTTATATAACATTCCATTTTGTGAATATAACACAGCATTTATTCTATTGTCCATGGCCTTTTGGGTTGCTTCCAGTCTGGAACTATTTTAGTGTGTTTAGCAACATTTTTGCATGCACATTATAATGTGCATATGAATGCATTTCTGTTGGCATATACCTAGGTCTGGATTGGCTGCATCACAGGGTATACATAATCAGCTTTAGTAGATATTGTCAAAATATTTTCCAAAATACTTGTACCAATTTTCACAAAATTCTCATACCAATCCCAATGTACGAGAGTTTCAGTGGTTTCTCATCCTGTTCAGCAAAATTTTGTCAGATTTTCGATAGACTCATGCACTGAGTACACAGTGATATTAAATATTGTTTTTAAGTATGTTTTATTGATTTTGATATTACAGTTGTCCCAATTTTTTTCTCCCCTTTGCCCTTCCTTCGCCCTGCACCCCCCCACCTTCCAGCATTCCCCTCTTAGTTCATGCCCATGGGTTGCATGTTTAACTTCTTTGGCATCTCTATTTCCTATACTATTCTTAACCTCCCCCTGAATATTTTATGCCTATCAACTATGCTTCTTATTCCCTGTATCTTTTCCACCCCATTCTCCCCACCCCCTCCCTACCAATAACCCTCTATGTGATCTCCATTTCTGTGATTCTGTTCCTGTTCTAGTTGTCTGCTTAGTTTTTGTTTTTGTTTGTGGTCAGTTGTTGATAGTTATGAGTTTGTTGTCACTTTATTGTTCATAGTTTTTGATCTTCTTCAATTTCTCAGATAATTCCCTTTAACATTTCATATAATAAGGGCTTAGTGATGATGAGCTCCTTTAACTATACCTCATCTGGGAAGCACTTTGTCTGCCCTTCCATTCTAAATCAAATATTGTATTTTAATGAGCACGTTTTCATATGCCTATTCATCATTTGGATATAGTCATTTGTAAAGTACCTGTTTACATCTCTTCTCCAAGTTTTTAAAGTCATTGATTTTTTCCCAATTAAATTGTAAGAGTTCTTAATATATTCTGGATCAGAGGCGGTTATGGCTTATATGCACTACAAATATCTCCTCCCACTCTGGAACATACTTCTTGCTTTCTTGATGGTGGTGTTCTTTAACATTTTAAATTATAATATAGTTTCACGCGGGTGGGGAACCAAGCGGTCCCGGTTCAATTCCCAGTCAGGGCACATGCCTAGGTTGCAGGCCAGGTCCCCAGTGAGGGCCATGTGAGAGGCAACCATACATTGCTGTTTCTCCCTTGCTTTCTCCCTCCCTTCTCCTCTCTCCAAAAAATAAATAAATTATAATATAGTTTCAGTTCCTCAGTCTTTTCTTTTATGGTTACTACTTTTGTAACCTGTTTGAAAATTTTGCCCATGAAGATATTAATTTATATTTTCTTGTATAGGTTTTATTTTGCCTTTTACACTTAGATTGACAATTCAACTGGAGTTGGTTTATGTATATGGTACAAAGCAGAAGTCAGCAGTTTTTCCAAAAAGTTACCCAGTTGATCAAGAACCATCTATTGAAAAGATTTTACTTTCCCCTCTGTTACGAAGAATCACCTTTAATATAAATCAAGTGTCTGCATGTGGGGGGCGGGGGTCAGTTTCTAGACTCTCTGTTCCATTGTTCTAATTGTCTAGTTTAATGTCAACATCTTAATGTTCTCTTTAAACATTTGGAAGAGTTCACCAGTGAATCCATATGGTCAAAAGTTCTCTTTGAAAGGAAGTTTTATTTATAAATGCAACTTTGTTGATAGATTTTTATTTCTTCTTTGGTCAAGTTTACTTGTTAAAGCCTGTTTTTACCTCTTTTCAGGCAACTCAAGGTCCTTAAAACCCTTTAACTCCATTTACCCTCTTTCTGACTTTTCTGCTGTTTGTGTCATGTTTTAAAAATTTTTACATACATTTCAAATTTCATCACATGTTTTTTATCTGACATTTCTGGAGGTCAGAAGTTTAAAATGGACTGCTTTGGGATAAAAGTAACAGTGTCATCAGGGCTTGTTCCTTCTGGAAGCTCCAGGAAAGAATCCATTTTTTCCTTGCCTTTTCCAGCTTCTAGAGGTGCCCACATTCCTTGGCTCTTCGCCCCTTCCTCCATTGTCAAAGCTGGCAGCATAGCATCTTCCAAATTCTCCTTCTATTATCACTGATAGAATTGCATAATAGTAAAAGTATTGCTTTACAAATAAAAAACAGCCCTGACCAGTGTGGCTCAATTGTTTGGAGCAATGTCCTATAAACCAAAAGCTCACAGGTTTGATTCCTAGTCAGGGCACATGCCTAAATTGCAGGTCCAGTCCCCTTTCGTAGTGCTTACGAGAGCCAACTGATTCAATGTTTCTCACATCGATGTTTCTCTTCATCTCTCTTTCTTTTCCCCTTTCTCTAAAATCAATAAGCATATTCTTGGGTGAGGATAAAAAGAAATGAAAAATATGCACAAACAAAAAATGAGAAAATTTATTTCTAGCATATTGGCAGTCAAAATATTTAGAACCTAATAAAAAAATACATATTGTACATAAGTGATTTAGGTCAAACACCAGTAATTAATGTTACCATTCAAGTTAAATATAAAAGACATAGAGATATAGGGATACTTCCATTTGGCTATGGGATCTCTTTTCTTTAAAAAAGCACACTGACCCAAAAGATGATAAAAATTAGAACTCAGAACTCAACAAGGATTGCAATAGCTACCATCTGATAATCGCTTTATCACCAGCACTAGGCATAGTAACTGACATGTAGAAATACTTAATACATCGTTATTTGATATATTAATAAATTCTCAGAATTTTATTTAAGCCCAATAAGTCAATGATCTCAAAGTTTCCATCCTTGTCAAACTACTTCTTTAGGTTCTCTATAAAGCCATTGTAGCCTCAGACTTCACTTCCATTCACAAAGAAGTAAAACTGATGTCACTCTTGGTAGAAAAATCGCAATGTACCAATCCTGAAAAATTTAGTAGTTTTCTATATATTGGCATTCTGTTGAAATTAAGTCATCAAGTTAAAATTAATTAGTTAATTAATTGATTAAGGGCAATAACTTTTTCTTTTGTACCGCTCAGTCTCATGTTAAGCTATACAACAAAGTTTTTTGTTTGTTTTTTGTCATTAAACCAAAATAAGTATTTTAAGCACTGTAGAAATATAAGAAAATACATATGAAAGGGTCTACATTATTACTAATGATATGTCAGATTAATTAAATGATCTGCCAAGACTATAAGACATAATAACTTTATGACTTCCCATGACAGTAACTATTGGAAGTCACGAATCCGAGAGACTCAAATGCCCATCACACACTTTGAACTCCAAAAAGAACATGATTTCCTACCTACACATCAACACCCCCAGGAGAAAGCCTAAACTGAGTAAACAATGATTATATTTGAGGAACAGCTTTTTCATGAAAACATCCTTTCATCAAAGTTTTGGTGCCTTTGATTTCAGTTGTTCAGTAATCATATCTGCTTTGGGGATTTGGTTGGGTTTTGCTTTATGCTCTGTATGCAGGTATTCGGAATGTGATCTTTTCATACACCATGATGTTTTTGAAAGATAGTACACATAAGATACTGGGATATGGGTAATAAAATTCTGTAAGGACTGGAAGAACTTTTAAATGGGAAGACAAAAAGTTTTTGCTGATAAACAGGAGATCAGCTCTAACCTGACACCTGAATGGAAGGCCTCTGACTGGGGATTAGCAGAATAAGAGGGAAATGAGGTAGGAAAGATGCAGTTTATACACCCTGAGGTCTCTAGACTCTCAGTAAGAACAGGGAACTTGAAACTCAAGAAGACCATGGGTATATATTTCATAGGGTAAATCTGGTTTATTCTCTGTTGAGTTGGTTTTACTATTTTCTCTGAATTACTGGCAGTACTAAATATTGTCAAGAATGCAAGGAAACAGGAACATTTACATAATGTTCATAGCAGCAATTTGTCATCATCTGATAAAGTTAGAAGATACACCCAGCTTATGGCCAGCAGCCACTTGTACTCCTAGATATATGTCCTGGCTAAACTCTGACACAGAAGTGAGTAAAAAACATACACAAGGTGTTCACAATAGCCTTAACTGTAATATTAAAAACTGGGAACAATGTGAAAATCTAGCCACACTAGAAGGGGTAAAATAAGTGAAACAAAGTATATTCCTACAACAGGACACTAAATAGCAGTTACCATGAATAAATAAAATCTACATAAATCAATATAGATAAGTCTTAGAAATGTTAAGTAAATAAGCTATACAAAGATATGTGTAGTAAGATTCCATTTATACAAATTTTAAACACTCAAATTGTACTATGTATTGCTTAAGGATATATAATAAAAATTTAAAACACAAACTAGAAAACAACAGTAACTCAAGGATAGTTATTTCCTCAACACCAGAATCATTTGGAACTCTACCACTCCCAAGCTATTAGAACTGGCAAAAAAAAAAGTTTTTCTCCTACCATTTCCCCAGGGGTGGCTCAAAGCTTCACTTCTCACTCTTATCTTCAAACTTTGAAATGGTCTAGAGCAAAATTTACTCATTGGCAATCCTGTGAAACTATTCTGGAAGGGCAGAAATCTTTTAGAGGGACAACAATTTAATAAATACAAATAAATTGGGACAATTTAATAAATACAAATAAAGAGTAACCCTCCTGGGTCTCTGCATATGGCATTCTTGGATCTCTCTTCCTTTGCCTATTTTCTGCTAACATATAATGGGCTCTCAGGAAAATCATCTCTTTGTTCTTTCTGTCTATGAGACTTTTAGATTCCTCTTGTCCCTTTATTTCTTCCCTCCCATGCTTTGTTGACACAACATGATCCTGGGTTAAGTCTTGTTTAGATCTCTCATCTCCAATGCTCAGAAGGCCAAGTGGTGAAGAAGAAGGTAAGGTTCAAGGAAAAGAACACTTTTTAATTCTGCCTCTCACCTAGGCCTTAAGTCAGTTCGGAAGACAAGGGGACAAGAAAGAGCTTCAAAGCTGCATGTCATCTGATGCGTTCTGTAAAATAAGTGCTTCTCTGCCCCAGGTGCCACCTACCTGGCTGCCACTCCAATTGTTCATCATCCTACACTGAGTACTTGCTGTTGAGAACACACACTGCTACCTCCATGTCCCTTCTTTGCCTAAGTAATTCTTGGATGACAGCCTCTGAAACAATTTGTACTGTCCTTAAACAGAGGAAGCCTTGCTCCTCTTTTGTAATGGGAAATTATAAAGATGGAGGGATGCTTCCCTTGGATACTTTCAACAAAGACACTGAATTTAGGATGAGACAGAAAAGACTACACTTTTCCTACTTCCAGTAAAACACATGAATGTGACCTGGGACTCATAAAAGTCATTGGTGTAAAGCTGACAAGTCACCTGCCTTCCCAACCCCCTTTCCTGTTATAGTCTATAAATGTCAGGCTCTTTGTGTTCTGGGACCATTTATAGAACTTTTACCCACCACACTCACTACTAATGCATGAGCACTGAAACCACAACGTGTTTGGCCCCAGCCACATAAACACTCACAGTGTGGTAAGAAATGTTATTCCCTGCCAAAATTACCTGGACATATACCTTAGGCATGAAAGACTCTATTTTCCTTTATGAGCATTAATGATTCATTTCCAGAGACAACGGGAGTAATGATTTTCCTATCCTTGAGATGCTGAGAGCCTCTCATTTTTAATTATGAATTTCACTGTGCTGGAAGAAGGGTACATTAGCCAGGGCTCCAGAAAGTCCCCCCAATGTTTGCAGAAAATCAATCAGTGCCTACAAAAGTGTTTGAAGACCCTAGACACCAAACACCGGTCTCCTTCTATAAGCACATATATCTGAATGAGGCTTTTGACTATGTCAGACCAGCTCCTGCCTTGTTTTAATCTCAAGACAACAGAGTGTAATTTGGGACTTGCACAGGACCTGAGCTTCCTTCTTTCCTGAATCAGTCCTGACATGGACAGGAGGCCCAGCAGACACCCCTGCCCCAGTTTCTGAGTAAGAGTATGGGGTCGGGCCTACACAGCCAGTGGGCACTGTGACTGATGGACTACTATGTGGACACTGTGTGACACTCATTCTCCCCCTGTTACATAGGTCTGCTACAGACCTGGCTTCATCTGTTTATGCTGCCTTGGGCTCCATTCCCCTTGAAAGACCCAAGACAACAGTGAATCTCACTCTGCTTAGATTGGGCCTTCCCTCCTTTGAGTCCTCAGACTCACCTGGTACAATAAGCTAAATTGCGTATCCCTGCCAAAATTCCTATGTTGAAGCCCTAACCCCCAGCGTGATGGTACTTGGAAGTGGTACCTTTGGAACATAATTGATTCATGAGGATAGAGTCCTTATGGGGGTATTAGTGCCCTTAAAAAAAAAGACACCAGAGAGGTGATCTCTCTTTCTACCATATGAGGACAGAGCAAGAAGGTGGCTTTCTGCAAACCATCAGGAAGGTCCTGACTAGACAACAAACATGCAGGCACATTGATCTTGGATTCCTCAGCCTCCAGAATGGTGAGAGATAAAGGTCTATCATTTATGCCATCCAGACTATGATAATTATTATAGCAGCCTGGGCTGACCAAAATGCCTGGGAAGCCTTAGGATCCACACCTTTGATTTGGCAGGTCTCTTGGAACCACAGCACAGCTCTCTCTGAATCCTACAACCCCAAAATGGCCTATGCCATTCAATGGCCTATGCCATTCTATGCCAGTCAATGACGCCTTTGGCATCAACAGCGATTTGAACCATTGCTTGGACTGCCTGGCTAGCCTGTAAAATGAAATACAATCAAAACAAAAACACCAAACAGCCTCTGCAGCACAATGAGCTCCACCGGCCTTTGTGAGACATTCTGAAGGGCGAGTCCCACCCACCCAGGATTGATTCATTCACTCTTCTCCTGGCGTCCTCTGTCACTGCCAATCCCAGCAGGACTGGTACATAGGTCTGTTCATTTATTACAGGAGACTTAAATTTCAGGTCACGGGATTTAACCTACAGTAAATCCAAATTTGCATAAGGATAATGGGCATTCTAAGACACTTTATGGCAATGAGCCCTAATGTGGTAATTAACCACTGAGCACATTTACTGATAAGCTGTTCATTAGAGAAAAACCTGACGACTAGCAGTGTTATCAGAGTCCACAATTTTCGCAAATCTCTTTCTGAAATGCTTTTTTGCCTGTGGGACTAAAAGCTAGCAAAAATCACAGAGCAATCATTCTCAACACTATTTTCATGCAACCGCCAGCGTGATAAACCCTGAGAGGTGAGAACTGGGTTTGTGGATTTTGCTTTATTTTTTTCATATGAGCTTTCTCTTAATCTTACATTTATTTTTTAAGCCACTGCTATGGAGGAAGCATTGGCTACTTCTTTTTTGTTTGTCCATCTTAAGCCAGAATTGGCTCATTCACTCACCTAGGAAGCATGTTTATATGAATCAGTAATATTATAAGGAGGGAGGAGCCCACTGAGTAAGGACAATCCCCATTCTTAGCACATCCAACAGTTAGTCTCATCACCTTCAAGGACATGTCACCCACAGATAGAGCTCCCACAACTCACTTCCTCTTCACCCACAGATAGAGCTCCCACAACTCACTTCCTCTTGGACCGCGATGTTTTTTGTCATTAGCACCATCATTTGGAGAGCTTCCACAAAGCCCGTAGTCCAACCTGCCTCAGCTGCACTAATCCAATGGCCAAATATAATCAATTCAGCATTGACTATTCACTTAATAAATGGCAGTCATGGTGCTTGGTCCAGGAGTGATACAAAGATAAATAAGACATGGTCTGTCCCCAAGGAGGAAACCACGTTGATGTCTTGAATTACCCCATGGTTTTTTGCTATTTGCCTTTGTTTTTCTGTTAAGAGCAATTTAATTGAATCCTGTCTAGAAAAGAACACCGTATAGACTGCACTGGTAGTTGGAGATAATCCTGCATGCCAATACAGGCTAGACTCCCCCTTCCTGAAAGTCTTTACTACTTATTGCTTGTACCACTGACTCTGACATGTGATAGCAGCATTTTGTTACATTTCTTCATGATTAGAGTCTTCAAGTGCTCTGTGTACGTAAATCTTATCTCATCTACGATATTCTTAGTTGCTATAAATCCTTTGTGCAAAAACATACAAAACAGATAAGATGGAAAGCTATTTGAGAGCCAAAAAAAAAACCCCTGTCATATCACTGTTGATAAAAATGCATGGCATTCAATGAATGACTTATACTGAACTGAATTCAAATGAATGGGCATGAATTCCAGATACCCTTTGGTATCTTGTAGTTTCAAATCTATGAAGTTTGCATTCCATTTGCTAATCACATAAAAATATTCCCTAAGTTTCACTGTTCTACAATTGTGGCTTTTAAATTTTATTATAACAAATAGATGTTGAGTCCCTCACACCCACAGCTTCAGTAAAATTTAATGATAGAGCTAATCAATTAGGGGAAAAGAGAGTACAACTGCAAAACATGAATTATTGAAAGATTACCTAAAGAAATATATATATATTTTTTTTTAATTACAGCAACTCAAAATAGGCCTACAAAATATTTCGTATTGAGATTTCTTATATGTACTCTATTAATGAATACAGTTTTAAAAGTTTAAAGTTCCCCCTAGGGATGCTGTTTTAACATTTATGTTTCTTTGCTTCTACTGGCTTTTTTGCCTCTGAATTTCAAAATGAGGAAGTCCCTCTAATTCAAAAGTAAAACAAAATTACCCACCACCTCTGAATTCTAGCTACAATGGCATTTTCAGATCTCAACTTACTGGTTCTCTCTTTGGCACTGAGCCCTTGCTGACTATACCACCCACCTGGAAACTTTCTTGGCTTCCATGATACCACTTTCTCTAATTTCTTCCTTTCTCTCCAACTTTCCCTTTTAAATCCCTCTCCTCTTAAACATTAGCGAGTCTCAGAATTCTTTTTTAAAAACCCACTATCCTATTTGATTTGCTTTCTTTGTTACCTGATTTCATCAATTCTAATTAATTTCACTTTGTGTCTTATATGTTGGTTACAACTACTGACATCTATCTGAACTTGTCCCTGAGCTCCAGATACCAGTACCTCTAAAACAATACATTCCAAACTAAATGTAGCATTTTCCCCATTAAACCTGCCACTCCTCCAGCATCTCCATGTTGTGTTAATGTTGCCCAAACCTGAAACTGTGACCATTCCCTACCCTTACCCTGAAGTCCAACCAAGTCAATAAAGCTTACTAAGTGTGTCCTCCATACTCTTCTCATGCCTAGTTTTACCCAACTATAGAATAAAGTCCTAGCTCTGGCGCATACACACATCCCAACCTCATCTTACATCAACCAGCCACATTGAGCTCTGTTTCTGTGAAATGAGTTAGAACGTGTAAAATTCTTAGAAGAGTCCCTGACATATTGCAAGCACTCATTATATGTTAGCTGCCATTACTATCACTACCACCACCAGCAACCACCCACCAACCACCACCACCAACCACCACCACCACCCCCGCTGCTGCCTCTATTCCTTTGTTATTATCTGTTCCCCACTCTCACCATACTATTTCACATCTTTATGTCTTTGGTGATGCTATTTCCTTTCCCTGGAATTGTTCCTTTTGCCTAATTCCTCACTCTTAATAAAATTTAAAAAGTTCTGCTCATGTTCTTTCTCCTTCAAGAAACCATCTTTAATATCTTAGGTCAAGCTAAGTGCCGATTTAAACCTCAGTGCAAACCTGTAAAAACTTTCATAATACAGCTTCATATACTGTAATAGATTGTAATCAATCATCTGATTTTGTCTGCTATTTCAACTAGAGAAGGAGTCAGCAAACTACAGCCCCTGGACCAAATCCAATGTACTTCCTGCTTATGTAAATAAAGTTTTATTGGAACACAGACGCAATCATTTGTTAATGCACCATATATGGGTTCAGTAATGCAAAAAGCAGAGTTTGATAGTGATGACACAGATCCCATGGCCCACAAAACCATCTCTTCACTATTATTAACTATCTACTATCTGCTCCAGAGTTTCTCAAACTTGGCACTATTGGTGTTTGGGCATATATAATTCTGTGTCAAAGAGAGACTGTCCGATGCATTGTGGTGTATATGACAACAGCCTTAACCTCTACCCACTAGATGCCAGCAGCGCCCATACCCCAACACTTCATTACCCCTTTATGCCGCTCATTTACCCCCTCACTCCAGTTTTCACAAGTAAAAAATGTTTCCAGACATTGCTAAATGTCCCCTTGGGTCAAAATTGTCCCAAGTAGAGAGCCACCAACCTAGCATTTTACAGAAAACATTGCTGATCCCTGACATATAAGATCTTTCAAGGAAGGCAATGTGCCCAGCTCACTTTTTAGTCCAAGTACCATGTCTGGAACATAACAGAAGCTCATTAAATCAATCATTTAAAAGTGACTGGAGGGTTATAAGACATTCCAGAGCATTTTAAAGTTTATAAGAATTTTAGACTTGAAAGGAACATTGGTGAAGATCAAGCCAATACCCAATGTTACAACTAAGTTTTGTTTCAGTTGGCATCTTCAAGTTTATCTATCAAACTGTTACATTAAAAACATCTATGAAGAAAAATCATGCTGAGAAAGTTAAGTATCAAAACTCCATTTGATTACCAGTAATTTAAAAAATGTGAAACCACTACATTCAGATTTTCTACATACACATACATTTCATTTATCCCTGAATCAGATTTTTTTACTGTTTATAAAGAAGAAATTCTTTTCATTTTGCAGATGAGATCATTTCAATTGGGGTTAAACTATAGTATGAAGAAATGACAACTTCCTACTGTCAATCAAGGGATTCATTCAAGGGATATAAATCCCTTTCCACTATCTGTAATAAACCTATAGCATACATAGTATTGCTGAAAGTACAGAAACCTCTCTGCCACAAAGGGATTATACGCCTACCAGGAAAGCTAACGACTGAATGTAGGGCATTTTAAGTACCAAAGCAATGGCAATAATAGCTAACATTTACTGAGCATCAACCATGTGCCAGTATTACAGCATCTCATTCGATCCTCATGAAAACTCTAGGAGGTAGGTACTATTAAGCTATTTATTTTACAGATGAAGAGACTGAGTGGCAGAGACGCTAACTAACTCGTCCAAGGGCACATATTTAGGAAGTGGCAGAACCAAAATTTGAACCTGGAAGTCTGTCTCTACACACAGAGCACCATGTAAATGTGCTTCAAGCTTGGAAGTGAGAAAGGCCACTGTTAACTGAGGTGACCAGTCAAATGGGTAGCCATGAGACGAGCCCTGAAAGAATGGGTCAGTGTCAGATGGCAGAAAGGGAGAAATCCTTGTGTGGTAGAACCAAATAAAGAAGTTTTAGAAGCAAGAATTCAAAACGTATATTTAGAGTAACGGGAAATAGCCACTCTGGTTAAATATAGGTAGGAAGTAAGAGGAAGTGAGACAGAGTTGAAGCCCAACTACAGAAGGCCAGGAGTGGGAGGCTGAAGGAGACATGCTCTTGCAGGCGCTGGGTGTTTCTGAAAAATTGCACCAAGAAGGAGGTGGGGCAGAATGCAGACTATGGAGGAGGGCAGAGAGAATGGAGATGGGAAGACTCATTGTGATACTTTCACAACAGATGAGGTACGGGACAGAGGGAGAGGGCGGAAGTAGGAGAGGAGGGTCCAAAAGGAAAGAAGTGAGTGAGAGATGTAACCAGGAAATTGACAATGGAATCCCATGACTGACTGAGGGCAAAGAAGAAGGGGAGTGAATGAGAAGGGAGGATCGAAGCTCACGCCAAGGTTTCGTACTGGAGTGAATGAGTGATGATAGTGGTGCCCACTGTCCTAAATGTACTGGATTAATAGCCATGCCTCCTTTCTTCTCCCACTAAGCACATTGGTCCACCTCTCCTCTATGGAAGACATAGGTCACCCTATATAAGTTTTCTCATCATTCCTTTCTCTAACCTCACTCCTTTCCTCCCATCTGTGGGAAAGAAGCATTCCTTTTCTTTCTGAGTTTAAGAAGGTACAAGCCAAGGGAAAGCTTTTATGTAAGGACCATATTTGTAGCTTGCAAAGAAGAAACAATTGGGCAAACATCAAAGATGCAAGAGACAGTGGAGATGTATGAAGAGTGGATTCCAGGAGGTGACAGGAGAGGAGGAGATGCTAGCACAGGTGAACAGGTGAGCTTATAAACATGGAGGGACACCTTGTCATCTAGAACAAAGGGAGAGAGAAAGTCAACCTAAACAGGAGATAAACAGACAAATGAGGTTGAGATTGGCTTGATACACTGATAGTGCCTAGCTTGGACCTTGCAAGAAAAACAGAATATCTAATCACAGACATTTGTTTCGCTCACCACCTCTCTCACTGACCTCAGCCATAATGCTCTCCTTGCCATTTCTTAAATATGTCAAGCTTTCTTTGTCTGGGATCCTTTCCATCCTTGTAGCTTCCTCTGATTGAAATGGCCTCTCCCAGATCTCGTGTGGCTGACTCTTTGTTTCATATTAGGTCCAGCTCCATTATCACCTCCTCAGAGAGTCCTTCTCTGGCTGCTCAGTCAATAATGGAGACCCAACCTCTTTGCTACTCCCTATCCCATTATTCTCTCTTATTTCCTTCATACCACTTACCATTATTGTAAAGTATTTTAATTAGTAGTTTTTACATTTACTATTAGTGTCCTTCAATCATGATGCGAATTCATAGGCTCAAGGATCTTATACTTGGTCTCATTCACCACATACTTCAATGCTTAAAACAGATCTTATATCAGAGTAGGCACTCCATGAATATTTACTGCACTCATGAGTTAGGGAATGAGAGCTGTGCTATGGAAAAATTGAGAGCAATAATTTTATTACTGATGTTCATAAATATTCATGAAAGAGAATTTTTCATATATTCACGTGCCAGGATGTAGGTTTAAAGGGACTATTCAATCCATAGAAACCCTAATTCCCTGCCTTCTAGAAGCTCAGTCTATGGGGGAAACATATGAACACAGATCATTAAGATACAATGTGGTAAGGACGGCACTAAAAATGAGGCAATGGAGTTAAGAACTGAGGGCTATGAGAGGATATAATTAAATGCTCCTAACTTAAGCAAAGTAAATCAGGAAAACAGTTCTCTGAAGTGCTGAGTTCAGGTATGCTCCATGGGAATCTGGCGTGTAACTGTAGAGGGTGAGGAATAACCCAGAGGTAGAGAAGATGGGAAGTATATATGGCTCCCTCAAGAAGTTTTTCATTGAACGTCAGGAATGGGCTAAGGTGTAAATTGAGCAGGAGACAGAATCGAGGAAAGGATTTGGAGCATGTTTCTAGTTAACAGAATAAAAAAGGGGTGGAGAGTAGATCTAAAAAGATAAAGGCTCCTCAAGGGGCTAAATCTCCAAAGAGTCAAAAGAAATAGCAGTTACACTCAGAGAGGGGGAGGAGAGCTCATTTCACGAGACGGGAAAAGAAGGTAGCACTTCGTGCCTTGGAAGGTAAATCTAAAAGTGGAGGGAGAGAAATTGAACAAGCATAACCTAAGTAGTTTCTATTTTCCCCATGAAGCACGAGATAGACCATCTGCCCATCCTGGCTGCTGAGGGACAGGCTGAGGGTCAGGGAAGGAGGAGAATTTTATTGGTTGATAATTGGTGTGTGATGTTGCTGCCCTGTGCTACATCTTCACTGATTTGTGAAGTAAAAAATACATCCTCACCTCTTTCTTGACATCTATGCAGGAACTCGCTGTGGCACACTGCCCACACGGGGGATAGAACACCAGGTTACAACTGCATCAGAACACTAATGGAATGGTCATTTCTACATTAGCAAAGCAGTTTTAGGAAACATTAGCTAATTAATTAGCTCAATGATTACTTTATCCCTGTAGGCATATGTGTACAAGGACTCCTTTTTTGGTCTCCTCTGAGGCTTTTGAAGACACAAGAGATTTTGTCTCAGTGGGAGCGTTGTGGTAGATTACATTTGCTGTAAATAAGTAACATTTTTAGAAAGCAATGTGTTCCACTGAATTTATCCTGAAGAGAAAAAAATTGCAAAGCTAAATAAGACACTCCAAGAATCAGACTGAAAATTCATAATAAGCCTAAAAAGTATCTGCTCCTCATTCTGGCTTTCTGGGACTACTGGAGGCAAATAGCTTCAACTGCACAGAAAATGTTGGGCTGGAGCAAAGGACAGGTGTGATGCGTATCTCTAGACACATACTGCTTGGCATTCATACCAGGAGGAGCTACTTCCCACTCGGGTTCCATAATGAAAATCATTCCTCCATTAACAGGCTGAGAAATATCAATTTGCCCAATCAAAGTGGGAAAATCAAGCAAAAACTGCCTTCCTCTCAGAACAATCAATGGCAAGGTGAAAGAAACAGGCAATGGGATCCAGTCTCCCAGCAGCAGGACATTTGGCCTGAGTCAGTGACCTCCCCTATGAAGTGGAGCCTCCAATGACAGTGAGAGACCATTTCCTAGAGTGTGTTTAACCACAGTCTCACCAAGCTTTTCCTGAGAAGCTTACTTCCTTTTCTTCCTCACCAAGTAAGTCTTTTAATTGAGTAGATGGAGATGGTAGCAGTATTTACATTTCAACTCCAATCCTTGCTAACTGTGTGACCTTGGGCAAGACACTCACTCTCTTTAAATTCATATATTTGTCATGAGAATTAAATTAGGGGCTACCCATGAAGCACTCAGCACATGCAGATACATGCTTCTAGTGCATTCCCATTGTTAAGTGCTCAATAATTGTTAGTCTTTATTGTTGCTATTATGTTTATAATTGCTGTGGTTAGCATGGTTTTGAAGATGATGCCAGTGAAGGTCTGAGGAAAGAGAAATAATTGTAAGTGACTAATAGGTGATAGCAGTGGCTGAGAACCTCAAACCCTACCACAAGGGCAACCCTATGAGTCTCAGTGGGACTTGTACAGTTAACTGGTTTGCAGATTAATCAGGAAAGTCTTCAACACAATGAACTTGGCCTAATCAATCAGCCTCATTCTTTCTTTTCCAAAAGTTAATTCACTGTAGAGCTATAGGATCTTATGCTTGGAAGGAAACTAGAAAATCAAGATCATCTAATCATTTAATGGCACAATATAATCTACACTACAACTTCAGCAAGGTGGTTGCCCAGACTCTTAGATGCCTTGAGTGATAGAGAATGCATTACTTTGAAGGCAGATTTTGACAGCTGTCCTTGAAATGTCTTCTGGTATTAAGTATTTAGTTTCCACTCATTTGCCTTAGTTCTTCTTCTTAAAGACAGACAGATGAACCACATTTAATCCCGCTTCCAGGGGTACAGTCCTTAATGTATGAAGACAACTTTCAATGCCTGGCTCAGGCATATTTTCTTCCTCAAGTTAAACATTCCTGGATCCACCAGTCAACAATTTTTATGTCAGACTCCTGAGTTTCTTTATCTTTTTCATAACTCAGCTCTAAACATGTAATCTATCAATCAGTCAGCTAATGTTTTAAAAGTTTACCATACACAACTGAATAGAAACACTTCCAGTAATCACATTAGCACACAGTGATGATGATGATGATAAATGCAATTTACCAAGTATTTTCTACATACCAAGCCACATTCTAAGGGTTTTACACTTCTTATCTCAGTTAATATTCATAACAACCCTAAAAAGTAGGTATAATTATTCTTCCCATTAAATAAATAAACAAAGTGAGACAACACGCTCAGCCTTCCATAGCAAATGAGAGTAGACCTGGATATTGTAACCAAGAACTCTAGCTTAAAAGCCTGCTCTTTTAGTCAATAAAATATACTATGGAATTGTCACCTCCTTTCTTTTATAGATCATACCTCAATTAATTCAGCCACAGATCATGAAGGTACATATTTATTTTTTATCATTTCCAACTCTCTGACATTCACAAAGTTGATAAGCATGCTCTCTTACCTTCCCTCACGTCCCTAACACAAATGTTGAATAAGATGAAGCATGGTAACATCCACCTGACCATACAGGTCAATACAGATCCATTCAGCAGGACTCATTCATGTGTTTAAATAGTTACTCCTTTACTGAACAGCTCTTATATCCAATTCCCTTTCCCCATGTTGTTGATGAGGATATCACAAATGTATTGCCAAACACCGTGCTGATATTTAGCTATGCTAGATTCATAGTACTTTGTTGAATTGTTAGTAATAATATTGAAGGGATATGTGAGTTCAGTTGATGTGATATGGCTTATTTTTAGTGTTTTTAGTGAATGATTGTGGTTCTGTTGATCACTCCTTTCTATAGGGTCATACCTCTATAAACAACACACTCCAAAATCTTTCCCAGATGCCAAGGAAGCTTACAAGTCCATGGCTTGCATTATCTACACTTTTTCCATTGTTAGTCCTTAAGAACCTCCCCCATTCTCTACCATTTCTCAAAAAACACCAACTTGACTTCAAAAATTTTATTTGCAAATTCCCTCGGTATCCAGAGATATCATTCAGTCAAGTCAAAAAAGTTGAATTAATGCAAAGCAATTAGGTGTCTTCTGATATTACATTTCCTACCTTTGTCTGTCTTTTCCTATGCAAAGACCTATTTTCTTGTCAGACAAGACAGGGGTAAAATAGGAGCATGAGGAGTCCTTTCAGATCACTGAAGGCTCTGTGTTGCAAATGACAGAAACCCCAGCTCATGCTGGTTTGGACAAAAGATATAATTTATTCAATCATGGTTGGAAATCCAGGGGTAGTCTCATTTGAACATTCTGTACCTTAAAAATGTTACCAGGACCTAGATTCTCCCATCTTTTGGCTCCGTTCTTAATGTGACTGCATTTTTGGTCTCTGCAATGGCAAGATGGCAGCCAAAAGTGTTTTATAGCACCCCACGTTCTAGCCCAAAGACGGAACACAGCCCCCCTACAACATATAAATAAAGTCCTGAGCTCGTTTGTCACTGATCCAAATTGGGTGAGGTGCCCACCTAGGAGCAAAATAACCGAAGCCAGGGAGATGGAAGGAAGTCCCTGAATGACTTAGCACTTGCAAGCTCACCATGGAAGCCAGGAGTGCGGTCAGTGCCCCTGGACTCTTGTTTTGAGAATAAGGGAAAATCAAGAAACATTTATCAAGAAATGCTGAAATGGATACCAGGTCTCTAAATAAATTACACTTACTATATCTACTTCTTCATCAACAGCCTACCAATGATAAGCAGCAAGCCATTCTTTGATATTTGTGTTCTGGCATTAACTGAAGGGCCACTTTCTGTTTGTCATAGTCCTGAACGTCCTTGAGGCTTTAGCCCTGATGCGATTCCGCAGGTCCACACCACTTTCTCATAGCCACCCTGAGCTATGTGCTCACACCTGGCCCTGTGGCTCAGGATTTGTTCTTCTTCCTCTGTGACAGAGTGCCATTCTCTCTCCTGCTCGTTTCAGCTCCTTCTAATCCAGAAGGTTATTCCTTTTCCAGAAGATCCAATTTACCTTCTTAACAAAAATTTCATTCCAAATATTTGACCTTTTTTTTTAATCCACAAAAATGACAGTTTCTATGGCCAACCCAGGAGGCAGCTCCAGAGACACAGTTTCTCCTCTTTCTTTTCTCCCTCTGCCCTATCATTCCCTTTCCCAGCCTCTGATTCATGTTTCCACTTCTTCCTACCTTGTTGGAATTTTGTCCCTCTTGGTGTACTTTTTGTATCAGTTCTTCCATTCTGTCGAGGCATTTCCCCTCCCCCGAGCACACACAATGCTTTTCTGCTTATCTTCCTAAAAGTAAGAAAATCAACTCTGCCTTACTAGCCAACATTTAATAAGTAGCAACTAGTTTTTTCACACTGGAAGTTCTCCACAGTAGTGTGCATTCATTTTGTCAGTGATCCCTACCTACCATCAATTTACAGTTTGGGACAGGGATGCCCCAAGGAGGTCATGTTATTTCTAATTAGCATCAGAATTGGTTGTGGTATTCTGGTTCAAGTCAGTTGTTCTTCTTTATTAAATTACACTGGGCTTGCCCTGGCTGGCATAGCTCAGTGGATTGAGTGCGGGCTGTGAACCAAAGTGTCTCAGGTTCGATTCCCAGTCAGGGCACATGCCTGGGTTGTGGGCCAGGTCCCCAGTGGGGGCCACATGAGAGGAAACCACACATTGATGTTTCTCTCTCTCTCTTTCTCCCTCCCTTCCCCTCTCTAAAAATAAATTAATTAATTAAAATAAATTTTTAAAAAATTACACTGGGCTCTCCTAACTTCTGCAGTTTTTCAATTGTAGGAACAACAAAGAGCAGTAAGTGGTTCCTTGGCCAGATCTGATTAATAGCATAAATGATATCAATAGCATTTGCACAGTGTCTCACAGTTTATAAAGCACCTCCTCTTTTTGTATCCCATCTGCTCCTGACATAAAAATGCTTAAAGTAGATATTATTACCTGATTTAAAAAAAAAAAACTGAGGCAAAGAACAGTCAAATGACTTTCTGTAAGTCTCACAGCTAGTAACAAGTCTAAGCAGGAGTCAAACCCTGGATTTGTGCTTCTAAAGCTAAGTATCTTTTATCTTCCATGCTGACTTTAAAACAGGGGTCCCTAACCCCTGGGCTGCAGGCCAGTACTGGCCCAGGCCCATTAGCAGGAGGTTGAGCTTAAATGCAATGCGCTTGCGTCATCCCCAAATCCTCATCCCTACTCCCACCCCCTATTTTTTTTTAAGTTGTCTTCCACGAAATTAGTCCATGGTGCCAAAAAGTTTGGGCACTGCTGCTCTGAAACAGTCACTTGAATTTTGCTCACTCTGGGGCCCCACGGTCTTCTTGATACCAGGAAAAAGGAAGTGTTCAGGCCCCATGCCATAGCTCAATTTACCTGATCATAAACAGAGATATTTTTTGCCACTTGAGAAATCAATAAGAATATCAAAACAAAAGTTTGGGAAGCAAAGAGGCTGAGAAAATAGGAGTAAGAAAAAAATGAAGTATGTTGAGTGAAGAAGCAAGAGAAAAACACAAAAGAAAAATCATAAAAGAAATTAAGAGACTGCATAAGAGAGAACAGAAAAAGACAGTGAGACAGGATAAAATAAAATGAGTATATTAAAAAATAAAAAAGCAAAAACAAACACATTATCCCAAAGCCCGCAGGTGCCAGCAATTCGAACAAACGTATAGCAATTAACAGAATTAACACAGCCTTAAATAGCTTGGCTCACCAGATGTGGACTCCTATCAGGGTTCTATAAAATGCAAAGTTATTACAGATTAAACCATTAATCATCTGTTCAGAGACTATCTCTGGCTGCAAAATCCCATTTGGTTTTAAATGGCTAATAATCACAAAAGGATGTGGAATGTAATGTGCGCGATGATGTTCTACCCAATCCTTTTTCCTTTAAATATGTGTTCCACTCTCCCAATTCTTGTGCTGTTCCTTCCTCTGCATTGGAGATGCCATGAGAAAAGGGAGGTGAGATAGACCAGTCTGTCCCAGAGGTCTCACAGCACTTGAGCTTCTCCACAGGACAATGAAGAACCAGTGCAGAACCAGCAGATCAGGGGACAAGTGCCGTATTGAGAAGAAAGGAGGATGGTGTAGAAAGAACCAAATCAAATGACACAGCAAACCCCAACACAGGCAGACACTGTGATGGGCTTGAGTCAGCTCCCTGGTACCAGTGATTCTGATAGAGACACTATCTGAGCAACTTGGTCTTGACTGTGCTTTTCTGTACTGCACCGTGCTTTATCCAACAATAATAGCTCAGTAATGAAAAGGACAGAGGAAGGACCAACTGTATGTCCTCACATGGAGGGTCACTGGAAACTGAAACGGGAGTCAGAAGACAGCACTTTTCTATAGAAATTTTAAGATTCAGATAGGTACCTTCCCTGCTCAATGCCAAAGCCAATGGACCACCCTTCCAACCCTGCTCTTCGACCTCCTAAAACAAAAATACACATCAGGGGAAAGGAGGAGGCAGATTAGCATCAGTCTTCAACAAGTCAAAGCCTGATGGGCAAGATGCCCATCCAAATATGTCATTCTACTACTTAAGATCCCCCAGCGTTTCCATGTCTCTGCTTCTATTTTGCTCATTAGGTTATTTTATTCATTAGACTCCTCCTATAAGTGAGATCATACAGTATTTTTCTTGACAGCTGTCAGAGGGGAGGGGGAAGGTGATAATGGTGGAAAGAAATGGAAGGGATGAAAGAACATGTATGCATGACCCATGGACATGAACAACAGTGAAGGGATTGTGGGAGCGGGGGGTGGGCTGGATGGAGGAGGACAAAGAGGGGAAAATTGGGACAACTGTAACAGAATAACAATAATAAAAATATCCCCTAATGGCTCCCCACTACCTAGAAAATAAAGTTCAAGGGTATAGAGTAAAATAAAGCTCTCTGTGACCTGGCCCCTCCTTACTTTCTAGTCACATTTTTAGAATTCCATTTTGTGCCCTGAAATCAACAAACTGCGTTTCTCACCCAGACAGCGGGGTGCGTCCTGTCGCCAGGGCTTTACTCCAGCTGCCCCCCATCCTGAGGCACCACTCCCTCCAGTCTTCCCTGTGCACGCTGTCCACCTGTAAGCCTCACCGTGAGCGTTGGCTCCTCTACAGAGTGCTCCTGAACCCCAGGATATGTTAAGTCCCACTCCTTGGCAGCCCCATTGCACGTGACAATGATCTTTTGGTACATTAACTGCTTTATTGAATCATATTTGGGTGTCTGTCCCCCCCACTAACTGTGAGGTCCTCTGAGGCAGGAAACATGTCCGATTCCTCTTTATGTCTCAGCACAGCCCTTGGCTTGCTGCAGGTTTTCAGTCCATGTCTGGTCATCTAAATTCCACCAGATTTTAGAGCTCCATCAGGTTAGCCCACTCACTTATTTATTCCAGACCTGATAACTGAGGGCATTATTTTATGCCAGGGACTCTTCTAGGAGCTGAGGAAACACCTGTGAACAGAGGAGGACTTTGTCCTCATGGAGTTCACATTTTAACAATAAGGAGGTTGACAGTTGTCCAATAAACAAATGTCCAGAGGCGACAAACTAGGTAATGACTGAGGGTGGGTGGGATGGGTTAGCCCTACGTCAGCAAAGATGAGAGAATTTTAGTAGGGCAAACCTTACAATAAAGGTTTATTTTTTTCCCCATAAGCAGTCATTCACTGATATGGAAAATATGGAGCTATGCATGTGTGAATACATATTCATTTATTTTCATAAACTGGTAAGATGCATTATAGAATCTTTAGTAAGAATCATAGAAAAACACCATTGTATGGTTTCACTTTTATGTACATTATTTCATTTGATCTTAAGAGGAACATAACAGAAGTCATCTTACCGCCACATAATGGGTTAAGAAACAGACTCAAATAAGATTGGTGGCTTAATCTAGACTATAGAAGCAGTGTTAAGGCTGGTATTTCCAACCAGGTTTTCTAATCTTAAGCCCAGTATTCCTTCTATCAAACCATGATGCTTCCCTCAAAGCCTTTTTGATCCTGTTCTTCCTAGAGGAAGTTCTAACCCATTTCTCTTAGCCTTGCTGAGCCTTTTTATATAATACTTTTCTCATATCAGACGGTGGGCAGGGGAGGGGGTTCCTAAAGATTCAACTATTGCCATGTCAAGATGTTTTTTAGTGATCCTAAGAAACTACCTAAGAGCATTTATTAAAAAGCTATTGTATTTATTAATTTACAAACCTGGGATTTCACTTGGCAAATACAGAAAGTCATATACAAAGTTTGGTCTTCTTTTAATTTCTCTTGCTGCCTACCCCCTTCTTGCCTGAAGAATTTTCTGTACAAGGAACTAATCATCATTCACTCATTACCTAGGGGTATGAGAGAGAGTCAGTCTCTGTGTGGGGAGCATTTGCATGAGCAGGAGAGGAAGGGGGAGAAGTCCTTCACCCAAGTACAACACAATGGTGGGTTTGAACTTGAAAAGCAGGGTCAGGACCTGTTTTAAATTTTAACTGCACTGTACTCAGAAAAAAGCAGGTTTACAATTGTGAGTACAGAAAACAGAGTTTTTTCTTGCATTATTATTTATTAATGACTCTATTATTTATTATGATTATTAACCTACTTTGGCCCATCCCTGTATTTGTGGAGAGCCCACCGGGCCAAAAGCCATTCTAGGAGTTGGGAACACAACAAGAACAAAAAAACAGACAGACCTGTAAAAACATGAAGAAGAGTAAGATCCTGACTTTGTGATGTCTAACCGGACACAAATCTCACCTACACTGATACCAGGGTATGTGGAGAACCACAATAGTTTGATGACAAGTTGGGCACTCTTTGGTGTGGCTTTTACATGGCTATCAAGTTTAGAGGGTGTGCAGACAGGTGAAATCACAGTGGAGCCGGAACGGAGCTTTCAGATGTGAAAAAACTGTAGTTCCAAAGACAAAACTGATTCTGTGTCACATACACAGTATAGGTGCCCCAGAACTTCAAAGTCCCTTTACAAGGTCCCCGTTTTGAAGAAAATGACATATAAAAGCACCTAGCTCAGCTTAAGGCAACTTAGAGCTACAAATGGCAGCAGAAGACAGAAAAAGAAGAAGACAGAGATAGGGAAAGGAAGAAGAAACTAAAGCAGCTGGAGACCATTCCAAAGGCCAATAGTTAACTTGGGTAAGTGGGAGCAAGTCCCAACATAACCAGAAGTGTTGGCTGTTTACTAAATCATCCAAGAGAAACAGCAAGAACAAAAGAATGTCCCAGCCCTGACCTCAGAAAAGTGAAACTGTAACGATTAAATGGAAAGAAAGAATGTCCAGGACCACATTATACTCAGAGGTATCTATTTAAAACACTGAGACAAATAAGAAAGGCTCCCAAGTCGCTTAGGAAGACTACTACAGCCCTGGCTGGTGTAGCGCAGTGGATTGAGCGCGGGCTGGGAACCAAGTGGTACCGGTTCGATTCCCAGTCAGGCAGCGCACATGCCTGGGTTGCGGGCCAGGTCCCCATGAGGGCCATGTGAGAGGCAACCATACATTGCTGTTTCTCTCCCTCTCTTTCTCCCTCCCTTCCCCTCTCTCTAAAAATAAATAAAAATAAAATCAAAAAAAAGAAAGACTACTACACAATATGTAAAGGAGAGATGGAACAGAAGTTAATAAAGTTCTCATTGTGCCCAAAAGGAGAGATGGAACAGAAGTTAATAAAGTTCTCATTGTGCCCACCATTTCCCGTCATGTCTTAGACTTTTTTTTTCTAACGTGATCTGGATTTAAATGTAGATTTATCTTGCTAGCTAAGGTATGTGTATGTTTTTATTACTAATTACTGTTCACTTTTTCAGAACTGTCTTTAATTTTTAAGCTATTAAGTGACTTTTGAAGCTGTCTGCTCTCTACCTAGGCTGTGAGAGAGAGGAAATTTATTTTATCTATTTTAGGTTCTGCATGCATAAAGTTATTAGAGATACCTTAACATTTTGATAAGTCTTGCTTCAAAATGTTCAAGAGCAACCTTCCTGATTGACAGATTTGGGAACTTGCTACTTTGTTTCAAAAGAAATAATATCAGAAAAACATTGGTCCTGGAGGCCACCCCTAGATCCTCTGCAGGAAAAACTCCTGCTCAGGACAGTTTCTGTACAAAAATGGATGAGTTCTCCACTGCAATCAATGGCTCATTCATTGGTTCCTGAGCGACATACGTGGTAACAGAATGCTCCTATCTATTTCTGATGAGAGAGCAATTCCAATATAGTGTGATTTCACAGTGTTTAAGAGCCTTTCAGGGTTCATTAGACACTGAGTAGTTTAGGCCTTTATTCTATCCAAATGGGAGTAAATCCCATGGAAGAAGTGTTCTGTCTGCGGCAATTCCATCAAGAACGACCAGTAGAGTCCTCGTGGTCTGTAGAAGCCTCGGTAATGTCTGGCAGAGAGAGGAAAGCACTCTTTGGGCTCTCATCTGTAATTTGTCCTTCAGACCAAGAACAATACAACGCTGTAATTGAATTTTTCTCTCCTTTGTCCTGTCTCTTCTTCCTACCTCTTCCTCTCAAGCCACACATCATTTATGGCAGCAATGCCCAGCTCAGACATCAATTTTTCTCGAACACTGATTCCCACCTAAAACTTACCAGTTTCCTCTGCTCAATTAGAAAATTTAATCTGTGGCACTGAACATATGCTGTTTTCAGGTGTAACTGTCCCCTTCCCGATCTCCTCTCCCTTGCTAGATTATAAAGCCTTCAAGTACAGAGACCATGGCTTGTGAAGAGACACTAAGTTTAGTTACAGCACAGAAAAGGTACCCAATGATTATCTGATAAATTTATCCATTCAATAAATACTTATTATGTACCTATTATCTACCAGTTGTGATGGGCACAACTCCTATCTGGACATGACTCACAGTTGAGTGGTGTGAATGAACACCAGTTCAATGACATTTCATGTATAAATGAGGTTTAATAAATTTCATATAAAACATGTAACCTGAGAGAAGGCTTATAACATGTCATAGGGAGCTCTATCTACAAGAAGGAACACTGTTAGCTTCTCAAAAGTTTCCCTAGGGAAATGGTATAGATAGATATCTTAGGCAATAAAGCTTAGCTTAGATTAAACAAAAATGTACAGCATAATGCTCTGATGGCACAGTGTTCTGAAAGAATTCTACCAAATCAAGTCTGATTCTTTTTTGTCTCGACAATTGACCTTAGTGATTGAACTTACACTTGACTGAAGCTCCTTTACTCTCAGACAGAGGTCCCAACACATCACTACAATAACATAAATGAATAATGGCAAAGCCCACTGTTTTCTCATAGCTGCTAGCTTTCAGGGGGTAAAAAAAAAAAAAAGGAAAAGCGAGTCTTCTGGGCCTTAATGTTATATTCTGAGAATTTTCCTTCATCTCAAATAATGAGACTCTTGGGAGCACCAAGCTTGGACAAAGTAAAATAATAAGTATGTTTTAGGCAAGACGCACAACCAAAAATGGAGCCACTTTTAGCCAGAGTTTTTCATATATGCCAAATCGAAAGTACAAAATCATCCTTTAATAGTTCCTTATGATTTCAAAGTCTTTTCATATGTGTTATTTTATTTAATTTATAAAGTACAGCTTCCTGAGAAATAAGATTCCCCATTAGTGAGAGAACAGTATACTTCAGTGGTAAAGGTCATGTAACCAGCTTAAGCTCTGACCAAAACTTAGGACTCTACTTCAAGTGCAAACTCTTTTCTGCTACTACCTGGGTCTCGTAGAATAGATTAGATGACAGAGCCAGTCACTGAAAAGCAAAATTCATTCATTCTTAGACAAAGCACTAAATGGAGTATATGAACTTTACCTCTTTAAGGCAGCCCATGAAGTTGTTGCTGACTGGTGAACCTGGCAAGTCAGCAGTACTGGGGCTTCCTCCCACGTAGAAGAAGTCGTCCGAGCCCAGCATGGTGTAGTCCTCTTGAGTGTAGCCTGTCGTGGTCAGGATGCCATCCACAGAGATTGTCACCTGGTAAAGGGACATAGGGACAAAAAATCCCAACAATGACCTTATAGTCCTATTAAAATCCGGTGGCTTCCCCCACCTGTAGCTTCACTTTCATTTAAGATTTTGGTGAGGTATTCTTTCTAATTTGGTTTGATTTGGGTATGTGCAGCCAAGTTCCATTTTCTGGTCTGCCTCCCTGTGGCCCACACCTGCAGCATTCCTCTGCAGACTCCTAGCAGAATTTGTTGGAACTGCCGAGCTGAGCAACTTGCTCTACCATTGCACTCTTTACTCAGTCAGGCTAGAAAATGGAACTGTCCTCAGACGACATCACTTGTCTCAGTTCATTGGTAAAATGATCATTTTTCGATGATTGTTAATTATGGTGGTAGTGAAAAACAGCAAAGGAGACATTTGACGATGGGTTTGTTAGGGGTTGGTCTTTGGTTGTTGATGGATTTTTTTTTCCTTTTTTCTTTTCTTTTTTCTTTTCTCTTTTGTTTCTTTTTAGATTCACACCACGCTGACAAACATGCATTCGGGTAGGGAAGAAGAAGGGTCTCGATTCACATGTGTCACGGATGGTACATGCCATGGACTTCCCCAGGACACCAACCACTGCCCTCCCTTCGCTGCCGTCACCACCACCAAGAAAAGAAATGAGGCAACTCTAACAAAAAGAAAGGAATGACAACGCATAATAACCAAAACAATAATAATGATGCCCACGGGGAAGAAGGAGCACCCATACACCCAACATCCATGAAAGGAGCAGAGGGCAGAGAGAATAGATGGGGCCTCAGAGCGTGCACACACCACACACCAACACACCCATGCAAAAATTATCTGGAGCTAAGAGAGAAGGCAGAAGAAAAGGGAGGGAAGTGGGAGAGGGTGAGGAAACGAAAAGAAAGAATCAGAATCCATGTCATCCTTACATGCACTGCAACAACTGAAAAACAAGATGGGGTGTGGAATAAACACTCAACACTAACAGGTCGTCTTTCCCTTGCCTGCCACCTCCCTCACTTAAAAAAAAGAAAAGAAAAAGTCCAAACCCAACCCCCAAACATATGAAGGATGAGAAGAAAATTAAAAAGAGCGGAGACAAATAAAAAAGAGAGAGAGAGAAGAAAGTGGACTTGAGTTGAAAATTGGGTAGTTTGTTAGTAATGAGGAGTAAAATGAAGGAACAAAATCAGATGCCAATGGGGAAATCCACAAGACAGGGACATGCCATGCAGAGTGTGGACAGAGAACACAATTGGCGGAGCTCCCTTTGGCCATGGTGGGGAGTAAGGTGAAAGAAGGGAAAAGAAGAATACGGGAAGCAGAGTACTATCCTCCCCAGATCACCTGCGGCAGCCGTGGCCACACAAATGGGGAAGAAAGGAGGGATTAAGGAATGGGGAGAGTCAAAGAAAGGAGGAAGAGTGAGGGAGGGGAAGACTCAGAGATTAGGAAAGTCCTCAATATAAATCCAGTGGTCCCTAGTCTGTAACTCCAGAGTTGCAAAACAGAACAAAAGAAAAACAAAACAAAACAAAACAAACTTAGCTAAATGGAGAAACTTTCCTTAAAAAAATGCCTTTTTGAAAAAGAAAAAAACTAACTGGAGAAAAAGAAACCATTCCAACCAAACCCATCCAAATATCATCTGCAGGACAGGTGCATCCCTTTCCTTTTTATTTTTTTTTAATAAAAACAAAAAATTGGCATTTAATTCAACAAAAAATTTAAAAGAAGGAGAAACAAGTCTAAAGAGGATAAAAGAGGGGTTGGGGAGGAAAAGGGGGGCAACACACGGCAAACCCAAAAAAAGAGACAATAAGAATGATATCTACCAGACAATGTAGTTTGTTTACCATAGCGTGTCCGATGCCTGAGTGCTTTGCGGAAAAGGGGGAAGAAAGGAAATTAAAAATTGTGAACAGAACGATTGTTAATTAAAAAAACTAAAAAACAAAGATGAGTCGTTAGGGTGTTAGTACATTAGTCGGTTAGTAAAATGACACATTGCATGAATGATCTTGTGTTAGTTTTTCAAAAAAAAGGCACCCAACACAGAAAAAGAGAGTGGGGAAGACAATGAGACCAGGACTCTATGGAAAACCTTGGCACCCAGGACACAGCCAGGAAAGGAGGTGCAGTCCGCCTTGTCATTTTAACTCCCCACTTCTTCCAAATAACGATCAGATCAGACCTCACCCCAGTTAGAATGAGCATCATACTTACTTTCCAAGGGCTCTTCTGAAAGAACACCACCCCCTTTCCTTCCCACCCTCTAGCAATACGTATTCCACCTGTCCTGAAAGAAAAGACCCCCAAAGTTTATCGTTCCACATGTAAATAAATAGAGAGAGCCGAAATAACGATACGTCGGTTTTTCTTTGTTTGTTTGTTTATATCTGACTCTGACTACATGCACAGACAATCATGACTTTCTCCTAGAACAGAAATAACTTAAAATATTTACCAGCCACATCTAACATAGGAGGGCTACATCATGTACCTTACTCGGGGATTCCACAGGTGATGTAAAGACCTGATTTTGTATGGATTTGTGCAGCAGGAGGGTAATATTCTTCTTTTTTTTTCCCCCCTCTCAGTGTAGAATAACTGTTTGGTTAGAATGCATCAAAATAGTTGGAGTCTTCTCTCTTACCCCATGAAGTTTTTTTTTTGTTTTGTTTGTTTTTTTTTGTGCTTTTTTGCTTTGCCAAAATGCTTCCTGTTGGGAATCACTCTTCCCGACCTCCCCTGCCCCACCCTATTCCTCTTTAAGAATGCTTTTCAAGTTTTTAAGTATTTTAAGCAATTTTTTACATGGCTAGCAGAGAGGACTGGCGGGTTAAAATGAGAACAGAGGCCCCACAATTAGCCTCCTCCTTGCTGTTTTTGAATGCTAAATTGTCAACACACCTCAGCTGGGAGTTTGGAAGGTTGGAAGGCTGGAAGACTGGTAACCCGTTTCATGTTTGTGGTTTGACAAAAATCACATACAAAGGTAAAGAAATTCATGTGATGGCCATGACCTTAGACTCAGGCAAGGTCATGGACCAAAAAAACAAAAACAAAAACAAAAAAAAATCCCCCCCCCCAAAAAATAAAACATAGAAATACATCACTACCTTGGTCCCTAATCTCAGTTATGGTTTGGAACAGATAGTCCCCACTCCTTCCTTTCATGAGAACCCCCAATAAAGTGCTGGCCGTTGCCCAGACTTGGCTCAAAGGCAGAACCATGAGTAGATGACCCAGAAGGAAGAAATGGGGAAATTTTGCTCCATCTGATAATGAGCTCCAAGTAAGCTTTCCTTGAATGAATTTTTGCCACAGAAGCCAATCGACCTTACCAAAAAAGTAGATGAGAGGGCCAGAGGCTTGTTATCAAATATTTATGAAGTGGTTCACAGTTTAATTGAAATAGGAGCTTCCCACCCCTGCAAATGTATCCTAGGGAACACAAAAGTATGTTCTAAATGTATTTTTAATGGGCAAAATAATATTAGACGATTCAGTGTTGAAAGGATTGCATTTATAAATCAACTCTACTCCTCTGAGATTTCCCTCTTTCAATAGATTGCACTTGGATTGCAAAATTCAGTCAGGATTTCAGTGAGGTCCAATCTTGTGCATACTTTCTCTAGAAGATTCAATCTCCCACTGCCAAGAAATGCCCCAATACTCCAGGGCCTCTCTGTAGCCTCATCTGAAATTGAGAGCTCTCCTTTTCTACACCCTTGGTGACAGATACAGTCACCTTAGTGACAAAATACTCAGCCTGTAAATAGTGTGCATGTCACAGAGAGTCTAGCACCAGACCATGGATGAGCTCATAATCCTTCTGGAACGTAAGGTACTTTGCATATTTAACCACCGCACACGGCTGGGGAGGATTGTAATCACCATTTCACAAATGGGAATGGTGTGGAAAGGTCCAATGGCTTGTCCAAGGGCACAGAGAAGAGTCGGGTCTAGAACTTGGAAAAGAAATCCTCAGGGGCTGCTTTCCTCTGCTTGCTGATTCAATAGCACAACCAATATCGGAATTGCAGTTTGGTTTACCACATTCAGTTTAAAGTACTAAATTGGGGCCCAAGTCTATTTTGGAAAAGTGTTTTCAGTGGAAATAAAAGCAAGCCTTTCTCCAGCTAATTAGAATCATTTCTAGAATGGCAAGGAAGTCTGGGGGCTAGGTGAGAGTTAGAGAAATAGATTGGTTGGGGAGAACCACAACCCAATTCTGCTCCCCAGCACATGAAAATTCTCCTCTCCACTGATGAATGTCTAGAGGGTGTTACTGTGTACCTGTCAGTCAAAACTGGCAAAAGGTCATATTTCACTTGGTCTAGACTCTACAACTCAACTATATCAAGCCCTTACATGTTAGCGAATGGAAATTTGACTTGGGCTCTCTTGACAGTTGAGAAGGTCTCTTCTGAGTAAGTATGGATGGGGGATGATGTTAAAAAAAATATATCAGCAATAGGGTTCTTTGGCTTTGAAGGAAGAAAAAACAGAACAGTGATTCAAAAATGTTCAATCCACATGTATGAAGATGACTGGGGAGTCTAAGTCTTGTGTTATTTGGCAACTTCACCACAGATAGATTAGAATCTCCCATCAGGTGGCTGTCTGGACAACCTTAGGTATGGAAATGGGTGTTTTGATTATTGTGTGTTTCCCATATGTGTGAGTTTTCTCCATTTATTTAGTATTATTAAGGAGTTACACTTTTATTAATCAGAAAATACATGCAAACACTTGTAAGTTCTTATGATTTCATATTTACATTCAAAAGCATTAAGTCAATCATATCACAGAAGAAAATTTGATAAGCACTCTCTAGAAATTTACATAATGTTTCCTGATTAATAAAGGATCAATGTTGTCCAACTGGGTCTCATAACAAATTCTCAAGAAGAAAACCAAGTGAAAAGAGTAACCTGGAAAAGGCAGTCTCAGCACAGATCTTGACTTTTGTAGGAAAAGCTTTTTTTAACTGAAGTGGGCTGGTTAGGTATTCTTATTGCCATTATTGTTAGTTATGAAATTGAAACAGCTTCACTGGACTGCGGTTTTCTGAGCGTGTGGTCACCTGACAGAGTTGCCTACTTAGAATCGGCAGGCGATGGGAGTTCTCAAGCACGGACAGAACCAGGAAAGGCTGCTCCAAAGTTGACATTTTTATTTGGGTCCTTCCACTTTCCAGGCCTCCCAATCAACTGAAGAGTCTTGGAGGTAGAGGCATGAGCAATAAAGTAGAAACACCGCACCAAGGAACAAAGAAACAGAGGAATTCAGAAAGATTCCAGCTAATTCATTCCAAGGCTAGAGGTTAACGTAACAACTGAAAAAATAAAATTGGGTGAGGGGTTGTAAATTAAAAGGAAGAGAAAAAGGAAGACTTTTTCTAGAGGGAATTAAAATTATGGCATCATGGCAATGGCTAACTTAATTAAAAAGAAAAACATATTCAAAGAATGAGGAAAACCTATTAAGCTGCAAAAACAAAACACTGTCTTTAATTGAATTTAACAATAAGACGACAAGATTCAAATGTGTAATTAAGAAAATGATTAAAAGGAATGCAGAAAAAAGGAATGAAAGTACTTATAACTTTTATTATCTATACAACTGAATTTTTCCTTAAATAACAAGCACAAATGGAGAATTGAAGTACAGAGAGAAGCACATTTTAATAATTTTCCTTGTGCAATTGCAAAGACTTGGAAAAAGTTAGACTTCGACAAACCCAAACCCATATCTATACCCCTCTCCGCCTCATCCATCACCTGCTTCCCAGACTTCCTCCCTGACTACCTAAGATGAGACCCTGAGCGCTCTCTCCCTTCAGCATTACCTGCCGGAGGTTGCGTGTCACTTTGACATCGTGCCAGGCGTTGTCATTGAACTTTCCATTCACTGGCTCCACAATGGCCTCAAAGGCCCCAGACCCCAGGTTAATGACCAAGGAGACCGCACCATCCTTCAGAGCCAGGTTGACGTAGTCAGCCGACTTGCCCGTGTGCAGGATGAGCCCATTCCGCTGCCAGGTCTTAAAGGAGAGGGTGATTTCATCACTGCTGCTCTGGATTGGGTTCTGAGACAGGTCGTAGCACAGGTACTCTGAGCCTCTGAAAGTGGCCACATTCTCCTCTCGAGCTGCAGGCGAAAAAGGAAGGAAGCAGTCAGTCAACACTTGACTGGCATGAGTCAGACAGATCTCTGAAAAAACAAAGAGAACGCACCCCCAGGGCACCGTCCCGCCACTGGGCTGACACCAACTACACTGCCTCCAATTCTTCCCACAAGACTCCTATCTAAGCACCAGGAAAACCAGCAGAGAAGGAAACTGCAGAGAAGCTCCATGTCCATAGAAGGGTAGAAACCCAACACAATGGCATAGGAGAGCCAGCTGTCTTTCCTTCACATTTTCTCAGAAACAAACCTGAAGGGAAATTTCAGACAAAATGGTAAAATAAGGTCTACCTTGCTTTTGCTTCAATGATGGCCTTTAAATGCTTGTAGAAGAGCTGGTTTAGGATGGATAACTATGTGTTCTGACAAAGGGTTTTAGCTCTAGGTAACATCCATTGATGAAAAACTAAAAATCAATTGCCCCAAAAGATTTGGCTCTGATTGGGATCCATCAGCAAGCCAGCTAACTTTGGGTTCCATGGTGAGTTCTAAGCCCAGTGGAACATGACTGGGTTAGTAAATTGGAGGTTGTACCTGAGAAGGTGATCAAGCAGATGAGTAAAATGAACAGAATGAAATTTGGTAATACGCTTTGACAAGACAGCATTACCTCCCTTAGACACAAAGGGACTTCTGCTCTGGGGGTCTCTTGTTTTGTTTTGTTTTTTTTTTTAAGATTTTATTTTTATTTATTTTTAGAGAGAGGGGAAGGGAGGGAGAGAAACAGCAATGTATGGCTGCCTCTCACATGGCCCTCACCGGGGACCCGGCCCGCAACCCAGGCATGTGCCCTGACTGGGAATCGAACCAGGACCGCTTGGTTCCCAGCCCGCGCTCAATCCACTGTGCTACACCAGCCAGGGCAGGGGGGTCTCTTGTTTTAGGTGGCCCTGGTCAGACCAATTCTCCCGATGAGAGTAGGGGTCCACAAGGCCAAGATGGCATTCCACTGGAGCCGTAGACTCAAGACCACATTCCAGACACCGGGGCCCTGAAATCCCCTACCCAAAGAGCCCCAAGTCTGTTTCCAGGGCTTGTGTAGGCCTCTCCTGGATCTATTTTCTGGGGGAAAAAATCATGCTGTCAATACGTATACCTCAGAGTCTGAGGATTAGCAATAGGTGACCTTTTGCAAGGCTTTGGACAGAACTTGGCCTCATGGGCTAGAACATCCACATGCATTTACGCCAGACCCCTTTGTGAGGCAGAATGGAGCCAAAGATAGGAAGAGGGGGACAGGACACAGGCTGAGGACCCGAGGGGCTGCCTCTCTCTGTCCCAGCAGTTCCCAAGGCAGAACTCTGAGGAATCCAAAAATTCTAAATGCAAACCTGGCTTACAGGTAGTTTCAAAGGTATATTTTTCAAGATAAGAGGATGGAATATATTTTATTGAATCATTTGTTGCTTTGATGTATAATTTCGACACACTGCATGTGGACTTCCATTTGTCCCATGGCCTGACAGCCTCACTTAGAGCGGGTGACTTCCTATCAGGGTTGATCAAAAAGCTGCCTAAAGCACCTCATTAATAAAAGGAAATGTACAGCAATGCAAGGTTAGATATTCGGCTTCCCTCTAAGGAGTGGGGACTACAAAATAAGGTTGAGAGAATTCTATTCTTCCTTCTAGAATGACCCTTCAGCCTTACCAACCAAAGCCAACTCTCCCTCAGCTCAGATCCTTATCAACCCTCACAGCCCATGGTCAGTCACTTAAGTAAAATGAACTAAACATTTTCTCATCATGAGGTTAGAGTTATAAAGGAGTCACTTCTATAATGTGGGGAAATGACCACCCACTACATACTATTAAATTAATCACAGCATCATGACATCATTAAAACATGAACCCCAATTTCATACTCTAGAGAGTTAAAGAAGTGATGAAGTTTGTCCTGTATGTTCTTGATGGCCTCAGTGAAGTGTGATCACCCGCATGTTTATGTTTGCACACACACACTGATATAAGCAAAAGGGGCCTGTCCACTTGTAAATGACCACAGTATCTCTTATTTATATACTATAAGGAGCAAATACTACTGAGCACATAACTTATGCCTCATGTATTTTATCAAAATAGCCCCCAAAATTCAGAGTAGAAATTCGACACTATCTGTATGTTTGAAATGGATGCAGCCAACACCCTAAGTAATCTGTCTATTGTCATGATCTCTCCTCTCATTTCTGAAGAAATGGCTTTGTTAAAATGCACCTGGACAAGCCCTTGTTCGGTAGCCCTAGAGGTGAGGCTGATGGAGTAGAAGATGGTAAATCAGATGAAGTCATCGCCACTAAGCTCTTCTCACACAGACACAAATGTGCTCAGAGCCAAGTACTATGCCCGTCCTTGGCACCACATGAGGTATATTAATGGGTGTCTTCTATAAACATTTAAGTTACTGAACAGAGATAAATGACCAAGGAAAGGAGGCCTCCAAAGAGAAGCTTAAATTAATCACATACCCTTTAACAGGGGAAGGTTTGACACAGAACAGCAAGGCACCAATATATTATTTAATGTGCTACGTGGTGCTTAATATGTTTCATATAATTAGACCAATGAGTCTGTCAATATAATAAATTTTAGAGCTACAACGGATTTTAGAGATTGCCCGACTTAATGCCCGTGTTTATGAAGGAAGAAACTGGCAACTAGGAATAAGTGTGTTGCATAAGACAGTTTGTGGTATTCTGGACTTCTAGTGCCTCTGAACTTTTCTCTAAATATCAGTTTAAAAGATAAATAAATAAAGAAATATCAGTTACCTTTCCTTTTGCCCATCATTCTGGATATTACCAATGCTCCTACTCTACTTCTCAAAGAACACAAATAATTTCACGGTTCTGTGCACTGACTTATAAACCATCCCAAACCTTGCATAAATGGAGCCAAAACCTATTCCCTTCACCTTATAGAAATCATACTCGTTCAGCAAAAGAAATGTTTCCTTCCTCCCCTGAAATCTGGGTGTGTTTAAAACAAAGAACTTGTTTTATGTGGAAAACCACAGAAGAAAAATGACATCATTGTAGAGAAAAGAATATTACAATAAATAAACAAGAAATAAAACCAAGGTGAGAAAAAGGGTCTATGTAAATCACATGCATCTATCTGCTAATATCATGCAAATTAGGCAAAGGTAGCCCAGTGCATTCTTTCACAAGTATCCAATGAAAATAGTTTTCCTTCCCCATCTCTCCATCAATGATGAATTTTTCCAGATTACCTCTTACCTGGGCTGGAGGAGGCCACCAAGGCACCCGAGATGCTGGGCACTTCCCTCCACTTGTCAACAAACAATTGACAACTGAAAGATACTCTCTGAAACCTATTCTAGATAAGCAAGATTATATCATTTGTAAGTCATGGGACACTGTCCTGACTGTTACGGGGAAGAGAGGCATGGGCAGCGCATGACCCACTCTTCAAAGGAGCAAAGCGGGAGACAGAGCGAGGACCTTGAAGGAACTGTTCCTTTGAATACTCTCACAGCTGCCCTTTTTCTCCTAAAATCCCAATCTGTCTTAATTTCCTTTCAGTACCTAAGGTTCGAGCACTTTCTTATCACCTCGAAAACCATACTAAACGGACAGCGAATGTAACTAAAAAGGTATGAAACCAGACAGTGACAAGCCCATATTTCTAAGCCCATTCAATTCTCCAAACTCTCCATTAGAAAAAATGTAATACTGCCCAAATTCTGTGTTTCTATACTTAGTGTTTACACTGGGAAGGAGGTTAAAGAGACAATGCAGTCACCTTGTATGCATTCAAGCTGAATAGGTAGAGAAAATGAATGCAGGGGATTATGTAACACAGTACACAACGGCTTAGCATAAAGCTATGGCTTGGCAAGAGGGTAGGCACTGACGTGGCTAATGGACTGTTTAGATCCACTTAAATTATGACACTCCAAAATTTGCAATCAATTGCATAAGTGTTAAAATAAAAATATTATTCTCACTGCACAAAAAGCAGAGCTCATCTCTGTATGACAACAAATCATTTAAGTGTTCAATTGATTAAACAGTAGATGCAACCTAGATATGTATAACTCAAAATTTTAAATCAGGTGTATAAGATATGTAAAGTGCTGATCTTTCAAATGGCTTGTTGATCCCAGTACTGATACATATACATGGCATTAGCAAGCATTTACTCAATTCTATTTTCTTCCTCCCAAAACACCCAACTAGTGATTTATATAACTCTATTTCTCTGAGAAATTCCAAAACAGATTAAAATATTCACTATAATTTTTTTTTACTATGCAACCTAAGAACTGTGGAGAAATGCATATCACTGTTTCACTGGGCCTGCGGTTCCTATTAGCTTACTGTCTTGGGTTTTGAGATTAAAATATCTGGACTTTATTCTGAAGGTTATGAGGAACCACTGCATAAATTTACTGAGAAAATGGCGGGTCTGATTTGTATTTTTAAAAGGCTGCATTGACAGTAAACTGGAAGAAAAAGAAAATGAAAGGCAGAGAGCTCAGTTAAAAGATCAGAACACAGTTGAACCATTTTTCCAGGGGTACCTGGGGCTGGTTCAACCTGGACAGTCATACAGTTCCCGAGTGACATTTGCATTTGACTGGGCAAGAATGGAAGCAAAAGATTCCTAGAAGAGACAACCTAAGGGACCGAGAGGCAGAGATCATGGGAGAGAGCCAAAGTTTGGATAATGAGACCCCAATGCAACCATGAAAAACTAAGGACCAGAAGGAAGAATTTCCCGGTTCGATTCCCAGCCAGGGCACTGCCTGGGTTGCAGGCCAGGTCCCCAGTGGGGGCCATATGAGAGGCAACCATACATTGCTGTTTCTGTCCCTCTCTATCTCCCTCCCTTCCCCTCTCTCTAAAAATAAAAATAAAATCTTAAGCCCTGGCTGGTGTAGCTCAGTGGATTGAGCGCTGGCTGGAAACCAAAGGGTCCCGGTTCGATTCCCAGTCAGGGCACATGCCTGGGTTGCGGGCCGGGTCCCCGGTGAGGGCCATGTGAGAGGCAACCATACATGGCTGCTTCTCCCTCTCTTTCTCCCTCCTTTCCCCTCTCTCTATAAATAAATAAATAAAATCTTTATTAAACAAAAAAAATTAATAAAAAAATAAAAATAAAATCTTAAAAAAAAAGAAGTCAGAATTAAGGGACAAGAACATAGCATCAGACATAAAAGGGCTCAGATGAGAACACATTAGAATGGGTAAAAAAGGATGCTCAGTCCATTTGCAAACATGTTTAATTTTTAAGATATCCTAAACTTCCAAATGCTTTCTTCAACAAGATTTGTATTCTCTCAGCGCTCTGTGAGGTCACTTTGCTATGATGACAGCCATATGAGGAAGTGGAGGCACAGAGAGTTTAGACATGTTATCCAAAGCACTAGGTTATCCAAAGCACTGAGGTTCTAAAACCTCAACCCCCTGATTCTCATTCCCTGATTCTTAGTCCTACCACCACCATGCCAGCAACTCAAATTCTCAGAAATAGGTGCTTAGGACCCTGTAGCTGATGTCATGCACCTGTATGAAGTTCAAAGGCATCAAAGGAGAACCACCAATAACAACCAGATCAGAGCCCTCTCAGGCAGCAGAAGCCCCAGCCATGGATCAGGGAGTGAGGCTGGCTCTTCTCCAAAATTCTTTAGTAGCAAGTTGGAAACAGTCACATTGAGAAGATCATACTCTTCACCTCCATCAGAGAACCTTAGAAATGGAATTTTTAGGTACCACTTGGAAAAGCCTATTAAAATGCTAAGGCCTCTGGAGTGGCTGTCACCACTGGCCCTGAGCAGAACTCCAGAAAGGGAATAGAAGCCAGCTTCCTGAGGATGCGTTGAGAGACCCTGGTGATACTGCGCTTGTCTTTGAGTCCTTTGTCCTTCAGTTGGCCTCTGTGCAGCAGCACAGGACTGTCATCTGCACTGATGCAAAGACAACCCTGGCTGGCCATCCTGCCTGGACCACCCTGGAGCTAATGAGGTACAAAAACTCATGGGGCTGCTGCCACCCTCCCTGCTAGAGAAAGAAATGGCCTGTGGTCCTGGGGCTGGCTTGCTGACTCCTTTCCTCTGACCCACGAAACTCAGCAGGAACAGCACTGCCCCTCCTCCATTGGTGCAGCTGCACTGAGAGCCTTCAGGTTCTTAAGTTGCGAACGGATGGCATGTGACCCACTTCTTCTGGCCACTGCTTCCAAGGCAAAGAACCCCTGATGATGATGGGAAAAGGCACCGGGCTCCAGGTGGGAGGTTGGGGGTGGGGGCAGGATACACAAAGAAGAAATGTACTTTCACAGAAGTCCACAATTCCACAATTGTTTTGCCCATTCCTACAGTGTGATGCATACCCACTGAGTTCTGAAACATACCTTGAGACAAGCCAGCAATGTGGGTAGTTTGCTGGCAAAGGAACAAGTTAAGGCAAGTGGGAGTTTGTTCTCACACAATTCTGTTTTCTTTCCATGATAAGAACCTGCTAAGAATCCAACATCTGGAACAAGGACCCACACCTCGAACAAGCTGTGGCAGACACGTAAGTTAGGTGCTGAGTTGTGAGGAAATCACACTTGTAAAAATGAGGAAAAAGCAGAAATCCTTTTACTAGAATAAATTCTACTGCATATCACCTAATGACATTTCCTGCTAGAATTAGCAAAGGAACACACTGATTTATAAGAAAGATAAAAGACTATATGGGCGACCGTTCTCTTGGTTCTTCCTGCCCCATCTCCCTTACATTTTAGGGTCAAACACAGCTGTTGGATAAACCAAGCTGCAAAGCCATCCCTGAGGACAGACAATGACTCCTTTACCCGCCACATCCCATCATACAGGTATTTTTAAAGCAGAGTGCAGCAGCAGAGAGCAAACTGTGACACTGTGAGCCATCCCGGGCTACAAAAGAAAACACATAGGAAACCTGACCTCCTGAGGCCAATTCTAACCCTCATCCTCAGAGACCCTCTGTAGGAAAAGATGCAGCAGAAAAATAAATGGACTTTTCCACACTGCCTGGGTCACGCACTAGCCTGCAGATGCTTCTTGAAAGGGATGAGAAGGAAAATAGTAAATCAAGTTGTCACTTGGAAAATAAACAGCCAGGATCCTGGCGAGAAAAGCTGCCTGAGCCCACAAAAGAATGGCCTGGAAAATCACGCTTCGCTGAAATCACTAGAAAGCTAATGGCATCCTGAAGACTGCATTGCTCTCAACTGCATTACAATAAAAGTTAACTTTTCTGTTCATTCATTTAAGGAATAAGTATGGGCATATGCCTACTATGCACCAGGTGATATGCCCAGGCTGAACACATTGAAGCTGCACAGCAACCCTGTGAAGAGGAATAATTAGCTTATACTTTACTGAAAAAGAGAAAGTGTAAAGCTAAAAAATAAAAACAAAATACCATGAAGGCCTACTAAGTGCCAGACTCTGACATGCACTCACATTAAATAGGGCACCCATCTGTAACTCCCAGTGTAGTGGGACTGCAAACTTGGTGACATAGAATGCAGTGACAAAGGCTTTGAAGTGAATAGACGTGAGTTTGACCGCCAGCTCCAGAACTTACCTAACTCTATGGAACTTGGGCTTTTTACTTAACTTCTCTAACCCTTAGTTTCTTCATCTGAAAAATGGGAACAACCATAGTACATATTTCAGAGAGTTTCTGTGAGACACAAATCAAATAAAGTTCATGGCCCAGTTCCCAGCCATAGACATGTCAGCTGCTGCTGCTCCTGTTGTTGAGAATGCACACATAAACAAATAATTACAGTTCAGTGTAGTAAATGTTTATTAGGTGATCTAGGCACACTGGAGAAAAAATAACTGGCCCTGGATGTTAGAGAAGGCTCCATACAGGAAGTCAAACTTCAATTGTGTTTTGAAGTATAAGTGAGAGTTCACTACACAAAGAGAGGGATAAAACTTTAGTTAGAAGAAATATTGTACTTACTGGGGTAGTCACTAAAAAAGCATGGGGTGTTCAGGGATGGTAAGAATTTCAATATGGCTAAAGTGACAGGCATGTGTGCAGGCACCAGATGCAAGCTGGGGCTTTATCTGCCATGTTCTTGAGGCACTAGGGCTAGAGAACCAGCAGAGGAGAACTTCAGCTTATGCATGGCACAATTATACCTGTGTTGTATTAGGGGTTCAGAAAATAGACAAATGGCAAGAGATGTGGAGAGGGATCCAGAAGACTAGATACTACTAAGAAACCATCACCTGCCTGCCCACTTAGGATAATTTATGTAATACGCTGTCCAACTATCAGATCCATATGAGTCACACTGTAATTATGCTTGTTTCACTATCAGCTTCTCATTTTAATTGTGAATCAATCAGGCACTGAACACAAACAGTGCATTCTGTCTTGCAGAGGGAACCCTATTTCCCTCCCCCATGATTCCATGAGAACATTTCCTCCCCACTCTCCTGAGGCAACAGTTGTAGAGTAACATTTCCACCTTCTTTCCTCTTCTCATTCACTTCCTCCAATGAAAGGAGAAATGATTCAGCTGCTGGGTGATATAGTAAGGATCTGATACCCATAGATCCACTTTTCTTAATTCAGTTCTTACTATTCCCATTTGACCTGCTTTTCTCTCAAATCTTCCCTTGCTACAAGGATTGTGAGTTCTCTAGGACCCCCATGTAGTAAAATCTAGCAGAGTAGACTCTACCTCTGCCGAAGAAGGCCTGTGGTCTTCTAGTTGTTCTGCCTATGGCTGCGTGGCTGAATTTATTCCAGGAGAAAAATTACAAGGAAGCCCAATTTGAGGGCAGATCCAAGCCATGTTCTCTAACCCAGCTCCACCAGCCATAGAACTGATGCTTGGATCCTTGACCTGACCACCAATTTGACTGTTGGGTCTGGTCTTCAAATGATTCTGAATGCTATGGCTGATACCTCAGACAACCAGTCCTTGGACTGCTTTCACTCTGACTGGTACAGAAAAGACACACCTGGAACTGCATGAGGTCAATGATAAGTAAATATGTCGATTGTGTCAGTATTTGTACAACTATCTCTGTGCCACAGTGTTTACTGAGACACAGTTCTTGAAATTATACTAGGATATGGGTGAGTAGAATGGTAAAGAATGTAACCAGGCTCACCTCACTAGAGATAAGTTTTAGATTGTGTTTTGACATTTTTGAATTTAAAACAATTACAGAAAATACACATATATACAAACCTACATATTCTTTTACCTTTGGCCCATATAAAAAAATTATCTACATTTTCTTATACTTCTTCTTTTATCAAGTTATACAATAACCAAGGCAATTGTACTGGAGTACCAAATGCCTATGTTCTACAGACTCGAGGAGGACAAAAACAATTATTAGGAGTAGGAGTGGAGAGGAGTAGATAGAAGACTATAATTTTGATACAAACAAAATTAAAAATAGTGAAAATATGTACTTGCACAGACTGTTTAGAAAGGAATATAAAAATCATGAAAGGGTCACAGAATTTGGGGAAATTCATAAAGCTATTTAGATATTTAGAAGCAATAAATGTGGATTTTTAAATCTATATGAACTTTTAAAATATTTAGTTCTATAAAATCACTCTTTTGTCTAAGACAAAAATAGTAAAGAATCCTCCATAACAAATTATCACCATAGCATCAGAAAAAACCCTGCCTCCTGCCTCAGTCAATCTGTATCTAAATCATCTTATTGGTGAAACTATCCAGTTTTAAGTATCCAGAGAGAACACGACAATTTGGTGTTATGTGAAACTTCCTATAGATATTTCAGGAGCTTAAATGGTTCCTGATCCTAAAAGAGGAAAGGAGGTCTAGAGACTGCCAGGCATTATTTAGGTGGTAAACAGAGAAATTCAGGTGTTAAAGATTTGTACCTAATGTTTCCTTCATTCAGTCCAAAAATATATCAAGAATAGGGAATATAAACTGTGGGTGGCCAATAAACTTTACCTCCACTAATTTATATACACATAATGATCGTTACTCATTATATATTATAGCTCTCTTCATATGTAATAGAATAGAAAAACATATAGAATAAATCGACCCAACAATTTCATGTAGCACTTACTTCTGGGAAAGGAGAGAAGAAATGGAACCCCAAAGGTATTTATAAGACTACATCTTTGTAAAAAGATATAAAGCAAAAATGGCAAAACGTTAAGATTTGCTCAGTTTGTGTGATAACTAAACCACTGTTTATAACATACTCTATTATAGGGCCTAGAGCTATTTATACTTGGATATATTTTATATTTTTAAAGTTATCTCTGTAGATCATTCCAATAAATGCTAAATCATTTTGAATGATTATCAGATTATTTTATATGCAGATGTCAAGTCCTCAACCATATGCTTTGAGTAGCAATTTCTCATACCTTTTCACAACCTCCCCTTGTGGAATTGAATTGAAATGCAGTTGAAATTATCTCAGTGACTATAGTCCCAGTTCCTCCTCATGCCCGCTGGTTGCCTCCCCTGCCCCTGGAGACCCGCTGCTCAGAGCCTTGGCATCAGAGCTCGGGATGGCTTCCTAAGGCCAAAGGGAAGAGATGCTGATGGAAGCCAGGGGACAGAGGAGACACCTTCATTTGCTACCATGTGATAGCTTCACAGCAAATGCTGAGAGTCAAATAAGGCTGGCGTCCAGGCTGTGTCACCGCACATCTGCACAAGCCTCCCAACCCTTCCTTTTCCACAGCAGAATAAAATCAACCTAGGCCTTTAAGAAAGTCCCCGCTGAGAGCAGGATCCGCGCCCATCCATCCGTCCTCCCCCTGATGGAGGCAACGCAGTTTCTCCTTTGTTACACTCTGGGCTCTGTCCACACGTCTAGACAGAGTGGCTTGTTAAGAGGCCCTGGAGTCAATGCCGGGACAAGATCAATAAGGCTTTTTATGACACAATGAAAACTTTCTAGTTTGTTAAATGCGGCTAATCTACCATTTCTGCAGTTCTCTTAAAGCTTTCAGTGCTGAGAACTAGAGCCTAGGTGATTAAAACCCTGTTCAGAGACACGAACTGGGGAACTCGGCCAATGCGGAGGTACAAATCCTGGAACCGTGGGCTGTGGCTTCTTCTGCAGCGAGGTGTGCATTTCCTTTACCTCCCAGGGAAATAAAGGTGGCAGTGAGGAGATGGGGGCTGATAGTGTTAAAAATTAAAACTATCCCATCCCAGAGCTCTCAAGAAGGGACTGATAATGTCCAGGGTCTAAAGTAATCAGATGAAAGAATGAGACTGTAGGTGTGGATGAGGATGGGGTATGTTGAAAGTGGCTGGGGAGAGTTCTCTAAAACTGAGACAGACTTAAAAATCAGTGACCTGATTTAAGAAGGCTAAACAAAGGAGAAAGTCATTAACGATTGCAAATTCAATTATAGTACTAATGGTGTATATAAAACTAGAATAAAGTGTTTATTTCATTTTCAACATTTTTTCATCTCAGACTATAGAGTTTCTTCTAGAGGCAGATTTTGGTTTTGCCATAGTGTAATGGGAAATTAACACTTATTGAACCTGTACTATGCTCCAGGCTTTTCTTTACAGAGGGTCTGAATCGAACAAGCACTAAATACATAGAGTTTGACAAGAATTAAGCAAGACTTGTGTTGGTGATTTCAGTTAGAAGAGATCAGAACACTTATCACTAGAACCAATGTATTATTAACTGAGATAACAGATCTGTGTGTTCATATGTCATCTGGGAGGAAAGCTTTCTTATTTGAACACTTGGTATGCTTCTTATTTATCTCTCAAAAGCCCTGTGAAATGAAGTTTTACTAGCCCCACTTTACAGATGATAAAACTGAGGTTCAGAAGGATTGGCATACTTGTATAATGCCACAACTAAAAAGAAGCAGATCCAAGATACAAATCAATGTCAACCGCCCAATAGGATATGCTTCCCAACAGATCATGCCACCTCCTGTTGAGGACTGGGTAACTTTGCGAAGACCTCTGTCAACAGCATTCCTGTGGGAGGTGAGCTATTCATGTCTTCAAAACACACACACACACTTGCATAGCATGTCACATTTTTCCAACCACTTTCAAATACATTATCTAATTTTGTAAAGCACCCTTCTGCAGCTCTTACAAGAACCTCTATCTGCCCAACAAGGCTAGATTTCAACCAAACATTTAGATCTATTAACCACATACATTGGGATATAAATATACATCATAAGAATAATAGAGAAAATTGTGGAAATTCTGTACATTTGCAATATTTGAAATATATAAATGCTTTAAAAATACTTAATTATGAGAGCATAAATAAGGAAATCCACTTTTGATGCATTGAATCTAAAAGGGCAACCCTCCCTCTAAGTCAGAATGATTCACAAACCATTGACAGATGTTGCACCACCCCAGCAAGCTCGTGGAAGCTCCAGGGCCAAACAGCTGGACTCTGGGTTATGACACCAGAAGCTGCAGTCAGAAATATGCTCAGGTCTTGCAGAGGAAAAAAAAATTTGTTGATTTACTATTAAAAAGAACACACAAAACTGAGATTATAAGACCCTAAAACAGAGACTCAAATTGGTTTACTTTTGTAGCTTGCATGGCCATTTATGATAGATAATTACAGTTCCTATGATGTCAATAAAACAAATACAAAGTAAGATTTATCAGTGACATTTTTTATTAATGGGTTATGGTACAATAAGAAATAATTTTGATATCCCCACTAGGGTATGAAGATGTTGCATAGGAAATTCTAGATTTGGACGTTATGCTGTTTGTACTTCTCATCAACTGGTCAAGGTTTCTCATCACACCTTGTAGGTGAATGAATCAGAACAAAGAAAAGTAAGGAGACATAGGGCACACCAAAACACTGCCCTAAACTTAAAAAAACAGGGACAACTGGCTATTTCCTGCCATATGTGGTGAAATCCATCCATGTAGATATCAGCAAAGATTCATCTGCATATGGTGGCCTTCGAAGTCTAAAAGGAAGTTGACTGCAACTCATTCTCTGATGCAAAGGCCCAGAAATGTAGCCTTCTCTCTCCAGGAATGATTATACCATGAAAGACGGATGGTACCAACTAAAATAAACCTCTTATGGAGGTAGATATCACAATGCCATTACCATAATTTATAATGAAAATTTCCCACCAAAAATTCCTATAGTCCACAGACTTGAATTTAACCACTGGTTCCCAAACAATGTTCTCGATAAAGTTTTTGCCAATCCATGGCTCAATGAGGAAAATAAGGACAGTATAGTGTGCCTTTTAATAAAAGCAATGTATGCAATATTCATTTATGTAATGAATATTTATGCAGGACCTTCTTTATGCCACACACTGTGCTAGCCACTGGAAACACAAAACTTCCATTCTACTCCTTTCAATGTTTTCGGTTTTGGAATTTCCTATCTTACATAAAATGATGATGATGATAGATGAAATCTGATAATGTCATGAGTTGGCAAAATAAAAAGTCAACCCTATTTTGCTCCTTCGTTTTTCTGTAAAAATTGTACTTGTCAACAAAACCCAAGTTTGAGGGCCCACTGAATCAGAGAATCTTTGCGTTGTCAGTCAGGTGTTGGCCCAAACATTGTACTCTCCTAAAAAGGAGTTTAGCAAGTGCTTCAGATATGGTAACTGTATCCCACATTCTTTGGGACTGAGAAGCTTCCCAGGACATGGAACTTCCCGTGCCAAAACAGGAACAATCCCTGGAAAATCAAGATGACTGGTCACGCTACCTGAGTCACATGTCAGAAGCTTTTAAAAAATAAAGCAAGTCAAATAAAAACTCTCCATTAACTAAAATTGTTGACAAAGAACAGGGCTTGAATTAATTGTATACTTTTGTTAGATGTGAATTTCTAACCATTTCCAACTTGACATTCTGGTTTTTGAAGAACAAATAAGCACACTAACTATGTAAGTATTCATTGTATTCATAGCAATGTCTTCATTGCTATGTTATATTACTCCTTATGAACTTTAAAGTCATCCTATTAATAACTTGACTGCCTTTGAAGATTCAGAAAGTTCTTTGAGATTGCATGATACCTCAAAATCATCTAGCTCATCCTCAATGATCACTGTATACCACCATGAATAAACAGCTCCTGCTTTCCAATTCTTTGAATTTGAGATCATAAGTGTCATCTGTATTATAAGTAGTTAATTAGATTGTATGGAATGATTTATGCAAACAGTAGTGTTCCCTCAGGACTTGCTAGGGTAACTTTAGGAACAGAAGGAAACTTTACCAAAGCTTCAGGTAGGAGCCTCTGGTGCACTCAGGTTTGGCAGGAAAAGGCCTGTCTTTTGTCCCTGAGTGTTGCTCATTCTTTCTTCTCCACCCTGTTACCACACTACCCACTCCTCAACCAGCTAAGACCACCCCCTTCTGGGGCCTTTGTGCACCTCTCAAAGACACTGGGCCACTTTACAAAAGAGCAATAGTGCCCCACTGCACTCAATTGAAGCAGAAGACATCATAAAAGACAGGAGAAGAAAAGAAGCTACTACTCACTGTTCCTCTACTTATGTGCATGCACAGTGAGAGGCCCTTTTCAAATGTGTTTTTAATCCTACAATGACCTTAGGGAGTAGGCATTATTATCACCATTTTACATATCCAGAAATTCCCCCAGTCCCTGAGATGGGGGTGATGGTGATGATACCAGATACCATTTCTGAAGCTTACTGTGTGTTAGGAGCCTTAGCTCTGGTTTAGTATTATGTGCATAATATTTAATATAATCTTTACAACAACTAATTTTGGTATTATTACCTATAGTTTTCAAAAGGGGAAGCTGAGATTCAAGGATTCAAGGCTATTCAATGATCATTGACAATGAGGGGATTTAAAATGTGCCTAGATGTGGGTCTAATTTCAATCTCATTGCTCATTGACCTAACAGTAAGAGTTAGGTTTTGTATAAAAGGCACTATCCTGAGATCAGGTGCTAAGAAATCCACTGTGTGATCTTCTAAAGGCTCTGGGGTTGCTAGTATGGACAGCAACCCTCCTGGATGACTCTCTCAAGCTGGTCATTATCTTATTAGTTCCCTTTTCTATGGCAAGACAGCAGAACTGCCAATAAAACTTGTGTACACACCCTTCATGGTTAACATTATCATTATCTACCAAAACTTGTCTCTAAACATGACAGTGCTTGGCACCAGTGAGAGCCAAATAAGCACTGTGTGTTATTTGAAGCCTTAAGTTACTCAGTCACTCATTCAGTCATTTATCCATCCATATATTGAGATCATTCATCATGTAGTAGATTGATAGTGAAAACGGAAGAGCTCCATAGAGTTTAGCATGTCATCTAAGGTAGGCTAAGAGAGATTATCACTACACTAGACCACTAAGGAAATGTGAACAGGCTTTGAAAACACATAAAGAATTATGCAAGTTGATGGAATTATTATCCATATAAATTTTTCTCTTTTTTCCTATTCCAGAAGATATCCACCATTTCTTTAAAAGCTCTGCAGTATTCCATCATGAATTTTCCTGAAGGATAGGCTATATGGATGAGTTCCAAGGACTTTGATGTGGGGTTTACCTCAAGGCACTTAGAGAAAAAGGAATTAACTGGTTTTCATATCCTTGCCCAAGGAGAGATATGTTCCTCACTTCTATTTTGCAGGTAGAGTTGGTAAGGTGAACTCTAGCTATTAGCAATGGAAGGTACTTTTTTTAAAAAATCACATTTTCTACTTCTTTGTACAAGCCTGACATAGTTCAATGTTTGTCCAAAGGAATTAGCAATAGAGCCAAGACCAGAACCCAGGTTATCTGATTTTTATGCAAATGAGTTAGTTGCAAATTAACTCTGGGGTAGACACACGAACTTGATAACTGAAGGGACTTCAGACATTTGACCTCCAGAATACTGGATGCCTAATTCCCAGCTGAGTCCTTTCTCCAAGGCCCCCTGCAGGTGTGCCTCAACCAGAAGCATATGAATGTCAATGTTCCCAAGTCACCAGAACTGCCCCTGGGGAAGGGGCTCTGAGTAAGTAGTGGACTGCTCAGTGCTCGCATGGCTAAGCCACTCACTTGATGTGGGTTGCCTTTTCTACTCGCTGAGTTTCTTTTCCTCTTCCCCCTGCAGCAGTGGAGGCCCTGTGACTTCAGAGAGGGAATGCTGCTTAACAACTGCAATGCAATCTCCTGAAGGACTTATCAGCAGTATACAGTCCTCTTCTGACAGCTGACCTTTCCCACTGTGCTCAAGCCCAGGGAAAACAAAAGCACCCAAACAATTAAAAGCAGCAAAAGGAGGGGGAGGAGGGAAAAAAGAAACCTAGCCTAATGCAGAGCAGCAACACAGAAATTTTTTAAAAGAAAAGAAAAAGGAGGGGAAACAAAGACAAACCAAGACAATGAAGGGGGCCAGGCAAAGGAAGATTGGATTCTCCCAGTCCTCTTTATTTCTCTTCCTGATGGCTGCAGAAGGCATGAAAAGGCTGATAATAAATCTGAGAACTGCACTGGTGAGAGAAAATAAAGAGGATAAGAAAAGAAGGAGAAGCTGTGGCATGCAATAGCTTGTGATATATAAAATGCCTCTCCACCTTCTGTGAGCCCTGACAGGCATTCCAAGTGGTCAGGATGCTCTCGACCTCAGGTGCTCTCTGAGAGAGAAGCTCCTTGTCTCAATAACACAGGTCAGCCAACCACTTGGCAATGGCCTCAGACCCACTCCTCAAAGCCCTCTACATGGAGGGAAAGACCTTTGAGGATCCCATACACTCATTCCTTTATGTCTTTCCTGCTTGGTACACTGCATCCCTTTCCCAGCCCATCTGAAATACGTGGATAACTTTTATCTGACACTGATGTGGACTTTACTTGGGGAGCTCTACAAATAGCCATCCATGGAGAGGTCAGAGCACTCGCAATTATTCTGCAATCAAATTGTAAACAAACGTACATGTCTAAAGGCAAAGAGGAATTCTTTAAGTTTTAATATCTTTTTTGAAGGGAAAAGTAATGATCTATCCCTTTAAGTCTCTAATAAGTTCAGGAAGCACTTGTGATGACTGTTTTCTGCAGATCTATGAAAGACGTGTTTCACTTCTCTGTCCACGTTGAATACACCAGGAACTACGCAGACAAGGTGCGGTTCTCCCACAGAGAGAGAGCTACACAGTATTGTTAGAACTCATCATCTAACAATCTATATGAAGGGAGGTGAATCTGCAAAGAGTTAAGTGTTGCCAGGGGTCAAGTTCTACCTCCCAGGGTCCTAAGAGGTTTGTCCCCTTATAGGATACTGTTCACTGGCCATAGGGCTACACTGTTTAATAAAATGGTAGCAAACCCATTCTCAGCTGCATGCTGAGCACCATGCTCACATCCTGGACTATCTCAAGGAACCATCACAACTCTGACAGATGAGCACTGGAATAGTCTCTGTTCTGTGGAAGTGACGGTTGAGGCTTTGTAACCTGTCCACACTGGCTCAGCTGGTAAGAGGCAACATTAGGGCTCACATCCAGGTTTGGCTGACCCCAAAGCCTTCACTCTTTACCCGTGCCCTGCACAGCCTCGCCGGGTAACCTTGAACCTCATGCACAGGTGGAAGAGTGACATGGATCACTTGATGCCTCATTTGAAGCCTCCAAGTCCACCTCAGCCTCCCAGGGATTCAGGCCTGGCAGCTGATTGTCAAGCATCATTTCTCCTTCGCTTCCTGTGGCAGAATTAACCTGCTTCCTGCCGCTCTGAATGTCAGAAAGACTCCCTTTCAGTGCCTGTGTGTAGAGCCTTCTTTGTCTGAGTCCTTCCCAAAAGCAGGCAATCCGGGTTAATTCCAAAAAGTGCTTGCCTTTCTGGAATGTTCAAGGAGGATGACAGTGACCTTCCTTTGGCATGGAATATAGGCATCTCTGGGCATCTATTAATCACAAGCTAAATTAACACACATACACACACAGCCCTAACCTCCCTTGACAAAGCAGAGTGCCATTTAACATCTTAGATTAACGCCCTTTGGGGGCACCAAAGACCATATTATTATGTTAAGGACATAATAGTTACCTCCCCATGTGAGAACATTTTCATTTCTTTATGGAGAGGGCATTGTTCAATCCAATGGAATCAAGCCATAACTGTGAAATTTCAGACATCAGAAGGACAATTTTGGGGGAAGGCTGGGGGAACTCCATGAAGTCCCCCAAGTCACATCTCCCAGCAACTGCCAATTCTGACTGCTGGTATCACATTCTGAGGTGGAGAAAGCATTTTGAGCACTCAACTACATACATGAAACACACATCTGTAGATGTCAGCTCTCAGCCACAGCCAAGAGAAAACATACTTTGGGCTGCAAGCCAAGGAGGACGCCCAATAGTCAAGGATTTATTATGTGTCTATTGGGTGCCCAGCCTATATTCACCAACCTCCCTTTCACTCACGTCCTTGTTATTTCCCTACTTGCCTGGTGTGGGGCAAATGTGCTAGTGTAGGAAAAGGATCTGCTGTGGCCGGTCCTTTATTTTCTCTACATGCAGACAGGGGGTACAGAACATGTCAGCAAACAAGTTAACTTGAGAGTCATCCATCAGATGTTGGTAGACAAAAAGAATTTTTCAATCTTTAAAAATAGCCAAAGGCCTTTCTTAAGTAAACAGCCACCCACTTTTAAAACTCTCCCTCTCTGCTGGAAAAAGGAAAGGTTAATCATCAAGGCTACTGAAGAATTCTAGAGAACAGAACCAGAATTCTCATGAAATCTGAGTCAATGGAAACAATGAGTTAACAAACAGAGTATATAAAGAAAGGCAGGGCTGAAACATTGCTCAAGCTTTGGAGTCAGAATCCCACCTTTTCTTAGAAGTCATCTGATTTTTCAGCTAATTACTTAACCTCAGTTTACTCACCTGCAAATTAGAACAAATAATAATAATTTATAAGTCATAGGCTTTTTGTGGAGACTCAAGGACATAATATATGAAAAGCTTTTGGCACTGTGCTGGGATCCTTAGTAAGTAATTAATAAATGATAGCACTTACTACTAGTAGCCTATGAAAAATTACACTCTACATCTTAAAACAAAATAAGCCATGTCAGTTACTTCGAAGGAGATTAATGCAAAAGCACAACTATTTCTAAGACAAAGCCCCTGCCTTGCAAAGTTTACAAAATAAAAACATGAAAAGGTTGAGAAATATAAGGTCCAGAATATTTCTCCCATAGATCTTGCTACCTTATGGCCTTGTTGGAGGAGGCAAAGTACTTGCTAACCTCAACTCCATGTCCAAACCACCCTGCACTCACAGGGGTGTCCTGCTGGTGTCACAGTTAGATGCCACTTTAAGAAGCAGTGTTGGTTACAAGCTATAAAACAATGTGGAAGTCAGTGAAAGTTCAGTTTTCCTAGGACTCCTTCCCAAAGCTGAAGACTGTTCTGTGGAACCAAAAGGAAGAAAGAAAAGTCCTGAGGGACCAAATGCAGGTCCTCAGGCTGTAGTGAAAGGGCTCCGAAGGACCACAAGACAGAGTGACTGAAGTGTACGTAATAAAGTGCTCCAGCTCCAGAAACCATCACAGAGCAAAAGATCTGCTGAGTGTGAGTATGAGACATACCAAGGAGCCCTTTCAGTACTTCTGCCATTGCCATTCTGAAATGTTTGTTTGTACATCCTAAGTCATGCATGGGTTTTGCCATGGGTGAGAAATGAAGGCAGTGGAAGCTATCTGAAAGACTGTTCAACCTGGAATCTATAGGGTGGCCAAAATTTCCAAGTAATTACTCATTCAGCAGGACCACAGGGCACTGATCCAGCTTCATCACCTTCCACCTCTTAACTTTAAATTACGGAAATAACTTCCTTTATTGTCAACCAGAAAAGTCTCATCTTTGAAAATCAATGTTTTAGAACTAATAGGTTCTAAGTCTATACCCGCCACTTAAATTTGCAGAAGTCCATCACCTTTGTAAGTGCCAACCCCATTGTCACAAGTGTCCAAATGTCCAAATTCATTTCAGAGACATCAGTCCATCTTGCTTGAAAGTGGCATCTTTTAAAAGCTATACCAAATAAGATATGCAAATGAGGAAATGCATCAACCCAGAGGGCACTGAAGTGAAAGCTAATTATTCAAGCAAGGACAACAGGGCTTACATACAATTTAATAGAATAAAATCTCACTAATTCCTCCTAATTGGAAGAAAGATAGGTATGACTGAATTAAAAATTAATGAATGCTTTCTGAAAGAAATGCTGATTTATTCTCTCCAAGGATATAAGGGAATTTTGCAAGCAATTTAAAAAAAAAAGGGTAGTCTTTTGTAATCAGTGCATTTGTTATTTGAATACAAATAATTGTCCTGCAGTAGTGGGGATTGGTACTAATTTACTCACTTGACCCCAGAGAACGGAGTAACCATTTTATTTTTTGTTTTATAAACCCTCCCCCCTCCAACTGACACCATGCAAAGGTAAGTTTTAGCTTAAAGTATCTAAAATGGGAAAATATACCAAAATCTTATTGAGGAAGAGAAAATGCTAAGTGTCTTATTTTTTCATACTTCTCATCTGAAAAACAGAAAGAAATTGCTCTAGGTGCTTTATATAACAGGAGGGAGCGGACACATGCCAAAGCAAATAGGGCTGCAAAGAGCAGCTCCTTGTGCTCTAAATGTGTCTAGCTGTCTGCCTCTCTAGTTCTGGGCCTAAACTGAACGTGACTCAGATTCAGTCTTCATCCGAGAGCCCATGTTCTTCCTTACCCAACAACTTACTACTCAAAGGAGTTAAACATCCCTTAAAAATATTGGCAGGTCCTTCTGAAGTTGAGAGAAAGACTAGAACCTCCAGAATCACAAGCACTCCCAAACTGATGGAGATCGAGATTTTCGTTTGGCATCTCCTGGGAGTGGGAAGGGAAGCTCTTCGTGGTTAACCTCTGTGAACTTGGCCTCTGTGAACTTGGGAAGTTATTGAAACTCTCTAAGCCTCAATTTCCTCACCTAAAACTTGGATGTGATGGCATAATAACAAGTCTCACCCAGGGTTGTAGTGAGATTTATGAAATATATATGTAAAGTATTTAGAGCAGAGCCTGACAGTGAGCACGTGACATCATCAACATCATTTTACTTGGCTTTCAATGTAAGTTCCATCCACATAAAAGAAGACAGCCCTTCCATCTCCCTCCACATTCTGATCCCCAAACACCAACAGTCAACACTATCTGCTCTTAAAGAGGGTGTGCCTGCTTTATCATGCCCTCTGCCTTATGTGCTGTTCTGAGACCTGTTGGCGGCGTCCACCAGAACCCACTTGTACTTCTGATAAAGAAGCGTTCATTTGCTAGCTCCTCTATACTGCTGTGTTTACTGTGAACAAAAACACGAGAGGGAGGGGGAATATATCAGAAGCAGTTCAAGCAGGTTATTTTTCTAGCTGCCTAGCACATTATCTGCATGCAGCTCAGGACTGCGCTAGCCAAACATTACGTAAAGGGCCAGGGCAATACCTCAGTGAACATTCTGTCTGCATTCGTCTAAAACGATAAAGAGTGTCTGAACACTGGAATTGTTTCAAATGCGCGTGATGCTTTTCTCCCTTCTTCAGGCCCCATCGTCAGTGTACCAGCTTGAGGCTGACTCCCAAGGCAATGAAAATAAGAAACCCCTTCCTGTAAGAGAGCTTCTAGCCCTTAAATACCAACGATTGGTGAAGCTGGGATGGTTAAATGATAGACATTTGTTTCTCAAAGTTCTAGAGGCCAGGAAGGCCAAGATCAAGGTGCCAACAGATTATCTGGTGTCTGGGAAGGGCCCTCTGCCTGGTGTGCAGATGGCAAACTTCTTCTCGTGTCCGTATGTGATGGACAGAGAGAGCACTCTGGTCTCTCTTCCTCTTCTTGTTAAAGTCCGACTCCTCCAAGGGGCTCCATCCTCATGACTCTATCTACACCTAATCCCTCCCAAGGGCCCCACCTCCAAGTATCATCACACCAGCCATCAGGGCTGCATTAGGGAAAGGACGCAGACATTCACTCCACAGAAGCAAGAATAAATGGAAAAATTCAAAACGTAATTTTAGGAGCAGGGCTGTCTGTATGAAAAGGTGATGGAGACAAGATGGCAGGGGCGCCCAACCTTCCCCTAATGCTCAGTGGCTGTGATCTCTCTAACATGTGGTGACTCTCAGCTGAGGTAGCGGAGCTCTGCCGAAAATGCCAGCAGCGGGGGATGACTTCGGGCTTCTGAGTGTGGACCTGAATTCCTCAAGGGGATGATCTTCGTCACAGCAGTAATGGGTTTGAAGGTCAATTGTGTAAGGTTCCAACACTGGCTGGTAGAACGCAGCCACTACATCAGGGAGTCACATTTACAGTCACAGGAATAATCAGAGGGCAGAGAGAGAAGCAAAATTCCTGGAGTTCTAATGCTAGTTTCCACATTTAACGCCTACGGAAGTACCCTTCTATTTGGAGAAAGTAATTGCTTTTTCTTCTTTGGCACCAAAGCACTGAAAAATGTTACTACTGATACCTGCAACTAACAGGCTAACCTTGAATAAAAGTTATTAATATATATGATGAATTTAACATAATACAATTACATAACTTAAGTATATTATAATGTATAATTTAATTATAAAATAAAAGATTTCCCCAGTCCTCAGTTTTCTTATTTTAAAAGGTGCATTGTTTGAGAATAAAGTAAGATGAGGAAAGAGGACGGAGCACATGTAGGAGCCTCACTAAGGTTAGTTTTTTGGGGAGAACATTTTCTCCCAACTGTTTTCTAGGCCCTGATGTTCCGAGTGTACACTTCCAGTGTCAGCACTCACAGAGCACAATTTTCCAGAGGGACAGTGACTGCCGTGCATTGAATTCCAAAGCTGGTGAGCTGGCACTGTCCTTCAACTGACTTCCTGGCACATCAGACCTGAGTTCTAAGCTCACAGCTTATTAATAATGATGTAGGTGTCCTGGGCAAATATGTGTCATATGGCAAAATTCTCTCCATAAAGACCCAGAAGAAAGAACTTCATCAAATACCACAGCACACCTTAGCCTCAGGCTTTGCTTTTCACCTGGTTGGCTTCTAAGATGTTTTGTTTTTGCCAAAGTCAAAACAAAAAATGTGAACAACTCCAGCAGGGTGGCCTAGGAAGCTATGTGTGCTGAACGCACTGCCCTTCAGGTGCCTTGTCTTCTGATTTGTGTGTGAATCAAGTCCTGCACCAAAACTAAGTACTTGTTACCGCTCACACAAGGGCCACATAACTTTTTGGGTGCTAACTGTAAAACAGTAGAATGAGAAAAGGGGCAGTAAGAAATAGCTGGCTAGCTAGATAGATTGATGTAATATTATATATACTTAAAATGTATGCATATACTTTGTATGTATTATGACACAGACTCGTAGGATTGAGAGGACTCTTCAATCTTCTTCTTCAATTTATAGAATCCTCTGGCCTGGTATCTCATATTATAGACTAAACAGAGTGAGTCCTGGGAATGTGGAAGGTCTGCTCGAGATCACAAAGCAAACAGAGGAAAAACTCAAATCTGCTTCCTCACCACGACACTCCCCGACCCACCGGCAGAGGATGGACAAACAAGGAAAGAATAAAAGAAGAAGTCTGAAACAGATCAAGAAGCATCTTATCTCATAAGGAGATTCTCCCTGGGGTTTGCTGTGATGCTGCCTGGGACATAAGGATTCTAACAGCCCATTGGGCAGGACAGATCCTCCTGCCCAGCCAGATCCAGTCGCAGAAAATCCAGCTCTACGCCCCAGCTCCCCAAATGGATGACACTACAATTTCACGGTGAGGCTCACACAGGAGACCGAGCCCTCAGGGACCAAACAGCAGCCCTGGAGTGATGCTGGGTGGCGATGCGGATTCTCTCCGCTCCTATTACCTCCTTTCTCAGTAGCCACTCAGTGGGGACCGGCTGTCAGCAATTTCCTTCCTCCAACAGCTGGGAGATGGTTTTCTGCAGTTAGCTGCCATTTGTTTCAATTATGTGTATTAATCACAGCCTTCATCCTAATGGTATTCTTCAGGAAAAAAAAATATCAGGGCTTTTGTTTTTTAACCAAGCTGCTTCCTCACTCAGAACAGACTTCAGGAGTGGAAACAGAAAGGGGAAATGATAGGTCAGAGGCAATTTGAGTTCATGTGCAGCGGTGGGTAGGTGGGTGGGGAGGATATCTAGCCCACTAAAAGCAGGGAGGGTGATAGCGCAACTTGGGGACAGTGACGGAACACCATATAGTCTAATACCACAAACACAGACAGCCCAGCAGTGGAATTTGAATCATGTATAAATGTTACTCATTCTTTCATTATACATTAATTCATTTTTTCAGACATGTTTTAAGTTCCTACTATGTGCCCAACTGCAAAATAATCCCAGAGAATCGGGAATTATTTCAGAAGCAGAGTGACCTGGTCTCACACCACCCTTGCCCATCTGTGTCTTCTTGAGCCTATATGCCCTCATTTTTTATTTAGCAGCAATCCAGCCTTGAGGCAGACAATGAGCTATAATATGTGCTGAATATTTGCTGGTAAATGATGTTGCCACGGAGCATGTCCTCATCAAGCCTGCAGTCTAGAGAGGGGAAGGGACAGCCCTCTGACCGAGGGGCCCACGGGGAGACATTAGTATGACTAATTGTGGTGCACTCTGTGAAGACAAGATCAGGGTGCTATATCCCTGAAACTAATATGAAATAATATTGAATGTGCACCATAATTTAAAAATTAAATTTAAATTAAAAAAAGATCAAGGTAGTATAAGGAAAGAAAGTGGGAAGAATTAGAGAAGTCCTTAAGGAAGCAGCATTAAAAACTGACACGTACACATGAGCACCAGTTCCAAAGCAGGGTAGCATTTATGGTGGGAGGGGGCAGTGGGGGAGACTGGGGGGAGAGAAATAGAGACAACTGTACTTGAACAACAATAAAAAAAGATTTTAAAAATGTAAAATAAACAAAGGGACTACCCGAGCAAGTTAAAATAAATAAATAAATGTTCGCAGAACTGGAACAAAAAAGAAACTGGCAGGATGGGGATAGAGAGACTGGCAAGGGCCGACAAGAGCTTGATGGGTCTGAGGGCGAATGGGGCCCATGGACGAGGAGTGAGAGGCGAGCAGCAGGAGATGAGGCTGCAGAGGCGGCCAAGTGCTGGCTCGTCCTGAGCTCTGCAAACCTTGTCACGGGGAGTGGACTTAGCTCTAAAACAACGCGGGAACTGTGGAAGGGTTTTAAACTTACAGGAGGCAGGTGTGATTTAAAAGAGCACTCTGGATGTTCTGTACCTAACCAATGGGAGGGGCTGAGAGTGACGCAGACAGACTGATGCTCGGCTCCTACAGTCATCCAGGTGACAGAGGATGGTGGTACAGAACTGGATCATAGTGACCATAGAGATGGACACGTGTGGGTAGACGTGAGTTTTAATTTGGAGATAAAATCAACAACTGTTTATCCTCTTGAGCCCTTCATTCAAAGGCTCTTATAACAAAGGATCTACTAGTAATTGCCTTGCCAACTCTACAGGATTACAGTGAGAACCCAATGAAATAAACGTGGGATTCTATACAACTAAAATACTGTTACTATGGCGGTATTGTGACCACGGCGTTACTGCCCACTAACAGTGGGTTCACAACCTCAGCTCATACGAGATAACCAGTCCAACCAAAGCAGGGCAGTGGGAGAAGTGTCCAGACACGTAAGGGTTATCTGGCCAAGATCTGGACGAAAGTGGGTGCAGAACGCAGGTAGGCTTTCCTCAGCATGGGCCCCCCACCATTCAATGGTAGAAAACCAGGCAGTGAAGTAGGCTGTGTCATGCTTTGAGGCACTAGAGTTCTGCCAGCTGCTGACCCCCCATCTGGTCTATTACCACAATAAGGGCCCATGAGAGTTCTTGCACTGCCTAACCTTACTACGCCCTAATTCACCTTGGGCAAAACTGACCCAGAAAATTGCTGTCTAGCATGATCCTATATTCCTTAAGAATTCCCAGGAACAAAATAATGCCTCAAAGAGACTAACAAATTTAGAGTGCAAAATATGTTTTCTGTGGGTAGATACAGAGTCGTGTGTGTGTGTGTGTGTATATATCAAAATGTCCTTTGAAAAGTAGAGTCCTTAGAGGAATGATTAAACCTTTCAAGCCAAAGATTTCAAATGTTTAATATTTTTAAGGAGCTATTTCTAAAGCGTATTGCATATTTTCCCTGCCTTAGGAGACAGAGTATGTTGGGCATAATTTGCTTAATTTGGAAAAAAAATTGATATGATATCATTCTGGCTCTGCCACTGTCTTTCTGTATTTCCTTGGATAAATTGTCTCCCTTTTCATATGTAAAGCAAGGCTCTTTAACTAGATCAGGGCTTTGCAAAGCCTTTGTGGTGAAGAAGCAATTTTGGTGTTGTTTTTTAAATTTCCAATCTATCCTGATCAATGCATGGCCGTATAAGGTAGCTGACACCACATGTGATTCACCAGGCAAGTTTGAAAACACCGAACTGGTTGATACCCTATTCACTGAGACCAGTCTACTGACCTGGATGTCCACAAACACTCTACAAAGTGTTGACATGATTATCCTCAGTTTCAATGTGCACATCTTCATGGATAAGTAACAAACCATTCTCAGACAGCACTGATCTGCAGGAAACGCTTTGCGTAACCTAGAGCTACATGATTTCTAACGTCCATCCAACCCCAAAAGACTAGGATGTTATGATCTTGATGAACATCAGTTATTTCACTAGTGCTTTAATAAAGCTAAGAAATGTTGGTCCCTGGAAGGTCCTTCCTTCAGTTCATGATGTCTGAATGTGCTTTTCTAATTTAAGATTACCCTCAGTTCTCTTGAGTTCTCTCAAGGGTGTTGCTGCCTGTGCCCTGAGAGAGTCCAGCTTCCTGCGGTGTTCTTTTAGGATTTCCTTCTGTGCCCCACCCCAGGGCAGGGGTGAAGGGAGCCTCTATCCCTGCCGCTGTCTTCACAGTAGGTTTGTCCACTTCTAAGGTTCTCCACCAATTCTATTTGCTATCTCTAGCCCAGCTCTTGGCCCTTCTGTCTGATACTACAACTGAGTCCTAAGTCTTCTGGAGAATCCCATTCCTTTGCTACCCTACCCCCTGCAAAAAAGCTCATAAAAGTCCATGGGCTATGAGAGAATTTTTCCTCTGGCTTATAGGCTATGCCCCATCATCTCTGGCCAACTCTAGATTCACAGTTGTTTTAGAAGTTCCAAGATTTCAAAAGCTAGATGAAGGCCTTATTATTCTTACATTTCCTTGAATAATGAACAAAAATCAGATAATGGGGCCATTTCTGAACACTCTTCTAAATGTTAAAGTCTATTAAAATTATAAAACATTTAAAAATATTTCTGAATCCTCAAAGTGCTCATGAACCAGCCACTTTTGATTTTCAAGAATAAAATATAACTACTAAAGTAGTGTCAATTCTGAATAAACACATTTCTATTTTATATTATACCACTGTTGGATGAGAGGTGGTAGTAAACCCACTTTAGAGTGTAAAGCAGTCAAGAAAATGAAAGGGAAGATGACAAGGGAATCGGTTAGCAGAGCACGCCTTTGGCAAAAGACTTGCTTTTCATGCAGCAAGGATTTGGATTGAGAGACCGCAGAAGTGGAATAATCTCTGGTCCCTGGCAGTTCTGACATTGCGTGATTGTGTGATATGACATGAAGGTTCATTTCACTCTGAGGAACCATCCACAGAAAAGAACTACAGAGGAACTGAAACCAAGGAGCAGTGGCCAGAGACTGTCCATAATTTTAGCAGTCTGATTTCCTTAGCTTCTTCAACTATCAGGAGAACATTTTGCCAGAGGCCTGTTTCAGTTCCTACAGCTAAAAACAGGTATTCCTGCCAAAGAACAGAGCCCATAGCAAGAGTTTCAGTATGCAGGAATTTGAAAAGAAGAAAGTGGGGGCATTGCAAACAGGAGAGGAACAATACAGAATAGAAAGTTTTCTTTTAGTCACTGACACATTCAAAAATCCAAAACCTTGAGAGAGTTACTTTTCCAAAGCTACAGACCTGGTGAGTGGCAGAGTAAAAACCCTGGTCCGTATGACTAAAGCCAGTGTCTTAAACAGCTACACTGTATTGTCTTGTCCGTACGAAATTTTGCACATGACTACTTTCTCAAGCAGTCAGTGAGCCTAGGTTAAAACCCCCTGCTGTGAAATACAAGCATTGTTCTCTTTTTGAGCACAAATCGTTCTTTCTTATGATTAAAAAGCCACAGCATTTGTTACTCATACTGCACCTCTCCTAGATGTCCACGTACATTTTATGCCATTCAGTTCTTTCCCCCTCAGCCATTACCAGAAATGAAAACATAATCAGAATGCCCCTGCTTACTCCATTTGTACACCTCCCAAGACCAAATGAACTCAGGAACTTGATCTCAGATCTGTCCAGGCTTTAGAGAAGATGAAAGCTATATAGAGATCCAACCAAGAAGATCTAAGAAATAAATCTTAACCAACGGCAGCAGCTCAGAGGAAGGGCTCCAGGTCCAGCAACGATGCCCCTTGGTTCTCAATGTACCGTGTGGTCTTTTGGCAGAAGGGAATGCTGCATCCACCGAGCTGCCCCACTTGCAAGTCAAAGAGTACACTGTGTCTTTTCTGCGTGCCAAGCATACACGATTACACACTGATGCAATGTAAGGTAATAAGCAAATGGAGATGGATTCGGTTTAAAAAATAAATAAAAATAATCCAATCTTATCAGCAACCAAGGCCAGTTGTCAGGCAGGATCTATAAGAAGCTATTAACGTAAGTTAAGATCTTAAGAGCTTCCTTCTGAAGTCCCAAAGCCCAGGGGCCGTGTTCTGGGGCTGCAGATTACTCAGTGAGGAGCAGGCCCTATACGGGGAGGAGGAATCGGAACTCCACAGGGTCCTCACCGTAGAGAGGGAAGAATCCAGGTGAGGCACCACTTCAGGGACATCTGGGTTGGAATGAAGGTTCTGACACTTGCTCAGCCAACCTTGTACAAATTGTTCAAGTTCTTCAAGTCTTTTTTAAAATCTGTAAACTAAATATCAGCACCCAAACCCTACTGATCTCACACAGTTGTCCTATCATCCAAATGAAAAAAGAAAGTGTATTTTGGAAATGCTTTGTATCTTGGAAGTCATTATGCAAATAATCGCTACTGTTACATGTCTGCTTTCCTATATCCCCATAACTGATTGAGAGAGAGAGGAAAAGAGGGAGGGAAAATAAAAGAAGTTAAAAAAAGAGAGAGAGAGGCTATAGAAGGGAGGGATGGGAAAGAAATGAGGAAGAGAGAGAAAACTCTGCCATGGAAAAGAAGAAATAAAAAGAAATGGAAGGAAATAAAGAGAAATCAGTGCTGGTACAGTAACAAATAAATCCCCCCAGCATGACAGCCTTCTGCTGAAGCATTTCATTTTCCCACAACATAATGGTGTGTTATTGCCCATTATCTGTTCTGTCAGTGCCAGAGCAGAGTCGATATTAAATGAGGGGCAGCTGCATTTAGCTGCCGTTTTTTCAGCTGTCTCCAGTTGCCATGGAGACCGGTGTTTCTTGGCGAACCTGCCAGGAAAGCAAGGGGAAATCAGGTAGCAGGGGGAGCACAGGCGGCAAGGGGCAGGGGTGTCAGGGCGGGCAGCGAGAGGAGGGCCAGGGGCCAGGGGCAGGGGATGACAGATGCAAGAGCAGCACGAGCTGTGCAGTCACGCTCTGCTCGCACCTGACAAATCAGCCACTTGGAAACCACGGTCACGTTCCAGGGACCCTAAGCAGCACAGTCCCTTTCGAGTTGCCTCTCGACTCAAAGCTGAGTAGCTTTGGGGTTCTGAAACAATCACAGATGCCTTCTCTCGACTCCGTCTGCTTCTCACCCCCAACCCGGACTCCTCCAGTGGCCACCTTGGGGAATGGTTTTACGTCTCTGAATGTTCGGTGTTCAGAACAGGAACACTCGTTTCGCAAGGACACACACCTGGCCTCTGCTCCATCCACAGGTATTTTTCTAGAACATATTTATTTTCGCACATAGTTAGAGATTTTTTAATTTACGTAGGACTCTAGAATTCATTGAGCCAGTCAGGTTACACAGAAGAGCAAGGGGCTTGGCAGAGTGACCAGCACCGACCCCAGAGTGATGGCCCTTGAGAGAACTGAGAAGCTGGGTACTTCGGCCGACACGGGCCGTGTCCTCGTACCCTTGGGGGAACAGGAACCTGGTTGATCAGATCTGATTTTTCAACAGATTCCAGAAATCTCTCTGTCTGAGTACAGTCTCCAATTTTTAAATGTTTGCTCAACTTTTTTTTTTTTTTAGTCTGCATGTTAGTTATGTGGGCTGCCTGTTTGCAACTTATCTTACGCTAACTTTATTTTTAAATGAGGCCTAGAAAGGCTAAAGTCTAAGAAACTTGAACCATCTTCTCATCTTCCTTCTAAATATAATTCACCCTCCCACAATCTAATCTCTCTCCCCTCCCCCAGCCAGTCACACAGTAAATTCACTTTTCCTGGAACACCCAGTCTCACTGGTGTCATGCATGAACTTGCTTGAGACAAATGCTTTCCAAGAGCCCTGCAAATTTTGTATCAGCTGTGAGAAGGCAACCACAGGTTAGTGTCCGGTGAGCTTAACCCCCATGGACACCTGTGCCAGACTTTCCCCAGTACAATCTCCCTTTTCTGGCCTTAAATTACAAATGACAAAAATAAGGAGAGTGATCATTTACTGAGCACTTACTAGGTGCTAAAATGTGCTTAGCATGTACCTTCTAACTGAATTCCCACAAGAAACTTTTGAGTCATATATTATTATTACTCCATTCAACAGATGGGAAAACTGAGGGTCACTCACCTGCACAAGGTCATGCAACTAGTAGGAGGTCAGGCCAATAATCAAATCCAAGTCTGTCAGACTCCAAAAGCTCAAGTGTTTAATCAATAATTTGTACTGTCTCCTACAAATTATAAGAGTGTTCCAGAGCCTAGTTTCATGAAAAATGATACTTATTTCCTTTTTTTACCCTAAACTTTAAAGTAGTTTGCCTGCTTTTCCCAGGGCTGGGCTTACAGTAATGTCCTCATCAACGATAAGTTTAATTAATAAGTTCTTCCACTAGAATCGCATGCCCCATGTTACCTCTTTTCCCTGAGATCACCTCTGACCCCCCCCCCATTCCATCCTTAACCACTTCCTGCTACAAATCACCACCACAGTAACTTTTCTGTCCTGTCACTCTCTTCCCTTAAGTCAATCAATGTCTCTGGTAATCAGTTACAGGATGAATCTCAGCTCCTTACTGAGCCCTTCAAGCCTTCATGTTCCAACTTCCTTTGTGATCTGGCCCATGCCGTCCCCTGCAGCCTCACCCCCAGTCCCTTCCCCAAAGCAGCTTAATGCCTGCCCTCCTCACCCACCCAGAGCTCCCCAAATGCCACAGATTGCAACATGCCTCCAGATGCTGAGCCCTTTCCCTGGAATCCTCTTCCTCTCCCCCTTGTCTGCCTGTGCCCTGCTCATCTTGCACAACACAGTTCAAGCTTCGCCTCCTCCAGGCAGACTTTGTGACCCCATGTCTAGGTCAGACGCCCCTCCTATAAGTGTCCCTGGCTCCTGAGGTGCCTCTAAAGAGAAATTATCACACCACACTGTAATCATTTTGAGGGCAGGGACCCTGCCTGGGCCACTCCATCCTGGCACATCGTGGGCTGTCATTAAATAATTATTGAATGAATTGCTCATCTTGGTTGACAAAGAAATAAGGTCATTTCTAAATCTGTACAGACATCTCTCCCTGACAGTAAATACAACTGATCAACTGACAAAGGCATCAGTAACAAGAGTTTCCTTGTCCACACTACAGCATGTACCTGACTTCCTAAAATCCTGTTCTCCTGTCAATCACCATGTCCTAACCAGTGAGGATTTAGTGTAGAACATGCATGAGTATGCACATAAATACATGCATACATAAATTAGTGGATCTATTCATTAAAACAGTAAGGAGAAATGTTTTACTACACAATGACACCTAGGTTACATTGGTTGAACAGAGTGGCTTCAGGTGACAACAGTAGCAAGTCTCTCTATGATGAAGGAGTATTGTAGTTTAGGTGTTCCAAATACAACTGGATGGGAAGCTGTGACATCTCAGCCCCACAGCAAGACCAATATTGTGACTCTGATGTCAATGACGGCAGGTGACTCCTACCACACACATACACAGATCAGAACTTCCAACATCCTCATGGTCCAACATCAGTTTCATGCCCCGGCTCTCTTTGTGCCTCAACATTTTTCTCTTAGCCAATGGCCAGTGGTTTCCCATCCCTATTTTTCATTCCAAAGGCTTAAGAACAGGAGTTTCCCACATCAATTACACACTCACCAACTGCTCAAGCTTCCTGTAATAGCCATGCCCTTCCCCCCACCCCCAACTTCACGGTGCCCAGAAAAGCATTTAGGACTCTTTGCAAGACAACCTGTTAGCTTTAGCACCTTAAAAATCCAGTCAAAAATGTCCCCTAGTGGCAGAGAGGCTCTGTGAATATTTGAGGAAGAAAGAAGGGCAGACTGTCGTTTACTTAAGCACACAAATGCACACAAACTTCAACATAAACCATGGCTTTCACTGAAGAGCAGCAACACAGCATGCCTGATTCTACCATTACTTATCAGCATGGACAATCCAGTTACATTCACATAACACATTTGGTAGGAACAGATCTACTTGGAAAGTTCTCCATGATAAGGTCACTAAGCAAGTACTCTGCCCTATACACACTCATATCCAAGCACGTGCCAGACACACAGCAGGTACACAACACTAGAAATGACCCAAAGAGGGGTGTGGGGAAACTTGCAGAGTTCTCACAGCTGGACCAATGATGATATAGTGGGCTGAGCCAAAGGAAGCAAAGTCACTGGCTCAGGACAGTGAGCCAGAACCCAGGTTTGCTTCAAGGACACTTACACCACCTGAGTTCTTAGAGCTTGGTCATTTGGGACTAATAAACAAGCCAGCTCAAAAGCGACAGGCAAAGAGAATAGGGTGCTTCCCATAGAATCTTAAGAATGGAATCCATATTTTAGGATTCATCTCTGAATCCTTGAGCTAGTGATCTGGTATAAGATCACTCACTAGAGTGAACGCTTCACATCAGTAGAGACAGCACCCTGAGGTGTAGGGAAAGCAGCCTTCTCCCAGGGTTGAAATGGAGCTCTCCCCCCGCTCCTCTGAAACCTGTCAAAGGCTCCTCACAAAGCTTATCACAGCCTGAGACCCAGCAGACCAGGTAGCTGTCATCCTAACAATCCTAGGCATGCCAAGCAGAATCCCAGAAATTCACCCACGAAGGATAGGAAGCAGGTTAAATGGTGAAGAGGACCTAGAACTATGGAAGGTCAAGGAAAAGGCTTTTCCCTGCGTAACTCAGGAGCCACAGTTTCTGTTTAGACACTTAGTAATACACATACTTGAAAATACTCATTGTATTTTATTCTTTACTCCCCAATAAGAGCTTATTCAGTTTGTGAAGAAGAACAAATTTTGGCTTTGCCACAGAGAGTGTGTAATGTTCATCAACACGCTGTCAGATGCTGAACAGAAACATCTATGAGGTGACTGTCTCCTCCAAAAGGAGGCTTTGGCTTCATCGAGGGCTGGACCGTGAAAATGGCGGGATATTTGATTCAGAGAATGTCTGTGGAGCGCCGAAGACACCATGCTAGGCTCCAGGAACACATATTAGAATAAGACAGGGTCTTTGCCCTTAAGAAGTTCATGGCCTCGTGGGAGAGGCACTAAGTGTTCACTGAAATATAATGAATGGTCAGAATACAGAGCAGACAAACTCATCAAGACCAAGGAAGGGGACAAAGATAGGCAGAGATGGTGACAGGGCTGAGCTAGTCTAGAAGAAGAAGTAAAAAGTTGGTTAAGGGAAAAGATGGAAAGAGTTTCCAGGGAAAGGGGCAAAGGGAATCATATGATCAGAGAAAACTTAGGCTGGTATTTTCTAATTTGTCAGACTAGGGCATGGTCTTGTCATAAGACCACAAAGCACCCACAAAGGAAAATAATTCCAGAGATATGCATTGAAGACAGCTTGTATTTATAGCCCAAATCTATTTTTTAGGTGTTAATGTGTAAAGCTCTCAAAAAAAAAGTGGTTATTGCTGTAAGAGGAAAACAAATATATTCCTTTGATTTTTCTAGTTTCAGGAAATTCATCTTTTCTTTTAGACTTCCACCTATGTCCCTCTTCCTGCTTAATCTTTGTTTTCTCTTTTACTTTTCATTCTCTACCTGCTCCTCACATTTTCGTGCTGCTTAATATAGCCATCATCTACCTTCCTAGCACATTTTGTCATCCTGCTAATCCTAAAATATTAAAAACACGGAGATGTGTGCACACACACACACACCTACACACTCACACACCTACGGTCGCATGAAGACTCCATATGTTGCCCTGCATGATTATTTTCTTTTATAACAATTTTTACTCATTTTTTATTGTTATTCTACTGCAGTTGCCCCAGTTTTTCCCCCTTTGCCCTCCTCCACCCATCCCACACCCCTGCTGCCAAAGCTGATCACAGCCCCCTTCCTTTGAAAAGTGGTTCCAGTATTTACATGCAGACATTTTGTACACTGATGGAAAAAGAAGCCTTTCCCAACTTGTTCAATATGGTTTACTATTACACCACCTCACACATGTGAAATGTGATTCTTCTGTTTATTTTTTTTTAAAGAAATCTCAACAAATGTAGACGCTTAAATAGAGCACTTTTGGCTTGTGTTTGCAAAGCGTGTGAAATGAGTAAAGATTTGATAGAAAAATACCCAGAGATGGCACCTCCCATATTTTTCATCACTGTGTGTAATAAAGCTCCTTGCCCAGGAGCACTTTTATGTGACATTAAATTCCAAGATCTCTCAGGGTTCGCTTTGATCTGACTGGAATGTCAAATGAGGGGCGAGACCCAATATGTATTATTCACTTGGATTTCCCCCTCTGGATTTCTTTTAACATTCCGATGGCATCACTCAAACAGAATTTCACTCTCCTCGCTTTAGAGGGCACAGTCGTTTACTCCCTGCAGACTCTGTGTGTTAGAGTTCAGCTTTTCCCTCTGAACTCCAAGGAAGTGCTTGAACTTCTACAATTAGATGTCGAGGTACTAACGACTCCTTGTTCTTGGATAGTAAAGACTGTGACATCAAAGGTGATTCATCTCATCAAAATGCAACCAATTTCCTCTTGACCCTGAGGGCAGATGATGACTTAAAACTCAAAAGAAGCAAAGACGGCTCTAAGACAACTTACAGGGTGGAAGGTGAGGAGCTGGTGGAAAGAAAATCAAAATTCTTTGCCTTATGCTAGGTCTCTTTGAAACCACGCCTCTGGGAACATAGTCTGAGATAAATCTTTGAATGTGAATCCCCCTAAGCTCACGACAATGTATTTTCTGAATCTGCTTTAGAATTTTCCTTTAGAGATAAACATTATGTACCTCCTGGAAACATGGAGGCAAATGTCAGAGGCCAAATAAAGCTGATGAAACCTTGAAATGGGGCAGTACAGTACACATACAGAGGAAGAGTCAGCCTGCAAAGATATTTGAGAAGCAAAATTACAAGATCTGGCGACAAATTAGAAGTAAAAGGTGGAGAAGCAGATGGGATGAGCAAGAGGAAGCACTACAGGCAATTATCGAGTGATGGAGTAAATAAAGCCCTCTGTTCTCTCCATTCATTTCTATTCTTCTAATAAGAAATAGAGAAGTAATTTTTGAGGATCAGAGAATAAATTTAGACTTAAATGCATTGTTTGAGGTACCTGAGGGACAAATGGGCAGAGACGTCCAATAGGAAGCTGGAAACAGGTCTGGAGTCCGGGGGAGGGATCCAGGCTGTCTGTTGAACTTGAGGCTCATTAACATTGAGGTGATGGTTGAGATTGTCCAGAAAGAGGACATTAGGAGGAGATAAAGGGTGGCAAGGACAGAACCTTCAGGAGCACAAGTACTTCATATGCAACCATGGACAAGCTGTCAAGGTGAATGAAGGAAGAGGGCAACCAAATGTCACAGAGGCCACAGTGAGGGAAAGAGGACTCATCTATGAAAGGCTGTGGTTCTAGGCTTCTCAACTCTGTCTCACATCTGAACACAGAGGCCAGCATTCAATCAAGGGAAGGAAGAGAGCCCTCAAAGAACAGAGAGCACACACTTCCAACTTTACTACAGTGCATGTCACAGGAAAGGTTGTCAGGAGTGAAATATAAATATCTTTTAGCTGGGGCATTTTTAGCCCCAGCTGGTAGAGCCACCTGCTCCCCCATAAGACCCAGCCATCTCCCCATCTGTGCTGCTGTGTGACAACTCGATTCAGAGTGAGAAAGCCCAGCAGGAGGAACTGGTCAAATACTAGTGGCTGCACTGCTGGGCACCTGGGACCAGTGTCAGTGTAGGACAACACCGGGTAATGATTGAATTTGTTCTTCATGCCCCCTGTACACCCCGTACATACCCCACGGGGCACTCTCTCTTACACCTAAAGTACACATGACTGAATCTAGTTTAAAGTGGTACTTCCGCCCTCTGTGAGCTGGGAAAGAATGGCATGGCTTGGTGTGCAGTGAAGTGCTTCCAGAATTTTTTTTTAAATATATTGTATTGATTATGCTATTACACTTCTCCCATTTTTTCTCCCCTTTATTCCTCTCCACCCTGCACACCCCGTTCCACCAGCAATCCCTCACCTTAGTTCATGTCCATGGGTCATACATATAAATTCTTTGGCTTCCCCATTTCCCATACTATTCTTAACCTCCCCTTGTCTATTTTATACCTACCATTTATTCTTCTTATTCCCTGTTCCATTTCCCCCATCCTCCCCCTTCCCCTCCCCACTGATAACCCTCCATGTGATCTCCATTTCTGTGAATCTGTTCCTGTTCTAGTTGTTTGCTTAGTTTGTTTTTTTGTTTCATTTTAGGTTCAGTTGTTGATAGTTGTGAGTTTGTTGTCATTTTACTATTCATATTTTTTAACATCTTCCCTTTCTTAGAAAAGTCCCTCTAACATTTCATAATAAGGGCTCAGTGATGATGAACTCCTTTAACTTGACCTTATCTGGGAAGCACTTTATCTACCCTACCATTCTAAATGATAGCTTTACTGGATAGAGTAATCTTGGATGTAGGTCCTTGCCTTTCATGACTTTGAATACTTCTTCCCAGCCCCTTCTTACCCGAAAGGTTTCTTTTGAGAAATCAGCTGATAGTCTTATGGGAATTCCTTTGTAGATAACTGTCTCCTTTTCTCTTGCTGCTTTTAAGATTCTCTCCTTCTCTTTAATCTTGGGTAATGTGATTATGATGTGCCTTGGTGTGTGCTTCCTTGGGTCTAACTTCTTTGGGACTCTCTGAGCTTCCTGGACTTCCTGGAAGTCTATTTCCTTCAACAACTTGGGGAAGTTCTCCTTCATTATTTTTTCAAATAAGTTTTCAGTATCTTGCTCTTCCTCTTCTCCTTCTGGTACCCCTATGATTCAGATGCTGGAACGTTTAAAGCTGTCCCAGACGTTCCTAAGTCTTTCCTCATTTTTTTGAATTCTTGTTTCTTCATTCTGTTCTGGTTGAATGTTTATTTCTTCCTTCTGGTCCAAATCACTGAATTTTGTTCTGGTTTCCTTCCTGTCACTGTTGATTCCCTGTACATTTTCCTTTATTTCACTTTGCATAGCCTTCACTTTTTCCTCTATTTTGTGACCATAGTAAACCATTTTTGTGAGCATCCTGATTACCAGTGTTTTGAACTCTGTATCTGATAGGTTGGCTATCTCTTTATCACTTAGTTCTATTTTTGGAGCTCTGTTCTTTCATTTGGGCCAGATTTTTTTGTCTTGGCACACCTGTTACATTTAAGGGGCAGAGCTTTGGGTATTCGCCACAGCAGGGCAATCCCCACATTACTGGGTTGCGGTGCTGTATGTGGGGGAGGGCTCTGAGAGGAAACAATCATCTCTCGGCTGCTTTCAGTAACTTCCCCAGCTACCCACAAGCAAATTGGGCCCTTCTGGTGCTGATTCCTGGGTGGATGGGTTTGTGTACATTCTAGGACCCTGTGCTGTGAGTCTCTCCAATGAATTCTCCTGAGGCTGGGAGTTTCTCCCACTGCCACAACCCCCACAGGTTTTACAGTCAAAGGTTTTGAAGCTTTCTTTCCCCACACTGGAACCCTGTTGCACAGTCTGTCTCACTCCCCAGTAGTTCTTCCCATTTTATCTGCATACAAATGTGGGACTACCTGCTCTGCTAGCTGCCACCTCCCTCACTCTAGTCCACCAGCCACTGCCTTGCCACGCGTCCTCTCTGTCCTGGCTGCCTGTCTCTGCCCCTCCTACGGGTCTGGATGAATGTTTCTTCCTTAACTCCTTGGTTGTTGGACTTCCATACAGTTCAATTTTCTGGCAGTTCTGTTTTTTTGTTTTTAAACTTGCTGTCCTTCTTTTGGTTGTGCAAGGAGGCAAAGTACATCTACCTATGCCTCCATTTTAGCCAGAAGTCCCAGAAATTTCTTAAGTCGCCTCACCCACTGCCTGGCTTGGCCTGCAGCTCTAGCTGACCTTTCCACCACCACCCAACATGCCTCAAAATCGCCACAGGTACCCCGGTGCATGAATTCACGAGGGCTTCCCAAGAGCAAGGGGATTTTTGCAGAGAGTGAGCTGGTTAAAAAACTAACAGGCTACAGGAACGAAACATTGGGGGAACACTTTGTAAAATATGTGAATGTCTAACCCTGTGCTGTACATCTGGAACTAATACAAAATAATATTAAATGTAAACTAATTAAAAATAAAAATAAATTTTTAGGCCACTCTCCTTCTTGGGAGTACACCACACCTCTCCCTTTCCCCTCCCCCTCTTCTTCCTCCTAAGCACATTACCTTTGTCTTTCTCTTTCCTAACCTCCAAGGGCCCTCCTGCCTCTGTAAGTTGTTTCCGGAGCCTGTGCAGCTCAACTGGCTCACTTCTACGACCTCTGTAACTTTCTAAATAAGCTTTCTCTTATAACTTAAAAAAACTATTTTTTAAGTCAATAGGATAGGGTAAACGACTGGAAGGGATGTTAGCGGGGGAGGGGCTGAGAGGTGCAGAATAAAAGGGGAATGATCAATGGTGATGCTGACGCGTGGGAGGCAAGAAGCACACAGGCGAGAAACACGGGCTTTGGCGCCGTAGAATCCTCTGTAAAATGCTTGCTTTTGGGTGAACTCTCACTGTAAGGCACCAGATTGTTATAAGGTAACTATATGCTGGGGAGAGTAGGGAGTGAGAAATAAGATTAAATTTCTATTATGACATGTAAAAGGTAATTCGCCAGCCTCATTTTCAAAGGAAGAAATGCAATATGCTATAAAAGGTCGTTTAAACCCTCAATCTCTTTACCAGCATGAGGTATGTTCCAAACATCTTTAGATGAAAAGCCTGTGTTTTTTCAAAGCACCCCTCTTCAATTTTATGAAATGCCTGATTTCCCCTATTTCCTTTCCATGACTTAAGCCGCTGCAAAGACAGGACCAGCACACTGGGCATTCCTGCCCCAAATGTAAGGGAACCTGCCATACCCAATTTAGCTTTGGCCCTGCCTCGAAGTCATTTTGGACTCTTTCCTGGCAGTGGAGTTCATCCTACCCTCGTCCTACTACACGCTGCAACTTCTCCACAAATTAGCCCTCTTGTCAATTTCCTGTTACAAAGGGCCAATGTCAGAGTCAGGGGCCTCCACTGAGAACTCTCTGCCTGAGCCCAAGATCAACAGTGAACATGTGACCTTCAGCAATCCATCTTTTCTGCTCTAAGTCAAGGGTACTAGCCTTTTTGAAATAATCTCCACCTAAACTCACTTTCAGTTTTACCTGAAAAAATCATTTAAAGTCTGAACCATGATAATATGCGCTGTGGAAACTGAGTCCCAGTGAGGGCACGTGCCCCCAGGCTGCCTCGCTCCTCTGCAAACCTTAGCCAGTTACTACAGTGTTGTCTCCTTCTGCTCCAACTGCATATAACCCTCTCTTCAAAGCCAAATGTTTAAAAGCCTCATCCATATTAACCAGCTCCCCTCGGGAAGTGTTAATTGGAAAAGCACATAATGATATCTGTTTGCTAGAGGCAACATCTAACCAAGGCGGAAGTGACATAGCAAGTGTATGATGGTGACAGCAGATTCCAGGTGCCTTAGCTACCCCAAAGCACAGACACCTGACCTCAAAAGAAGCAGGAATATAGCAACTCTACAGCTGTGTATTATACATGACTCTGGGGGGGGGGGAAGCCTCTCTGTGCTGAAGATGTGACCCCCTGAAATAGGAGAGATGAGGCACCCTCTGCCTCATCTCAGGTCAAAGTTGTGCTGAAAGGTGTCCCTGAGCCCTACTGATGCTCTGAGTTCCAGGAGGACTCTGAACCCTACCTGGCTCCTGTCCTAGCTGCACCACCAAGCCAATGACTATGGGGGAGTTGCTGTGCAGTCTGCTCCCTTCTGGCCACTAGAGGGCAACAGAGTCACACACACTCCACAGGATCTGGTACCATCCCCTGAAAGGAGTCAGTTGTTCAGATTCACTGCCTTGTTCCTAATATTGAAGGCTGTGGTAATTATCCATGAAAAAGAGGTCTGCAAGGTCTGCTACATTATGAGGTTTTCTAGGTTCTGCTTTGTCTTGTCAACTTGTCTATTCAAGTTGGCCCATTGCTGAGAGCTAGTGACCATTTGAGTTCTACATCTCCAAGGCTGTTTTAAAGTCCTTCTGCTCCTAATTCCACTGAAACAACTACCATTAGTAACTCACTACCCTTCCATGTCTTCCTGAGATGGCAACAACCTGCCAAGAGTGACCCACCAAGCCCACGCTTATGTTCTCTTAACTCACGGACACAGTTGCATCCCCTTGAACCATGGCCATCCTCTATGTCCCCTTGACCATGGCCGCCCCTTGCATCTCCCTTGGCCATGGTTACCTTTGTATCACCCTGAACCATGGACACTCCTTTATACTCTCCTGAAAAAATCTCAAAGACTCAGAGAGACATAAAAATATGGAGTTGGGTTGGGGGCTATGATAAAGCAAAGACTTCTCTCAACAAAATGGAATGAAACAAAAGCCATCCCCAATCCACAATCTTATAGTCAGATAGGCCCTTGGAGATATCTAGTCCAATCATCCTACTCTAGAGGAAGAAGAACTAAAGCCTAGAGAGTTTTGATGGTTTGTCCAAGGCCAAACTATTGAATGCAGAGCCACGTCTAGCCCTGAGGTCTCTTAGGTCCCTGGAGTATTCTTTCCTGTGCCCCATGGAGCCTTGAGACTCCAGATGGGGTTATAGGTAGAAACTGGGTGGAAAAAGAAAGAAAAAAATGGTTTTCACCATGTCCTGTGCAACCAGATTCAGATGCCTAAAGAGAAACAGGAGCCCTGGCCAGTGTGGCTCAGTGGGTTGGAGCATCGTCCCGTAACCGCAAGGTTGTGGGTTCCATTTCTGTCAGGGCTTAACCGCCCCGTGCCTCAAACCGAACAGTTTGTCAGTTCGATCCATGGTCTGGGCGCTTACATTTCCCAGTCTGCACCCCTAAGGGAGGCAGCCAATCGATGCCTCTCTCTTGCATCGATGTTTCTCTCTCCCTTCCTCTGCCCCATCCTCTCTCTCTAAAAAGCAATGAAAAAAAAATGCCCTTGGGTGAGGATACGAATAATAAGTTAATAAATAAATAAAAATAAGGAATAGCAAAGGGCTTTGAGGCCATGAGGAAGATGTTAACCAGGGACATCCCAGGGACGGTTTATGGCATTTAGCCAATAAATCGGGATACACAGGCAAAGCAAGGCAGCCTTTGCTGAGAGCCCACACTCAAACCACGGAGTCAGAAAGAGGATTTCTTCAGCTTTCTCATCACATGATGGTACTTCAGGGTAAACTTAAGACAACATTACTTCTCATTCCCTGGAAGAAACAGGATCTTATCTTTAATTATAGAAAGGAGAGATTTCCTTCCTCTTAGAGGACAGTTGGAAGGGACCTTTTATCCAAGGGGCCCATCTACATATTTCTGAAGGGACCTGGCGAAGCAATCCTTCTCCACAGCCCTTCCTGTGAGACAGGTCCCCCCTGACGGCACTGCAGCTGCCTCACACCCCGCGCTCTCCTCTTCGGCACTGCTCTGGTTGGTATCAGAGAGCAGCCAAGAGGTTTCCCTCAATACCTTCTGCAGCTTTCAGGGTGAGGAAGAAAGAAAGAAGGTAGCCCCCCAGAAGGTAGTCTGCCTGCTCATCTGGAACCCGGGGAATTCCCCAGCCTCTTATTCCTGGCCCAGTGCCACCCAACAGGGGACTTTTTGCAGCTTCCTCCTTGCTATTTGATCTTCTGTCACCATGACTTGAGCTGTTCTCTTCGTTTCCAGTAATTAATTATTCTGTTCAGACTGCGTTCTCAAAGTCCTGACAGGGGTGGGAGGAGGGTTGCAACTTTATTAAGGAAGTTATTATATCACTTCTAAAAGTAACGATAATGCAAGAAAGTGAACAAAGGACATTGGAGTAGCTGAATCAGAAACCACATGTCTCCCCACCTCCCTGTAATGATGCTCAGGTGCAGCACCGCCCATTTTCTTAGGTGTGACCTCTCCATGGCTCTTTAAGATGCTAATGCACAGAACTCTAATGGTTCTGCAAATTGGTGTCACCAGGGCAGAATAACAGTTTAGTTTTATTAGTGGTATTGGATTAATAATGACACAGTTATAGAGTCCTTTTACGTAATCATATGAAATTCTCACAACAAACCTAAGAGGCTGGAAGGGGTCTAATCACTTCCACTTTACAGATGAGGCAACCAGAGCAGAGAAAGTGACTAATGTCTCCCGTGCGCCACCGGCTGCCGCTGTCCCACCCTAGGGCCCTGAGATGGAGCCCATCATCTCCCGTCACTAACGACAGCTTCCACACACAGAGCTGGGGGAAAGCACATCCTGATGGAATCTCAAATTTCCATTTTGATTTTCATTCTGTGCCTGGACCGACATGGTGCAATAACCTCAGGGCAGAGATAGAAGAGGCAGGAAGCAGAGAGCAGGTCACACTGTAAGACCTTAACCTGGGGTTCCTCAACCTCGGCACCAATGACGTCTGGGAACAGGCAAGTCCTTGTCGCGGGCTGTCCTGTGCATCTTGCATGCTGAGCAGCATCTCTGGTCCCTACCCACCAGATGTCAGCAGCGCTTCCTCTTACCTCCCAGTGGTGACAAACAAACAAAAATGCGCCCAGATATTGCTAATTGTCCCACTGGGGTACAATGTTGCTCTTGGATTAACCCATGATAGTACACCCTGTAGCCTGTGTCTCAGTGTCTCTCCCCACCCTGACCCTGACCCAGGAGGGGCTTCCAAGCTAGTTCACACTCAGCTGAGATTGCCAAAAAGTATCTCGTTCTTGAGTTTGAAGCGTGTTTCTCTCTATTCGTAGACGAGCCGTCTTGAGAGGGTTATCTTATCTCTGGAAGCCTCAGTGGGCTCATTTGTCAAATGTGAATTATACTACCTACATCCCATGATTTTATGAGGATTAAATGAAATAATATAGAGAAAGGCTGAGCCTGGGGCCTAGGGCAAAGTAAGCATCCAAAAATATATAGCCAGAATTATTTTGGAGGAAACAAAAGGCTTTGGGATAACGGAAGATAACTTCAGGGAGAGTGTGTTCCAGCTGCCCTCCCAGTCTACCTGCCACTCAGCACCCCAGCAGAACTACTGTGTGCCCTGGGATGGAAGGCAGACCTCACCACGAAGACATAGGACAATAGCAGCCCGCTAACAAGCTCTGCTTCTTCTTGGGTGACAGAGCAGAAGTCGTCATTAACTGCTAAAACGTTTATCTTTGGATAGTCAATACTCTATGACCTGCCCTAAAGCTTAACATTATAATGACTTCCTGTGGCCTCCAAGGCCCTACAAGACCCACCACTGCCCTTGTTGCTATACCATTTCCCCACCTGTTTGCTCTTCTGCTTTCTGTTCCTGGAACCGCCAAGCTGGTCTTGACCCAGAGCTGTGTCTCTGCTCCAATTCCCTCTGCTTAGGACAATTTCCCCCTAGAATTCCCCATGGCGATCCCCTTTGCTTCACTAGCTCTTGACTTAAATGTCACCTCTTTACAGAGGTTGTCCCTGGCCACCAAATCAAAGTGGCCCCAACCTCTAGTGCCCTATCTCATTACCTTCTCTCATTTTGCCGTCAGCTCTCTCGTTTACCTGTGTCTCCCTTTAAAATGTTAACTTTGTGAAAGCAAGGACGTTGTTTGGTTTACGATCGTAGCCTGGACACTTCGAACAGTGTCAGGCCTGTAGTAAAGAGTCTGGAATATTTATTGAACAAATGATCAAATGACCTTCTCAGAGGAAAGTCCCAGAGTCCCATGTTCAAGTCCCATGACCCCTGACTGGTAGATAGCAGGCACTCAATCACCTTTTATTTAACTCACCGGAAGTATTTCTTGGGCACCCTCTATGACCTCTGGAAACTGCTAAGCCTCAGACGACTTTTCCCAATAGGCCAGCTCTGTCCTTGAAGAGGAGTCTTAGCAAAGAGAAGCAAGAGCCCACAGTGTCCTCTTGAATTCCTCAACGTTTCATGGTTAAAATGACCGTTGAAACTAAGTAGCAGGAAGTAAGCTGGAATGGACAGATTGGGTGTGGACTCGTGGCCCAATTATGAACCTAGAACTGTATTTAGGAAGTTCTCCAGGGAAGTCCACATCATTGGAGGAGTTAAACCATTGGTTACCCTGGAAACCACCCCAGTCCTCAACAACACTATCAATCACCACACATTGTTTCCCGGCCAGGTAGCTCTGAGGTCCAGACCCCCATTTTCAAGCTCCTTTGTCCTTTCCTCTAAGAGATCCCCATATAAGAGCAGAGGTCAGAAATGCAGTGGGTTTTGGGATAGGGAATAGTAATGACAACGCAGATCTTGCCACCTGGTCTCCACCCCACAGACCCTTCTGCTCTGTGAGCCGGCCAGCCACACAAGGTCTGCAGAACCCCTCAGAGACCTTGTCATTCAGATGGCTGGCAGGCGACTCAGCTCACCGAGGAGGCACGCCCTCGATGCTGGCACTGCTGCTTCCACATTTAGACTGCATTGCATTACCTCACTGCCAGCCAATCGGCGCCTCCCCAGGCTCAGCACACATTCTCCCCTTTGCCACAGACCTCGCCTCATGTCACTCTCTGCTCCTGGAGCATGCAGCACGTTGCGTGCCCAGGGCCTGCTCGGGGCGGGGTGGCATGGGGAAGGTGGTGGAAGGAGAGGGCTGACCATCAGAGCCACAGGCACAGCAGCCTCTGCCCTGCAGCCCCCCTGTGTCACACACATGACGTTGGCATCACAGGAATGCAATATGCTGCATGCCTGAGCCCCTCTTGGTTGGGGTGGGGGTAGGGCAAGAGGGTTGAGCAGGGGTGATGAGCGAGTACAGCGAGCTTAGAGGAAGCTGAGTTGTAGATTACCCTCAGAGCACTGGGCAGATCGATGGTCTGCAAAACCCCTTAAACAGGTGCAGCCAGCTTTGCAGTGGGGAGGACAACTGGTTCCCCTCCTCCTGCCTCAGGCCCTGGCTCCCTCCACCCCGGACCACATTACAGCCACCGGCGTCTCCACTGACGACTGAGGAGCAGAGACTAATATTTTAGGAGGTCAGAGGGTCCCTTACCATGAAGACATAAAAGTTGTTAAAGTGAGGGACAGGACCTCCCCCCGCCCCCGCCATATGGATCTTGGGAAAGCATTAGCAAGCTATCCTAAGAATTAGATAACTGTGTGGCCCTACATCTACTCAGCCTGAGCTTGGGAGAGCTGACACACTTTGGGGACAGAGACCAGAGACAGACCGGGGCCTGCAGCCTTCTCGTGAAGCTGTCCCGCCCCGTGCCTCAGGCAGGCAGCCCTCCGGCTTCCTACACCGTCTCCAGGCTCATTCCCACATGAGACTCTCAGAGAAGGGCATTTGATCTTCATGAGGCCTCACTTCAAAGGTTTTCTTCTCCAGATAGAACCAGAGATGTTAATATGTCTTTAAATAGAGAAAAGGGGTGGGGATGTAGGGGATGGAGCAGGGAGCCATTACGCATCCTCACAGGGCGTTCAATTTTCACACAAATACAGCTCTCCGGCAGCAATAATGGCTCCACAGACGGGCCACGTGCATGTGTTGTTAATAGCTTTCCATGCGCCGCGGAGGGAAGCGTGGTCAGGGGACGTGGCGGAGAAACACTAATGAGAGGCGACATCAGATGATTCAAGACAACCTCCATTCAATGTCTAGGTGCTCAGACAGCAGGGGGGTCGCTTCCTGCTGACATCAGACCTCCACCTCTCCAGGGGCGATTTTCCTCTACACTTTGCAAGCTAAGGGAGCCTCTCTAGTGGCAGTTCACATGGGTCCCCTTATAGATGAACTGTGTGACACCATCAGCCCCCCCGCCCCGGGTAGGAGGATTCCACATCTGGATATCATCTCGTCCAGTCCTTGAGTCCCCGGTTGTCACACACTGTGGCCAGAAGGTGGGTCTGCTAAACACATTCACCAGAGAAGGTCACATCCCAGGAGAATGAGGGGCCCGCTGTGCACAAGGCAGACTGTGTCACCCCAAGCCAACCTGCTGCCTTTAAAGTGCTCATGACATGGAGCATGGAGGCAAAGAGGTAGTGGCGTAACAGGGTCAAATGAAAGCTGATCCTGGTGCCATGCCTGGACAGGGATTCTCTCAGCTTTCAGCCCTCGGTGGTTATATCTGGGTAGGGAGACATGTTTTTCCTCAGTGTAATCGCCATGCTGGAGGGAGATTCTTTGAAGAGGGAACAGGGCAGAGTATGAGCCTTGGGAGAAAAAGCCACCACAAGTCAGGGGAGATGCGATGTTTTCTTGAATCACCCCCATTCCCAGAGTCGCTGTCTGGAGGCCGCATCAACATCAGCCCAAAGGAAAAACGGCCACGAGGAAAACATAACCGAGGCCCTTAAAGGGGTTAAAAAGAAATCCCTTGCCATCAGCTCCTTAAAAAGCAACAAGAACCAAAATAAATAAGCAAACAAGCAAACAGAGAAATAAAAGGCGCAGTTAGTAGAAAAAGCTTCATCCCCACTTTGCGAAGCTGATTTATTTCCAGCCTTTTTTACTTCGTTTATTACCTAAAGGATAATGCACACATTTTGAAGACCTGGTTAAAAAAAGAAACCGATTACATAACTGTAACAGGCCTGGCAGCTATTGTAGCAAACACACTGGACATGCCATCTCAGAGTCATGGACTCGGAGATCTGAGGCCTGGGCACTCATTCAGGGGGGTCCCGCGAGCCACCGCCCGAGACAAAAGGACAGGAGAATCTGAGGGTCACAGTGTGAATCTGAACACGCGGAAAAAGGAGACGGGAAAGCCGCTTTGACCCAGCAGAGGAATGGAGATGGCACAGGGGTCACCAAATTATCTCTTCTTCTTCTTTATTTTTAATTTATTTTCACATTTTAATTTTTTAAAATTACTTTTATTGCATTGTTTTCATCACCATTTATCCCCCCATCCCCTCTTCCCCTCCACCCACCCTCTCGCCACCGCAATCACCACACTGTTGTCCATGCTAATGAGTTTTTTCTGTCCTTTTTTTCTTTTCGGCTCAACCCCCACCCCCACCCCTGCAAGCTACCAGCCTGCTCTATCTATCTACGAGTCTTTTAAATAACATAAAATCTGGTCTGTATGCTTGAAGGCAGCGGGGCGAGGCTGGTCAAGCAGCCCCCACACGGTGACTGAACCAAGCAAACCCCCGCGCTGTAAGAGCACGGGGCACAGCCTCCAGGGCCCACAGGCTCCTCCAAGGAAGAACAGGAGCAGCCTAATAAATTCTCTCTGCGACTACAGCAGAAACACTGCACCATAGCACTGGAGAGGGTCTAACCCACGGCCTTCCTTTGCTGCCGCTGAGGAAACGCTAGGTCTCAGAGTCTGTGCCTTGTCCGGGGCCACACACAGAGCTGGACCTCAGGTCTACTGCTTCTCCCTCCAACGCCCACTCTACCCTGGCTACTCAAAACATGTTCTGGAGACAGCAGCATCAACAGCACTTGGAAGTTGGGTACAAACCCAGTCGCGGGCCCACCCAGACCTCCTGAATCAGAATTTACAGTTCCACACGATCCCCAGGGGACTGGTACGTACATCAGAGTTTAAGCAGCATCCTCTACCTGTTGCTGTCCCTGTGCACAGACAAGGGCCACTTCCCTGCAGGGAATCTCTGCTCCCCATGGCAACTGCCCCCTCCACTCTCACTGGCTCTCCTGCTGCGAATGGGTCTTTGGGATGCTTTTATGGGAGCACAGCTCATCACCCTTGAAAAGAAGCAGATCTCCTGAAGACCAATATCACTACAGCATTGGCTAAGTAAAGCCAGACCCCTGCACACCTCACTCTCCTCTTACCTTTTTTTCTGTATAACTGGCATTTACTTCTCTGATGACAGTCATTATCCACCATCTCCTGTTTTTAATCCATTGCAATTTGTATCCTTAGAAGAAATAAGCCCCTCCTCCATCCCCAGACCCATGCAAGCTTTCCTGTTTGCTCTTAAATACGCAGGAGCTTCGCTCCCAATGAAGAAAATACTGAACATCCATCCCTTCAAGGATAGCCTAGCTTTTGGCCCCAAGCCTCTACCACTTGAGAAAGGAAATGTTTCTATACCCGAAATTCTTTAAATAGGTATTCCTTGGAACATCCAGTCACTTCATAAGAGATTGGTTGGCTCTCAATTCCCTCAACTCATTTTCTAGGACCGTGGAGCAAGAAAGGATTCAGCCCAACAACCACACCTCAAAGGTGAGGAGAGTGGGACATCGCAGTCTCTCTGCAGATGGGGACCATCAGTGAGAGCTACCCTTCCACTGGCCCTGCACCTGGGAGCATTGAGTGATGTGAATGTCCAACCTGCTTGAAGCCTTTTTAAAAGAATCGGCCTGTTTCCGCACAACAAAGAACATCATGCAACAACAACAAAAAGGCCCCAACCCTGGCGGGCGAATCTTCACAGCTTCAGTCCTGATTCACTTACTGGACCCTTTGTCCTGTGGCCTCTAACCTTTACTGGGTCCCTGGCTTTGACCTCCCTCCCTTTCTCCCTTGGAGGAGATGTTCCACGGCAACTGCCAGGCTTTAAGGCCACTCGTTCCTTCACTCCATCTATACTGATACCTTTGGGTGCCCTGAAGGAACTGCCTCCAGACCAGCCCCTGAGACAGTTTCTCAGCCCAGGGGGAGAAGACATGCTACTTCCCCAGGCGCATCCCAGCCTTGGAGCAGAACCTGTGTTTACAAGTCCCTGCACTTCTGTAAGATGCTGGTGGTTGGTGGAGGAACCAAAAACGTTCCTAATAAATTTCCTAACAAGGCAGCAGATGATAAGAGCCAACGAGGATCTCAGACAATGAGTGCTAGCAGAGGCCAGAGGTAGGGGAGGGGGTTCTGAACACTGGAGCCTTTGCTGATTTCACGGGGAAGGTCAGACTTAAACTGGGTTATAAAGAAAGGATAGGGTTAGGATCGACAGAAGGGTAGTAAAATGAACTGGGTTAGACTTTCCAGAAGCTTCTTGCTGGAGAGCAGAAGTGCATGCAAATCTTCTTACATGTCTTTCAGGAGCAGTAGCTGTTAGCATCAAACTGAAACAGACTTAACAGAAGGAAGAAGTCTGCTTAGGGGAATGGAGGTCTCTTTGGATCAGTGGTGATACGCTTCTTGGAGGCTTCTTTGAGCCTCTCTGATCTGTTCACCACCGCAGTCCAGAACGGCCTTAACCAGCAGAACGTATGGCCCTGCCTCACTGAGAATCTGGGCTGGCAGGCCCTGCATGCAGAGACTTGTCCCCTCCAGGAGCCTACAGGCATCAAGCAGGCATGTGGTCTGCATACTTGGCATACCCCGCATCGCAGAATGCACCGGACTCCCAAGCAGTGAGAACAGCCGAAACACCGCGTTACACACCCTATCGTGCCTTCCACTGCCGTAAGGAGGGTTGTGCGTGGAGGGAGACGTCGCTGACTGTTTTTGTCTCTCCCTTCAACATTCTCTGTGGTGAATACCAGCTTTGTCTGTGTGGCTTTATTTTACGTCTGCGTCGACTGGGCACATTCTGAAGCACGACAAGAAACACAGCGCAGTCCCAACGCCTCTGAGCCAAGGCAGCTGGCTGTGGAGGAGGAGGATACTGAAGGAGCAACCTCCAGGCCTACGTGAAGCCAAGAAGCCTGAGATGCACCTTAACAGTGATGCATCCCAGGTGTGTAGGTGTATACTGCACTATTTGTTCAGGTTCTGTGACACTGTTTAGAGAAAGGAGGGGCAGGCACTACCATCTGCATTTACAATGTTGCAGCTCAAGGCTCAGAGAAGCCAAGTAATTTGCCTTGTGTGCTCCCCCCCACCCCCATGTCTGCGTTAGGAACCTATGGGGGGGGCGCCCGGAGAACAACAGGAAAAAGGAGGGCGAAAAGAGGGAGACTTCACATTTAGTAATTACCTTTGATTCCAAATAGCAGTCATTTACATGTGAATGGATGATGTTCTGAGCTGTAGCTTTTAGGAAAATACATGTCAATAACAAAGAAAGGCGAGCAAAGGATGGAAAAGTGTAACATGAGGGGGGAACATTCAGAAGAACTGCCGAGTGATAATATGGTCCAACAATTTGTCCATTACTGAAAACAGCAACTATTGAGAACATGATCAGAAGTCAACAGTAAGGCATGCGAGAATCTGAATTTTATGTGGCAAAATTCAGGTACAGAAGACAATACATTTTTAAAATGCCCTCAGCTCCTCATTTAGTTACTTGCTCTTATTTTTACTTATTTTCTCTGCCTTGGTAAACTTTATTAACTATCTTGGTTATTTCAGGCCCTGTATAAGATTAATTTTAAAATAAAAAAAATCTAGAAAGTGATGGGGCTCATACTAGATATAGTAATAACAGCTGACATCCAGACAATGAAGAATAAAACAACAAACAACTAAAAAACTTTTTAAAGCTGATAAAGGATACAAACAGGGAAAGAAGTATGATGCCAAAAACCCCACACCCAGTGTAGCAACAATTATATTCATGATTACGCCCTGAGCCTGTAAGGAAGGCTCAGTTATGATTGATAGCCCATAAGATTTTGAAGAAGATGGGAAAGCATTCATTTTGGAAAGATGACTGGCAGATTAGCTCAGATTAAAAATAGTTTGAGAGGTGTAAAGGGATGAATCTGAAAAACTCTCTCAGCAGGAACTTCTCATTGTCCAAAAATGGGAATCTTTAAGAAGAATCTTTAGAGAAGTGGGTCTCAAATTTTAGCACGATCAGAATCCCTGGGAGCACAGGTGGCAAACAGAAGGCCCACGGGCTGAGTCCGGCCCTCCACCTTGTTTCTACCTGGCGGCAGCACCAAGCTGTCACTTAACTAACTGTTAAGGAGTAGTTACATTTATGCAGTCCCAAACTGATATTCGGCCCTTTGACGGCAGCCGTGAGGCTGGTGTGGCCCCTGGTGAGAATGAGTTTGATACCCCTGACTTAGAGGACTTATTAAACTCAGAGTATTGCTCACCTTGTTTAATCTTTTTTTAAATTACAGTTTGCATTCAACCTTATTTTGTGTTCATTTCAGGTACACAGCATAGTGGTTAGATAATCACATGCTTTACAAAGTGTGTCCCCCACCCCCCGATATTTCAGGTGCGCACCTGGCACCAAACACAGTTATTACAATGTTGTCGACTCTCATTTATTTCAGAGTTTGACTAACTTGTGCAAGTCCACACATCCAAGCTGCTGATTCCGAGGGTTGTGGTGACACCGAGATTCGCATCTCTAATGAGTTTCCAGGGGCTGCTGATGCTGCGGCGCACAGATCGCACTCTGAAAACCACTGCTTCCGCGGCTAACCAGGGAAATCACAAATGCAAGAACGAGTGAGTGGAAGAGGCCAGGTTCTCTTTCATGACTTTCCCAAAAGGACAAACACTCCATGGGCTCTTGTGACTCTGTGCCCATTCAGGGATGGGGTGAAGCTGGTGTGCTGAATGCAAAGTATTTTTTCCCTATCTCAGCCTCAGAGCCAGGATTTTTCAAGCAGCTGCAATGGGTCTCACACCCTCTCCAGGCTTGCTGTCGAAGGCTCTTCCTGGGAGAAGGCGCCCGGGCCGTGGCGGCGTGGAGAGTCAGTCCCTCCAGCACTGGGAAGTGTGGTCCGACTCCCCAGGCGAGCACTGCTAGCCGTGCCGTCTCAGGTGCAGCCCCGCAGGAGCCGACCAAATCCTGACACGTGCAATGTGCTGACACCGGTAATCTCATAAAGACGGGTCTGCCCTTTGCTCAAAAGCTTTCAGTGAAAACTGTTTGTCCAAGGGAAAAGCAGAGGCTGGGGGATCGAAGCACTCCTTCAGGGTCCTCTTGGGGCCAAGGTGTACAGGGTCAAGGCAGGGGTCCCTGGCTCACCTTCCTCCTGCCTCCTCAGGGCCCTGAGTGCAGGTCACAGGGCTTACTCAAGAGGGTTGGGGGTGGTCACAAACACCCTGAATCTCATCTCCAGCGCAGAGCCTGGGCTGAGGACTATGGCCTAAGCAAGCAGTAGTGGGTGCTGTAAGAACGTTTACTGAGCACTTGCTGTATGCAGACACAGTTGTAAGGGTTTTACGTGTATTGTCTCATTTACAACAACCCTGTACTGTCCTCATAGGTGAAGTGATTTGCCCAATGTCACCTGTCCTTGCTGAAACTCTTATACCACCTGACCTACAGTGCAGATCTCTCAGGGCCCCTCCCTCCTCCCTGGTTATTCCTCTGTGTCTCCCTTGCTGGACCCTCTTCATATCTCTGGTCTCCAATACAGGACGACAAACCTTGTCTTAAAAAAGTCAGATAATACACTTTGTTGGTTTGGCAGGCTCTGAGTTTTTGTTTCAACTACTCAACTCTACAGTTGCAACTTGAAAGCAGCATAGGCACTAGATAAAGGAATGCAAATGTCTCTATCCCAAAGAAACTTTACTTCTGAAAAGAGAAAACAATTCAGCTGCTGTCTGCCAGCTCCTGCTCTAGACAATAGGTCTAGATCAACCCTTCCTTCCCCTGGATCAGCCCTGCAACCTCTTCACTATCTACACTCAAAGCTCTCTGTTCCCATCCAGCCTAACACACACAACCACCCACTTCATGTACCCACTGGGTATCTCACAGACCCTGAAACTCAACTAGTTCAAAGCTGAAGCCCTAATTTCAACCCTCCCCCAAATCTGCTTCCCTCTCAGCTTTTTCCATCTCAGTAAATGACAGCTCACCATTCCGGTGCTCAGGCCAAAAACCTTGGTGTTAGCCTTGCCTGCCCCCACTCAACAAATCCTTTCGGTCTTACCTTCAAGACAGACCTGACGTCAGACCTCTTTCATGGTCTAAGGCACCATCATCACTCACATGGATTATGACAGTAGTTTCCTAACCAATCTCCCTCCACCCTCCCTTGTCCCCTAACTCTATTCTCCACACACAGCAAGAGTGATCACCCTTTTATAGTATGAATTTTAAAGTACATCACTCTGCACAAATCCTTCGGTGACTCCACCTCACTCCCAGGCCCTCTGTTACCTGGCCCATTTAGTGGTCTGATACCTCATCTCCATTCTCAGCTTTCCTTCCTCTGTCCCAGCCACACAGACTCCTTCCTGTGCCTCCTCTTCCCAAACACAGTCCCACCTCGGGGTCTCTGCACTGGCTGCTTCCTCCGCCTGGTACTCTTTCTCCTGATGTCCTCCAGCTAACTGACATCTTCAGGAATGAACTCAAGTACAGCTTCAACACTAAGTCCTTTCTCGAACTTCCACATGCTAATGCTGAGAACGTTTATGCCCTACCAGGGTTGGTCCTAGGATGGGCTGAGTTCAGGTGTGAGCAGTGTGTGAACCCTTTGTACCACTGAAGGTGGTTCCTGCTCTTTCTCTTCAGATCCTCCTGCCTTAGGGTAACCAGGCTTCCCGCAAGCTAGCAAATAGGGTGCAGGATCTACCCAATGTTTATTCTCGGAGTATACATGTGCACCATTAAGTCACTGTGGTATCAGAGAACAGAGGAAGAAATGTCAACAAAAGTGTCCCTGTCTCCAGAGAAGGAAATACATGTTCAACCAGTGTAAAAAAATTAAAGGATATCTGAGAGTAGATATAAGAGCATTTTTATAAGCCTGGAGAGAAGAAATTAAGAGCAAGACCAGCTAGACCAAGTTATCATTATTAGATTAATAGTTTATGCCGCATAGTAAGTTTGCCATCTTGGTCAATAGCTCTCTAAGCCTCAGTTTCTTTAATTGTAAAAATAGGTGAAATAACCAATCCATAAGATCAAATGAAAAACATGTAAGATACCTAGGTTAATGAGCACCTGACATATACATGTTTTATAAGTGTCGGCCAATATTGTTGGGTCTGTAGAGGACTATGTGATAGGTCTTGTCATGGTAAGAGGTTGAGGATAGGCAGAATTTTCTCCCTTTTCAAGGACTAAGAATGTTAACACTCCAACCAACAGATCAGGTAACCCCAACCCAAGACAAATGAGAGAGCCCTTTGGGACCCTCAGTCCCGGGCTGGCCCCAAGGCAGGACCTCTGCAGTCTTCTGTACAGTGAGACCGAACCCCCCCAGTATGAGTCATCTATACAGTGGGTGGGATTCAGGGAAGGACTAGGGCAGGAAGGCAGTGTTTGAGATTCAGTTCCACAAGCACTTCCCAGAGTCACACCTCTATTGGGCCTGGACTGGGTGCAAAGAGCAGCCCAAGGCTGAATAAACATATCCTGACCTGCTCCAAAATGGGAATAGGTGCCCACGTGAGCAGAACACTGAACTGGATGCCAGTGGTGAGGGACAGAGGGAGGGGATGGACACAAATGTAGTTCTTCCACTGAAAAGAGCTCACAGTTGAGTTGGAGATAGAGAAGCCAACTGAAGGACATTTCAGAAACAGGTGGTTTCACAACTACAAATGAGCATGGTGTCAACTGAGGACCAGCACTGAGCTGCAGCAGGAGAGGAGTAAGTTGAGGCTAGTCATGAAAACTGGTGCTTAAAGAGACTGGCAGCCCCTGAATTCAGGTTGCTAATAGCAGTCAGGGTGGGCAGACTGAGGTGGGTGCCTTTCAGCAGTTGCCAAGGTGTCCCCACCTCCCAACACTCATCGTGGGCTCCAGGGGTACCAACAGCTCCCTTGCTCCTTCTATGGGGCAGGAGCAACCCAGAAACTAGAGGGAAATATTAGAGACTCTCATAAAGATTCAGCTTCCAGTCCAACATGGGTATGGCAGAAAATAAATTTAACAGGACCAACTATTAGCCTTCCAAGACCATGTACCAAAAGCATACCATGTAGCATCCTTTTCAATGTTTTCTTGGTACCAACTGCTTTAATCCTCCCAACAAGCCTATGGGTTGAAAACCATTATTTCATCACTGCCATACTGTTTCAGAAGAGGACACAGGCATAGAGAGCTGAAGTTACAAGCTGGGATGACTTGAAAGGACACTGTGGCTCATGTGCACCACTGTCAATCACAAGTCCTTCCCGCAACCCATGCTGGTTACTTCCCAGCCAGGGCTGCAGGCTAGGGTGCCAACTGTTGCCATGAGATTTAATAGAGGTAAACAATTTAGTTGAGCTTTCATGCTCACCTCTGCGTCAGAAGCATGGTCTTTTAGAGACTTCAAGTAATGGACCACAAACCCTGTCCTTGACACTGTGAGGCCACCGTGTTGACCTTGAGCAGGGTGAAGAGGTGTCTCACTGCTGGTTTTCTCCTCATAATACCATGTGCCTCCAGCACATCCCTTGTCCTTGGCTCTGTCACCTGCTTTTCACTCAGCCTCCCCCCATCAGCAGCCCACATGTGCACACACAGATGCAGCCGTGTAGACTTCACTGTGGTCTTCAGCAATCACTGGCGGTTAACTCAGAGTCAGGACAGAGTCTGGAAACGGGGCTCTCTTAGCTACAGAAGTAAAGTGGAGAAGGCTGGCTTCATCCTAAAAAGAAGTAGATATTAACTGAGCCAGTTTTATCAAAATCTTACTCTGTTCTAGTGATAAGCTTGTTTAAACTGGCTCTGAGTGCTTTGTTATCAGGTAGCAGCCAACAACTATCTTAGGGGTCCTGCCAGGGACTCTGAAATAAGTCACACGAGGAGACGGGGCCCAGGTGCACACATACGTGCAGAGAGAGCATGTGTCTGGGTGCATGTGGGATTGTGGGCTAATAGTGACAGCTGTATTATGCTTGAGTCCTGGGATAAACAAGCACGAGTTGCTGGAGTGCATCTTGGCACCGAATCCCCCTAGACCCTCACTGGAGCCTCTGTCTGAATTCTACAACAGACTGGCAGTTCCCCCTGCACGTGCGAAAATTCAGCTTCCGGGCTCTCTTTCCCTGCCAGCCAGCTGGCACAAAGGAAAATGAGCACCATGGAAACACAGGGCAAGGGACCCTATAGATGCTTATTTATAGAGGCTTGGATTCTTCCTCTTACTGCTTGGAAAGCAGGTCCCAGTGCCTTTGTCCTCATTGGCTAGTATCCATTTCCGAGTGACTGTATTCTTTGTGATCTAAAAACGCACACAGAAAGCTCTAAGTGGGTAAAAGGTACTAATTTAGCAACAGCACCATGTTTCCAAGCTTCCAAATGCCTCAATTGAACATCTGACTTCGGCTGAGAACAATCTTACACCCAGACACCACCATTACTTTGCTGTTCTCAAGATCAAGGGCTCTTCAAGGAATGGTTTTCTCTTCCACATCTCCCAGTATTATTTGAGCCAGTGCCTACTCTCTAAAAGCATAAAGTTTTGCTTTTGTTTTTGGATAGCCTAGAATCTGAACTTGGAGGAAAGGGAAATAAGACAAAGCGCAAGCAGGAAATAAATCAAAGACTCATTTCCAAGCGGACCAACCTATCGTTTCCATGGACAGAGGCCCATGCCCTGGTCTCCTAACCAATACCCGTGTTTTGAGGCTCACTCCAGTGTAGGGGAGCTCCAGAGAAGGACACTCCATCCCCGTGACCCACCCTCAACTGCCCCGCAGCAAATAAATTAATCGATCCAACCAATTTAGATGTTCCTATCAAGTCTGTCTGATTCTATTCTAAATCTGTGGAGCCTACCTTTGTATATATTAAATAATTAATGTAATCACACAAAATCCATGTGATACCTATGATGAATTACGTGCCCAGAGCTCAGGATGCATCCACTTGGGGGCCTTAATGTGATTTAACAGATAAAAGGCACTATTTACCTGAATCATTTGTCAAATTTTGAAGCCATGATCATATATGCGCCCAGACTTTATGTGTGTGTGCACACTTCATTCACAGAGCTGGCCGAGGTGACTCACTCATTTTTGAAAGACTCTTAATTTCTCTATGAACCCACAAAAAGAAAAACACTCTTGCAAAACCAAACCAAACCAAACCTCCACTGCTTCATGGTAACAAACATCCAGACAAAAGGCAGCCCGCACGCCCGAGACTGCACGTGGCGTTGCCTCACAGGGGCATTGAACCAGCATCAGCAGAACTGAGGTGCAGTCACAGCTTCGCTGTCATCTATCTGCAGGACAGGAGGCAAGTCCTTTAACTTCTCTGACTCTTAGTTTCTGCACACAGTGATCAAGTTTTTTTTAATTCACCCATAATTCCCCTACACAGATACATTAAAATATAAACAGAGGTTAATTCCTTCCAGCCTTTTCTCCAGGCAAATATGTATCTACATCCATGTCTTCATCCACACACATACCTGTATTAATAGCTAGATCCTTGGAACAACATTGTATAAAAAGTGAGACTGAATTCCTACCTCTTTTCTGGCTCTAAACAAACTCTGAGGTTCTGGGAATGATGCGGACTGTTGCCCTGTTGCTAGTGTACGAGGTGGGGTAAGAAGACCTGTAGTAACACCTGCTGACTCCGAAGGGTTGGGTAAAGGGCTTTTATGGATCGCTGAATACTCCAGACAGCTGAGAGCTGGGCCACCTAGGTGCAAGGTAAAGTGGGCAAAAGGAACCAGATGAAGAAGTTAAGTAGGCCAGAGCCAAGGGCAGCTCTGGGGGCACTCTGCAGGGAAAGAATCACCACAAAGAGAAAACACGCCACCTGGAGGGACAGGCAGAGACGCCAATCCAAATGTTTCTCTCCCTCCCTTTCCCCCTCCCTTCTCCCATCTCTGAAAATAAAGAAATAATTTTTAAAAAAACAGCCGAGATAGAAAGTCATAAATCACTCTGAGAATCAGCAAGATTTCAAAAATATAACTTCAGCATAATTTCAAAAATAAGCTTACATGACCGTAAGAGGTGATTAGGTAATACTATCATGCTCCATCTGTGTAATGGAGTACCACCCAGCCATTGTATATTGTAGACAAGCATTTGCAAAAATAAAACAATAATATGTATCAAATTGCTCATCAAATGATATATAGAATGATTCCATATTTGTAAATATATATATATATATATATAATTGAAGAAAAATGACTAAAGCATAAACACCAAGATATTAGTAGTTGTTTTCTCTGAGTGGTGTGCTTATTGGAGATTTTTTTATATTGCTTGACTTCATTTGCGAGCCCTATCTACAGTAAACATGGGCATCTTTAGAAATAGTTTTTAAAGGACTGTTGAAAATTAAGAAGATAGCCCTCAGAAGACCAGGCCCCCGGTGCTGTTCATGGAAACACAAGGAAGGAGTCGGGATGGGGGACTCTGGACTGAGACCAATCAGGAGCCAATGCCAGAGGGACGGCAGGGCAAAGGAGACAACCACCGTCAGAACAGGTCTGATCAGGGCGCGAGCTGCTCTTTCACCTGACTCTCTCCATTTCCTTCTTTTTAATTTGGGAATGGGGAGAAAAAGGACAGCTGCATTATTAATGCATTAATTATGATAATATTCTGCACGCGACTAATACATGTCAAACCATCCTCATGCCAAATTGAAAACTGACATTTTTACTTCATGAATATTGCTCCATCGGTGACATTTATTGCACGTTCCCAATCTTGCAACAGTGAATGTCAGGTCAACTATCAAGCATTTGCTTTCCTTCCACTTTATTTCCCATTTTAAAGCAGGAGGCTGTCACTGTTAATTGGGATGCAAAGTCAGGTTGCACTAGGAGAGAGGCCTCACGCTTCCTGCGCATCTTGCTTTCGTTCCCGGAAAACTATTCTGCATTGGTGCTGCCTGCGCACCCGTCTTCTTCTGCATCCTACTTAAGCCTGAAATCACCACCACTGCCCTAGTCTGCTCTATTTCTACACTTTTTGTTACCTTTTTCTTCAGAGAGCTCATCGTCACGTAGAATACAGAATATTTATTATATTTCATTACCTGTCACTCTTCATTAGAACATGAAGAGAGGGCAGGAATTTTGGTTTTAGCCACTGCCATAGTCCCAGAACCTAGGAAAATCCTAGCACATAATAGGTGTTCAATAAGTATTTGTTCAGTGAATGAATAAATGAGCCACTTTACATAAATAGGCTTCTTGGTATCCCCAGAGGTGAAGTGTTCTGGCCAAAACTTAATCCCATTTAAACCAGATAATGATTTTTTGAATCTCCCATTATTTTTTGAACCTACAAAATGGACCTTTTTTAAAAAGCTGCATCATTCTGGTACTCATTTTTAATCTCCTATATTATGTTCATGCTTGAAAACACACAATGGCACTCCCCTACCCCTGCTGTGTGCCTATTACTGTCCCATAGTCACTCATCAACCACCAATCCTCAGCTGCCATGTTTCCTAGAAATTTTCACCAATTTCCACCTGCACAGTCCCTAATGCAAACAATAAGCATTTATTCATAACCTACTATGTCATCACTGCACTAGGGAGGAGCAAAGAAGAAAAACATAGCCTCTGATGACAAAAAATATAAAATACAGTTGGGAGAAAAGAGAACTCTGGGTGTGACATCATCTGGGCGTTCTGCTGTCATTTAAACTTGTTCTGTCCCAAACTGAATTTATTATATATCTGCCGAGCCTTTTTTTTTCCCTATGAAAATGGCAGGTCATCGATACCATTAATTATATTGATGAAAACATGAATCATTATTATTTATTGTTATCAATGACTGCACTGATTATAATCATAGCAGTCATCAAAAAGATAAATCATGACTTTTTACCAATAAGAAAATCAAAAAGAAAATGAAAAATGTTTCATATGTTTAAGAAACAGTGTGTGCATATGCGTATGTGTAAAGGTTCGAATCAGTAAGTCAGTGTTTGTTCAAGAAATAAACAAAGAAATGGCAAAGTGCATAAGACGTTCATGGCAGACAGTCACTGCGCACCTCAGGTTGAAGGGACTGGGGTGCACTCAGGAAGGAAGATGAAAGGGGTGGGGCTGCCAGATGTCTGGCACTGCGCCAGAAGTCACAGAGGACACACAGAAAATGACCTTCCCTGCTGCCCCCACCCCTGCAGCAGGGACAGGAAGCCACACGGCACCATTTCTACTATTTCAGGAAACAGCATTCTCCTTCTCAAAAAGACAACATAGTTTTAAAATAAATCTACATGTCAAGAAATGTCCTTTATACTGGAAGGATGTCTCTCCTACATTTTAGAGTTAAAATGCTCCTTTCTTTTTTAAAATGGTCTGTAGTCGACCATGTCATGTTGGCCACCACAATTAATTCTAAAATATTATTCTGGAACTCAAATGTGGCCACTACTCCTAACTACCTCCACCACCTACCGTGGAATTGTGACTGCGGGAGAAAGTATCTACTGATGGTCTGAGAATATGGGTGTGAATGTGCCTGTACCGAAGCCCTGAGATATTTAGATTATTAAATGGAGAGAGAGAGAGATTAGGGTAGCACCCAAGGAGCAAACACGCCCTCTGGGAAGACTAGAAGTCTCCACAATCCAAAACAACCACGTCCATCTCCTATCTTGGTCTAATCCAAAGAGGTTTGCTTTCAGATCTAGACTCAGGGAACGGCCACTGTGGCCTCTGGAAACGAAACACACCAGAGATTTCCCTGTGTCACCAGGCATCTTGACACATTAAAGATGAACAGGCCCTCCAGACCGGCTACCCAGCGGCCGTGAGGTCCAGCGACCTTTAGTGTGTGTGGCTTTCAGACAGACAGAAGAGCAAGTGAGAGAAAGGGGGACAGGGAGACTCCGCCTGGAACTGCAAAGACAGGCTGAGAGAAGTGACAGGAAGAAGGGCAGTCGGGCGGCTCGGCGCCACGCTGCAGAAACACCAGATGTGAAATGTAATTACTTTTCTCCCCAACTCTGTTCGTGTTTTACAAACCAGTGCTGACACTTGAACAAAGCGCCTTGGAAAAGCAGGCAGGAGTCGGTGCGTCCAGAGCAGCGCTCAGGCTCTCACCACGGCCCTTTCCAAAGGGCGGAGCAGACAGAGGCGGCAGCAAGGGGGCGGGGTTGGCAGTGTATATACGCAATGAGCCTGAGGAATATTTAATTGTGAACCTTCAACTCTCAGCGCTGGGGAGGTGGTAACTCAGCGGGCTGTTTGTAAGTAAGAGGAAGGAAGAGGGGAAGCTTACAAAGGCAGGCGAGGACCTAGACAGTGCCCATCCCGTTCCCGCACAGACTGCATGCGGGTTCCCCCAGGCCTCAAGGAAATCCCCAGACCAACGTGTGCACGCACTTTGTGTTGTACAGTCGTGTGCGTTTCTGCGGGGGCCTGGGGGATGTTCCCCTCCTCACCTCTGCCCCTTTGCCACACCAAAATCAAAAGCAATGGTATTCTCCAACAACTGTCAACGTCTCACATCTAGGAAATGCTCAATATTTATTGTGTTGGAAAGACCTGAAATGGAGAAGACCGTGGCTAAGCTGTACTCCTGGCAAGATCCTATCCTATAGCCTTTTCTCTTATCTCCCCACCCGTTGGGGGCGTATGCCTTGTCCACAAAGTGGAAACTTATCCCCAAAAGGCAACTACACTGCGCACAAAACCTAAAATTTATTTTTGTCTCCTAAGTTCAAAGATAAAACCAGGCCTCCCATCATCTGACTTCGGTCACTTTTACCTTCTAAAGAGTTCTTCCTCCCTCCTGTCCTCTGCGCCCTCATTTCCTAAGATAACTGCCGCCTCATTCACCTCCCTGCCTGGAGTCACGTGTCCCCCAGTCCATGCTCCGGACAGTGGCCAGTTATCTTTAGGAGAGTCTGTGATGTGTTACATCACTGGTCTAAAACCATCGTTGGCTCAGAGCATTTACTGGCTGAAATGAAAGGGATTTGATGAAAGAGCTTGAGAACTGTAAGTGGAAAAGGAGCAAAAATGCCAGGAGGTTGCCACAGCAGCAAGGATGATGTCCCAGGAACAGCCCGATGGGGTCCCCTGCTGCAGGCCCTGCCCCTCCTGGGCCCTCGATGCGCTACTGCCCACACCCCTGCCACCGCCAGAGTGAGTTCCTCTTCCCATCCACCAAGCCTCACTCACATGGCTCTCTGAGGCTAGGGAAGGTGGCACCAGGCTTTGGGGCTTCAGTAAAAAAATTGAGGATCCCGTCTCCCTTTCAGACTCACACTGGTGAACTCCTCAAGTGCAGGAAAGAAGCTCAACTGCTGGGCAGCTACAAAAAAAAAAATCACAAATGTAACCACTTCATCAAATTGTAAGTTGCACTGTGCCTGCCTCTCAGAACATGGTGAGCACAGCGAGGATCCACTCCCACCCGGTCCTGCTCCTTAGGCCTCGACATAGAGCTTGGCCAGACAGAGGAATGAAGACCCCGCTGCCTCTTTCCGCCAGGGCTTTAGAAGACAGAATGCTGGCCAGATGCTGCCGGAGACAGGCTGGCCTCCCGGAGCTGCATAATGGGCTTAAATTTAGAACTTAGAACCAGAATTAACCCGACAGAATTCCCTGTGTGTCCTATATGAGTTTCAGGCTGAAGCCTAAAAAGCCCTACGGCTTTAATAAAATAAAAAAACATCACCTCCAAATGGATAGAATGGCTCCAAGAAAAATCATTCCACCATATACAGCACCCACAATGTGCCAGGCAATCTACATGTGATAGGAAACTTGTCTGAGGTTATAAACAGTGTTAGGGAATGAATGTTTGTATCTCCCCAAAATTCACATGTTGAAAACTCAACCCCCAACACGGTGGTCGTAGGAGGTGGGGCCTTTGGAGGTAATTAAGTCATGAAAAAAAGCCATTGTGAATGGGGCTAAGTGCCCCATATAAGGAGAAACACAATTGAAATTATTTTTCTCTCAGCCACATGAGGACACCTGACCCGCTGGCACCTTGGTCTTGGACTTCAAAACTGTGAGAAATAAATGTTTGATGTTCAAGCTGCTAAGTCTATGGCATTCTGTTCTATTACCTGAATGAACTAAGACAAACCCTTTGCAATAAGCACCAGCCCCGTTTTCAGATGAGGAAACCTACACGATGTGGAAGTGCAAAACGGGGTCTTGTCCTCGGGCCAGTGGAACTGGACGTGTGGTCCCGGGGTACCAGCAACTCCCGAGAAACTGCCAGAACTGCAGAGTCATAGGTCCCAGCCTAGACCCGCGGAGTCAGACTCCCTGATGGAGGCGCCAGCAAGCCGCAGTTTAACAAGCTCTGCCCACTAAAGCGTGAGAACCACTTCTCTACAGCAGTGTTTCCGGAAGTGTGGTACCTCTTTCTTCAAGAGCATAACACATTTGCCACATGGATGAACTTTTTTAGAAAATTTAGCTGTTAGGTGTTCATTTCAATATGTACTGGGTAAAAGAAAAAACAAAAAAAACAAAACCCTGCTTAACATTGAACCCATGATTTCCCAGACACACTGCTTAAGATGCCAAATCTACTTAAGTCAAACAAGAGAATCAATACGAAGAAAACCAATACAGTTGCAGGAAGTTACAGTTAAAATGAGGAACCTATGTGAATTACTAACCTCTGGATGCACTTCACACCTCCAGCCCCAGCTGGAAACTGGAGATGAGAATGCAAGCCCCACTTCTAACTGAGCTCCTTTTAGGATCCTCTACCTGGCCCCGAAATTTACCTTTAGAATTTCTTTCCATGGCTTGCAACCCTTATTAAAATTGAGAGAAAGAAAAAGAGAGAGTTGTAGTTCTATCTTCTGTGATAAAATGAGAAATCAAGAACCTAAATAACAGGGGTGGGGGAGGAGGAAAGACCATGCAGTGGAAAAGGGCTCAGGTGAAAAAGGAAAGCTGCAGGCGACGGAGGCAGAGTCGGCCACGTTCCCCAGTGACTGGTCCAATGTCACTCACCACACCTCCCGGCACTGCTGGCAAAAGGAGCTGTAAGCTGACGATGTTAAAATAGGAATGGGTGGTGTGAGCCAACAGAATTTTTCTGCTCTTACTAATAATGCTTGCTTACTATTACTATTATTCATAATAAAGCCATTTAAACCCCACTCACTAAGAGGTTTATCAAGCCCATTAAGAACAGAAAACCTATTTCCTGCCTGGCACTGTTTACACACATCACTAGGAGACACTCGCTGGCTGGAGGGGGGGGCCCTTTCACCCTACCCAGGAGTCTTGGCAGGAGCTCATGGAAGGAAAGTAAATCCCTCAAAGCAGAATTACTGGGTGGTCAGTGAGGCCATAGTTCCTGCCTGGCTGGGCTGGACTCTAAGCCAAAGATCCAGGGATGCACCAGGATCACTCTCTAATCATGCTGGAGACAGGCAGGGGTCCTCGCGTTCCTCACCCTTCTGAAGCCAACTGGGCACAGTTTAGAAGCTCTGAGGAAAGCTGAGAATAATAAAGGCCAGTTTATGACCTACCTTCCTATGCACTCAGAACCCCTACTCCTTGATGGCTCCCTTTGAACCTGGAGACCACATCTAGACCCACCCATCTACAGCCCCCTTCAGACTTCCCTCTGTCTCCTTTCCTCGAGAAAGGATTATGTCTATAGCTGGTCCAGTATGCAAAGTCACAGACAGTGTTTAAGGGTCACCCACAGTAGAAAACCTCAACATCACGTCTGATCCAGGTAAGGAGGAGTCAGGAGTACCTCCCCCAGGAATGGTCCTCTCGAACAGGGAACTCGAAGGATCCAAAGCAATGAATCCCTTCGGGTTGGATCCCATAGACCTGTGCCTGGCTGAGACCACTAGGGAAATATTTTGCTGCAAGGGGCTTTCTGAATCTTTCTGTCCCCCAGCCCACCTCCCCCAGCTAAATCACACACCAGCCACAGGCCGGACGCGGTCTGCCTGACAGCTGGTTTCCTCCGAGTGACCCTTTTCTCCCAGCAGAGGGCAGCAGCTGTCAGAGGCTGGAGACAAGGTACAACTGTCTCACAAGCACAGGGTAAAATGGGAGGAAGGAGACAGCAGGGAACTGAAGGAAGGTGGGGGCAGGGAGGAAGCTCTGTGAACTTGCCACTTCATCACTTTGCTGCCGGCTCAGTTCGCACTTGGGTAGAGCCTGGTGTCCCAGCCAGTCCTCCCCATAACCCAGCGCTTTCTGGCTAGTCTGTCTCACCCCAGAACACCAGCCTGGAAGGCTCTGGGTTATTAATCTGGCCCAGTGAGCACGCACCAGCACACTTAAACCCCTTAGCTTTCCCTTACTCAGCTGCTGATGCCACATGCAAAACTGGGAGGAAAAGGAAAGGAGAAAAAAATGCCCAACAACGTTGTAGTCAGAGGTAGTTCTGCTTCCACAGCAGATATTTTCTGCATCCACTTCCTTTCATCAAGAGAGACATTTACATGAAAACAGGGCCCAGGATGGCAGACTCCCTTGACCCAAGTAAGGTCACTGTTTGTCTTTCCTGGGCTGTTGCCAAAGTCAACAGCAGCATGAGATCAGTTGGGGGCATCTGGTTACAGAGTACACTTTTCAAGAAAGCCAGTTAGCACAGGCTCTCAGGGTAACTTTGGAGGGACAAGTGTGATCAGGGAGTTGGATACAACTGATCAGCCAAGAAAGGCAGGAGTCTTCCTAGACAGAACATTTCAGAGACTGGAGGGAGCAAAATCAGGGTGTTCTGAAATGCTTAAGGGGCAGAATCTGTTAAAATTTCAAATATTCGAGGCAGGCCTAGGGTCAAATTTTTGCCACACAATTAGCCTAATTGTTACTACCAAACTTTCGGATGCGATTGCTGGGCTAGAATCCTTTTCCTAGCTTTCATCTACCTGTGGATCAGCATTCCAGCCGTATCAAATCCATACCCAAATTCCTCAGCCAGTGTACTGTAATGCAGGGGGGCCTCTGTCTATGCCTAGGACAGAGTCATGAACCCCAGAGTATAAACCCCAGCAGATATCAGCTGATGGCTACACAGTGCTGCCAGACTCCTGACTTCCATCATGTTTTACCAAATCTAAAACAACGTTCACATGTATTATCATGCTGGCACCTCACAGCAACCCCATACGGTAGACAGTCATTATTAAATCCATTTCTAGATGGGGAAATTGAGGTATAGAAAGATTAACTCACTAGTAAATGGCAGAGATGAAACAAACTTTTATGAGATTATACTCTAGTCTGCTACGGACTGAAACTTGAGATCACAGCCCAATGTTCTAATCCCCCCACCAGCAGGTGCCGAACCTTGTGCTAGACCCGCACGAGGTCTGGATGGAGGAACCGGCAAGATCGAGGAGGGAAGTGATGAAGACCTCAGCCCAGGGAACAAGTGGGTATAAGGGCAAGTAAGAGGCAAGCTGAGAAATGTAAACCAGACTGCAGGGCTTTCCATACCAGCCCAAGGAACTGAGACGTGATTCTGCGGACGAACTGTGTAAAACCCAAGTTTCCCAGTCACCTGCCTCTGGGAAGTGGGGTTGGTGGAATTCCACTGAGAGCTGAAAATGCCTCACAGCTGGGGAGTAAGCAAGGGCGCCTGGTGCAACCGCAGAGAAACAGTGATTCCGATTTCGCACAAACATTCCTCAAAACAAAAGAAGAAACAGGTAGTGGGTGAGAGAGGAACCCAGTTGTCTGTACGTAGAAGCCATCCTAGGAGGCATTTACGAACCTCCAATGAAGAAGATGTGGGAGGCTGCCCTCGACAGAGCCAAGCTTTTCAACCTTCACACTGAGGCAGGAACGCGGGGGAGGGGAGGACAGAGGGCGGAGACAAAACGTGTTCACTCACATCAGTCATTTACTGGCATCAAACCCAGAATTCACCTATTTTCTCCATTACCATCGTGCTTTATTACTATTATAAGGGAGAAACTGCCATTCACTAGGCCTTTTTCCCCCTAAGTATTTAAAATGCAGCTGTAACAGTAAATATCACCTCTGGCATATTTGTCCTGGAAGAAAAGAGTGTGATTTGGAATACCTAATTGAAATGTGCTACAGGAGATAAGGCGGCTGCAGAGACTGACATTTAAAGGTAGGGGAGACCACGGAAGACACGAAATATTACTGTCGCCGCCTCAAAGGCAACAGCTACTTTTAGGGAATGGACACATCCTTCAGCTCTGCCTCCCCCTGAGAGCTCCCCCTCAGCCTTACTCCCCGTTTCCTCTGCCAGAGAGTTCTAAGCCATCCCTGCTCTGCCTTTAAAATCCACCCTGCTGGCATCGAGAACGCTGAGAGACAGGCAAAGAAATGATATCATTCTAGTTCTGTTTTACTCTTACGTACCCATCTCAAAGTCCGAGGTCTTATTTCGTGATAAGCCATTTGCATGGAGGTGGCTAGGCCAGACATGAAAGGAAAGGAAAGGATCTGTCAGAACATCTCAATAGGTCTCATTAAAAAATTGCTTTATGCCAGTGTGGAAAAAACACAGTAAGAGATGAAAGGTTATCTGTGCTTAATGGCCAGCAGGCCCTGCCCATCGCTAATTGGTGGATATCGCCACTTCTCGGGGGATGGATCTAGACAGGGACTAATTCACCACTCGTTCTCCTCATCCATGCTCCAGAATAAGGACAACCTGCCAACCAAGAGTCAGACCGAGCACAATTCACAGTCACCACATTTTCATCAAAGCTATTTCCGTCAGGTATCTATCCACCTACGCAGCTGGTCTCCAAAGATGGGCCCCGCTGAATGGCGACTCCCAGTATTTATGCCTCTCAGTAGTCCTCACTGGATTAGGCACTGGCCCTGACTTGCTTTTGATCAGCAGAATGTGGTGGAAGTGACACTGAGTGACGTTGGAAGTTAGGTTATAAGAAGCTTTGGAGTTTCTATCTGGCTCTCTAAGAATGTTTGCTCTTATGGTACCTCTTCTTGGAAGCTAGCCACCGTGCTGTGAGAAGCCAAGGTCACATGGAGAGGTCACGTGCAGGTTCTCTCCAGCTGATTTCTCTCATCAACTGCTACCCATGCGTATAAATGAGGTACCTTGGATGCCCCAGTTGATCAGGACACCAGGAAACCCTCAACTGATCAGTCAATCCACAGAATCATGACACATGATAAAAAGTCTGTTGTTTTAATCCACTTAGCTTTGGAGCCATTCGTTTTTTCCAGAACAGAAATTGATTTCAGAAGTGGGATGCTGCCAAAACACACACCTAGCACACATAGCATCGGTCCTGGGGCCAGGCAGAAAGCAGAGACGGAAGGGCCGCCAGGAGAATGTCAGTGATGCTGGAAGAACAGTGAGAAAACTGTTACTGGAGCCTGGAGAAAAGATGGCAAGCATTACGAAGTGACAGGAAGCTTAGCAAAACTGTCACCTGCAGTTACATTAAATTGACAATACGCACAAAAAAACTAATGGAACTGGCTAAGGACATTTCCAGGCAGATTATCAAAGTGCTAACTACCTTCTTTTATCTTTTTATGGTAAGGTACAGAGATGAGCTAAAAGAGGAGGTGTTCAATTTTCAAACCGAATTTAGAGGAAATATAGAGGAGTCAGGATTTAAAGTCTTTGAAAATTCAAGTATTTTTCATCCCTAGTCATTCCTACCAGCAAATGTTTCTCAAAATAAGAAATAAGCTCATGGCACAGATCAAATTCAGGACCCCTCCTATAAAATGTAGCCTTAGGTTTACATTTAAATCAAAAGCACAACCTAAGACATTTTGTAAACGTAACATTTTGTTAAGTAAGGTGACGCCTTACAGAATCTCTCAACTAGAAAAATGACTTCTTGGAATATAAGGTTATATCTTCTAACAGTCTTCAAACAAAATGACTTTAAGAATCTTAAGAATTTGCCTCTGGTGCCAAATTTTATTCTGGTTATTTATTGCTTCGTAAAAAAACCATCCCCAAATGTAATGGCTTCAACAATGTATTGTTTCTCATGGTTCTGTGAGTCAACCAGGATTAATCTTGGGGTCTCTCAGTGGCTGCAGTCGATTGCTCTTGAAGCCGGTGTTAGGCGCAGCCTCGATTGGGCAGGACATCCAAGACGGCTTCTTCACTCACACACCTGGTGTCTGCTTGGCCTCTCTCTTTCTCCATGTGGCATGTCACTCACCAAGGCCTCTTCTCCAAACTTGCGGTTCTCACAGCATGGTGATCTCCTGGGAGTCACACCTCCTGACTGGCTTCCACGTCAGAAAGTAGAAGCTGCCAGGTCTGCTAGACAGCTACTCCCAGAAGTGCCTCAGTATTTAAGCCACCATATGCTATTGGCCAAAGCCACCATAACCTGTCCAGATTCAAAGGGTAGAAAGACACATTTCCTCTCGATCTTGATGAGAGTATGAAGCACACGTCACAAAAGAGTGTATGTAACAGAAAATATTATTGTGAACATCTTTGAAAAGTATAATCTACCACAACCTGCTTCTCCTGTGTTCTTTTTTTTTAAACTTGCATGCCTTCTTGGATTAGAGAACCCCATATAAGGATTAGGAGCCAAAGATATGAAATGATTCTCAGAAATACTAGTGAAATATTAATTGCCAAAACGAGAATCCAAAGCAAGGAAAGCCAACAGCTCCGGCCTCCACACTGATGAAACTACATGTGGAACAGTATGTTCATGGCTAAGTACTGAATGTAAGCAGGGCCAATGATGAATTGGAGCATGTTATGGGGAGAGTGATCAGGATATTATAGGATTGGAAATTGTATCATTTTAGAAATCTATGCTATAAAAGCAATGCCACTCTACCTGTGGAGATGTGTGGACAAAATCCCACCTTACCTCCTCACTTCTTTCCCTCTATTGCCCTATGACATGAACCTCTAGACTTCCAAGATGTCTAGTTTGAATCCACTGGCCTAGACCCTTTCTAAAAGAGTTCTTACATTTTATGGCTCTCTTCTTTGCAAGGGAATGTACATGATGTTCACTGTATGTAATTTGGGGGCATCTGTCAAAACTGTCACCATTTTCCCATGTCCAATATCACTATGGTAAACATTAATAGCATTCTATAGTATTTCCAGTCCTCCTTTCTCTCTAGGAAGACAGGAGAATTACATTTCTCCATCACTAGCTCTGGCCAAGGAAAATGATGAAAGCATTCACAGGCCAGTGCACAGATTCATTGTTCTCTCCCTCTGCTATAAAGACCCAGATGGAGACAACCATAGCATGAAATAGTGGAGCTTCTGTCATTCTAAGACCCTGGATATCTACGATAAGGAGAGACCCATGGTTAACATTGTTCGACATGCAACATGAGTGAGACATAAACCATGTTGTGCTAAGACACCAAGATCTGGGGGTTCATATGTTACTGCAGCATAATCAAGTATGCTGACTAGTATAATCACTATCATGAGAAAAAGCATCCCGAGAAAGCATAATTCTGAAATGTATTTAATTTTTTAGGGACTCAGCCTTATTACATGAAGTCCTGAAACCTAAATAAAACTAACTTTCACAGGAGTTCAGGAAGTGATGGGATGAGATTTGCAAGAAGCACTAGATTTGCAAAAATCGTTTACTCCTGAAAGTCGGAAGGTGTAGGGAGCTTCCCCAGGGAATTCACCTGGAACTCCCTTTTGCTTCACATTCCAACAGAAGACCTGCCTGCATTCCAAGAGCTTTGTATGAAGAGAGATTCAGTGTGGGGAAGCCAAATTCTACACCGCAGCCTGGACTTCAGATGCTGAATGATTCAACAAAGGGGGCCACACCACCCAGCCCACTCTTAATAATTCCTGCAGCGTGTACCGTCCACTCTTAATAACTGCCACAGTATCTACTGCCCATGGGGCCAATGCACTAGTAGGGGGTCAGCATCTTGCAAAACCCAGTGAGGACTCAGTCCTGAAAGACTGCACTGCCTGCAACTTCAACAACAGTTTAACTAGAAAGTGTTGCTCTTTGTTAAGTAAACTCTCATGCATTATGGAACACATCATCTACTCTGCCTAGCAAGGTTGGGACCTGAGTCCCTGGCTGAGAGAAAAGTGTTTGCTCTCTCTGAGAACTTCCCTTCCCAAGCCCAGCCAGGAGTTTAGCAGAGGGGACAATGAGTCAACCATAGCCTGGCAACATTTTCAGTTGTCAATACAGGAGGGGAAAATCTTATATTTTCAAAAGTCTAGTTCTATCAGAGCAGTTTCATATAGTTCATCTATCCTAATGTAAGTAGGTACTACTGGTTAAATGGGGGGAGGGGGTAATAGTCCGGAAAAGAAAAGACAAAACGAAATCAGCCCATTAAAGTCGAAAAGGATTGCCTGTGGCTTTCTACTGCTCGCGCCAAGCCGCCCTTTCCCAGCCAATGGCTTCTTATTAGCAGGCAGTACCTTCCAGAAACTCGGGCAATTCATTTTAGAAAACACTTCCTGAGGGTCTTGCTACAAACAAAGCATTGCAAGACATGCAAAGGTGAAGAAGAAAGACATAATTTACAACCCATAAGGCGCTCACTGGAGAGCAGTATACAAACAGCTATTGCACAAAGCAAAGCAATATTGGATGTTATAAGAAGCACAGTAACCAATCACTAAGGACTCTCAGAGGAAAAGCTGTGAGCCAGTCTGCACCCTACATAAACTAAGCCCAACCTGCCTCAATGGTAGGCTCAAGTCTTCCGAACTTGTAGGACACTTGTACTTAGGTGATACCATTTTCTGCAAGTCCAATGGCAATGATGACTCATGTGGGTAATGTTCTACCAGACAAGCCCATAGGTTCGCCCCTGCTTCATATTCTGTAAGTGAAGTCCTGCAATCACGAGAAGGCCAGGCAGCTTGGGAACCAGCAGAAGGCTAACCTGCAGATCCACTTCAAGATCTTCAGCCCATGAGCACTCCTCACTGGCAGGAGGGCAAGGTCCAGACACTGAAGGACAAAGTCGCTGGGATGCAGGTGCTGCAGAAGGAGCAAGTAAACCCGTGGGAGGAGGTGAAAGTAGGAGCCTCTGGACCTCACCACAAACGCAGCTCCCGGAGCAGGCGTTCCTGTGTGGGAATTCCCTGTGGGCACACAAGCAAGCCTGTGCGCACACATGCATGCACACAGTGTACATGCCATCCTCTTCTGCTTTCTCCACTGCTGCATCCTGCGTGGTCCTTCCCCCACAGCAGGAACACTGTGCACCTGAAGACAAGCTCTTCAATACATCTGTGGGGTGTCACTCTTTAGGGACCCCCCGATCGAACAAGTTGGCTGGGTAAGCTGGCCATTCAGCTACCTCTGGAACCCAGGTAGTCACCTCCAGATTGGCTCCTTCTGCAAGGCGTGGCAGGGTGCCAGGTGGACGCTGCCTTCATCCTCCTGGAAGCGCTGTGCTTCCCCATCCAGACAGAGCTTCCTAAAAAGGCCAACTAACCTGAGGGCTTCTGAGGGGTGCCCTTTGGCTGGCCCTGAAGCCCAGGAGGGCTGGCACATGGTAGCTACAGCCCCCAGAGGGACACACACAACCACCTAGCCTGAAGGGTTTTTCATGGAGATGCTCTTGGTGGCCTGGGTTCACACCGCTGGCATTGCAGCCCCAGTAGGTGGTACTATCTGCCCCCTATGTGGGCAGTGGGCAGAAGCTGGTGGGGCCCACACTATGCCTGAGGCCAGCCAGTGCTGCAGGAACTGATCGCACCTTGGCCACCTGGAGCCAGGCAGGTTTAGAAGAGGTTTTCTTTTTCCCTGAGGCATGCTCTGTCTCCTGTACAAACACTGGAATGAATGCACATACTACGCAATGTGCTGTGGTTTTTATTCTTGGATACATTTGATTTTTTTCATGTGAGTCCGCATACAGGTCTATGAAAGTGTGACTTGTAATCAAGGCTTATTGAAGAAAAGTGGGTCACCTCAAGTATTATCAAGGATGGGACATTTTGGAACTTTTTTTTATACTTGGTTGGTGGGAGTTTAAACCAGTACAGGCCTTCTGGAGAGCAATCTGGAAATCTTTGGTGTAATGAAGCATGCATCGGTCTTATCACCCAGAAACAGCACTCCTGGGACCATATCCCCAAGAAGTTCTCAACTCAGCACCACATACCACACAGCTGGTACAAGCAGAGCTGGAGCAGAGTCCCAGCGCTAGAGTTAATAGACATGGAAGACGTTGTAAATGTACATGGTGGAATGCTATGCAGCAGTTACAAAACAGAAACTAAATGCAAATGTGAAAAAGATCTTTAAAACAGTATTAAATGAAAAAAAAAGCAAGAGATAAATACATCAAGAGATACAGCACATGCCATTAATATAAATTTAAAATGCGTAACAAAATTATAGGACATATCAGAGGCATATGCTTATGGAAAGATATGTGTGTGTGCATGTATATGTGAACTGTCATGATGGGTGTCCCTGGGGAAAGAGAATAGGAAGTATGATTAAGGATGAAGGAGAACAAAAAAGAAAACCAGAGACGCCTTGAACTACTGGTGACAGTGTGTTACAAACTAAAAGGCTCCCTCTACCTGAGGTCACAATGAGAAATAACATTTTTCTTGATCTGAGAAAAACATGATATTTGTGTCTGAACTGAATCCATCATACAGTGTGACACAGTGGTTTAAGAGGGCAGGCGTGGATGACAGAAAAAACTGGCTTTGAATTAATGCCGTATCGCTGTGAACCTGTCTGCAAGGATTAAGAAAAGATCATCTATATAAAGCACTTAGCACAGCACCCACTGCAAAGCAAGCAATGAGTAAATAGCAGCTATTCATAATAGATAATATAATTTATCATTATTTTTTCATCTTCCTTCTACTTTAGTCCACACACCTTGAAATATTTTACATGGTAAGGAAATCATCATAAGCTTCTTATTGGCTTATGGTTTATACCTTCCCTACATCCAAGAGATTCAGAGGAATTATATATGATTAATCAATAAGAAAAACAGAACAATCAGGGATAAAAACAGAGCACATGTCCTCTAAAGGAAGCAGAAAAAGTAAATATCATCAGGGACCTGAACAGAGCTGGCAACTGCACCTGGGCACAGAAGGTGGCCCAGGAGCCAAGGAAACGAAAGTAGAAAGGGAACAGGGTGGGCCTCATAGTTTTCATTTCATGGCAAGTAAAGCTGACAAAATCCTTTGCAGAAACACACTCTGCTTAGGTACTTTATCACTTGGGTTTCCCTGTGAGAACATGGAGCATAATACCTGCAGCACGTTTGGCAAAGGCACAGAACATCCATCTAAACAGGTGACTCTTGCACGAAGAGCGGGACATCGACTTGTGAGGAAGGTGGAAGTGGGGTGCTGAGGTCCTATGTTTGGGTCTCTTGCTTTCTGATAATCTCTCTAATCCCATCCCAGGGAAAGAACTTGACTCTGGAAGAACAGCTGGTGAACATGACTCTTCACAGTCTTTCTCATATAGCACAGTGGTCAAATTCCCAAGACCTGGAGCCAAAACACCTAGGTTGAAATCCTGCTCTTCCAGTTACTAGATCTGTGATCGTGGGGAACTTAACCTCTCTGTGCCTAGTTCTCTCATCTGTAAAATGAGGGTCATAGTACCTGCATCACAGAGTTGTCTTGAGAATTAAGTGAGTATTCTTAAGCCCCTTAGAACAGTGCCAGGAACATGGTGAGCACTTCATGACCTATATGAGCATGTGCTAAGTACATGAAAAGATGCCTATGAAATGCCATAGGCAAGCCTCTGGCAGGTCCTGGATGGCAGTAGATTCTGACTGAATTATCTAACAAGTACCTTGAGTGTAGATACTCTTTGATACCAGCTGCGAGGGAGGCAACATTGTCTCCTGTGAACGGTTAGTTGCTGAGCATGTATTTTCACACAGATAAAATATCCTCTTTTCATCAGGCACTGGAGGGTGATGCAAAGCCACAGCAACAACTGCCATCCTGTAACTGTCACAATAAGGCCACTCGGTGTCTGGCTTTATGCCAGCACTTTCGTGTGGCTTAGCTCTCATCCTGAGAACAAAGTAGCCATTATCATTAGCACCATTTTACAAATAGGAAAACAAGTTCAGAGAGGCTGAGTGACTAGTTCAAGGCCATACAGCTTATTAAATGTCAGACTCACTTTGGCTCAAACCCTGTACTTTTTCCACTAAATTATACTGTCCATTCGTTATTTAATTAAACGGCTAGAGGTTGGGAGAAGAGAAGTATTAAAGTAGGAGGTCTCCTAGGTGCCTTTTCTTGCCATCATCTGCTAGGTGGAAACTCCGTGACAACAATTCTACTCCTTGAGTGTCTGTGAAAATGAAGATCACACATTGGTTAACATGGTGGACCTTCAAATTAATACATTCCTTTTTTCCTAGTATAACCAGCATCATGAATGATATTCACACACGAAGCACACTTCTATGGCAAAGAATCTCCAGAGAGCATGTCAGAATGCTGGTGAGGGAAAGTCATGTTGTTTCAGCAACAATCTGAACCTCAACTAATCTAAATTTCTAATAAATCTTTGGCATAATTTTAGTATATGAATTACTATCTGCTAACATAGTACCTGTGATATATCTCACAACAACTACAACACATCATGTCCCAGTATTAATGTTGCTATCGGCTGGTTTAAGAAGCACCAGGAAAGTTCACCCTCCCATACACATTTCCTTAAGAGTCAGTAAAATGCAATGCCCAATATTACATCTTTTGAGATTTCATTGAGTTGGGAAGAATTTTGGAGTCTCAAGAGCTCTGGATTAAAATGGAAATACCATCTATGCTATTATTATTTAACAAATTGAAGAGCAATTTCCAAATTAACCAGCCTCTTGGCATGAATCACAGAATAGATGGATGGGTTAGTGGTGCCAGGAAGCCTGGGCAAGCTGGAGAATACGGAGAGTCCATGGGAACCATCACTTCCTTCGCCTTCTCCTGGAACATGGCCCAACCCCACCTAATGCGCAGCAGTCTGGGCTAGAGTAGCGTTTCCCCTCAGTGGGGGCAGGACTGGTCCAGGATGGGACACATATAAGAACCTTCCCTTTGGAAAGGAAAATTAGAATTTCTCATATATAGGATACCAGTCTCTCATTTTGACATCATTAAAATTTAACATCTTTCCTTAATAGACAATTTCACTATTCATTTTATTAAAAAGACAACCTCCAAATCTTAAATGACAAAAGAATAAAGATAAAATAACCTCTTCTGTTTTCTCCTTCTATGACATAAATTTGTTTATTTGTTTTCCTCACAAAGTGTTGGAAAAAATATTATTCTCTTTCTCCAGGCTCAACAATATCTCAATGGCCCTTAGTGGTATTTCATTTTGAGTGATATTTCATTCTGAGTCTATTTTAGCTACATAATATATGCCCAAGATGTACAATGCAAGGGAAATAATCATCATATCCCATTGAAAGGTGGGAGATTTAAAATTCAGCCAAATAAAGTGATTTGCCCAAGATCACAAGGCATGGTGACTATCCAAGTCAAGGGCTCTCTGCTCAGAGCCACACATCTGTAGAGTATGGCAACTGTGTGACATTTGTCACTTTCCCCTGTGCCTTGTCACACTAATGGAGACAGGATGAAGGATGCTAAGGGATAGTATGAGTGAGTTTGCATGGTAAACAAAAAAACAAATAAATAAACCAGAACCAGAATACCTGGCCTCTAGAACCAATTCTATTCCTTCTTACTTGTAAACCTTGAGAAAGTCACCAATGCATACATGACTCAACTTTCCCGTTTATTAAAGGATGAGCTTAGAAACTCTGCTCTGCCCAATATACAAAGATATTACCACAAAATGATAAAGCTTTTTGAAACTTGATCTTTACTGTGCTATTTCTTTTGTACTTAGTGTGTATCAGGCACCATACTCACCTCTTTCTATCTTGTTATCTCACTAACCCGCACAACTGTCCTTCAAAGTATACAGATGTCTCAAGAATTTTACTTTTTTCTTTTCCTTTGAAGGTCAGATTCTGGGGCCCATGCCCTGCATAGAGCTTCCTCTAGCCTCCTGGGCCAGACACAGCCTCTCATGTAGACCAGGAAGACAGCAGCAAGCCCATGGAGCCTGGAGGACCAGAGCCCAGGAAAAGGCTCCGGCCCCAGCTCGCCCACCAGTAACCACACACCAGCAGTGCCTTGCTCAGTCATGACTGCCAAGCTGAGTAAGTTCAGTGTATTCTCCTTTCTTACTTTGTCTGTGAGCAGCTTAGGTGTCATCCCAATAAGCCCTTCATTAATTAGGAGGAGGTGTCAACGTGCCAGCAAAATTAGCAGTTTCAATATCTTCCTAAGTGTAAGTGTTTCAAAGGAAATGAAGGCTTGGTCACTCCCTGGTTATTTTTACTCTCTGCCACCCACCTGCCTTTGGGGCGATCTGCTCCCAGTGAAGTGCACCCTTCATCTCCCTGCACACACTCTCCTCTCTCTGCCGTTGTTCTTTTTAAAAAATGTGATGCACGTCTTTCTTCTTCTCTTTCCAACCCTGATAAATCCCAAGCAGACCACATCTATTCCTTCCCCTGACCCCACCACCTTATTGCCTGGTAGGAAGAATTAATAAGCCAATTGCTATGGGCACAGCTAACTTGGAGGGTTATTTGGACTGTGAGTTTAAAGATAAAATTAAATGGGCCATGAAGAGAAATATGGAGATTTAGGTAAATTGGCTGGGAGGGTGGAGGGGTAAAATTATAGAGCTTGTAACAAAGTAGCTCAACTCCTAGGACTTACCAAAATTGGGACTTTGTTACCATGAAATCGCAAATGTTCCTCCTCCTCAAGGAATGAGTACCATTGTCAAGTCTCCCATGGATGAATAACCTCCTTGGATTCTTGTTGACAGAGGCCTTTTCTACAACTCTGAAAGGGCATGGGTAGGTAGAGCTAGGGTCCCCCAAGAGGAGAGCAACAAAGCTTCTGGAAATAAGGTTTGGAGGGAAACCCAATGTGGGACCCGTGAAAAGAGTGGGCCTAGAAATCAGCAGGGACTGCAGCCGGGATCAGCAGCCTGTGCTCGAGTGTTTCAGAGAGCAGGTGGAAATGAACCCCAGATTGTCACAAGTTCACATCCTTCATTCCCAGGGCTACTCTCACTGGCTGCTAACACTTCCGAACTAGATGCTCAATACATATGGTCCAAGTGAAGCTAAGACCCTTCGGTATTTAATTGGGGTCTAAAAACTAGACAGGGGATGAGGTAACTGATCCAGTCTTGTAGATAGTAAATGGAAGGAAGGAAGGAAGGAAGGAAGGAAGGAAGGAAGGAAGGAAGGAAGGCAGGCAGGCAGGCAGGCAGGTGAAAAGAATCTCTGCCTACATTTTACCAGTCTATGTGGTTAAAACTAGTTACTTCATAGCGTTGTTGCAGTGAATAATTGAAATAGTCCCAAGGAAGTGAATTCACAATGAATGTTGTTTATTTTTATTTCCTGACCAGTGTCTAGGACTTCTGACCAAGTTTGGAGGCAACTGGGTGGGGATCTGAGTGGGGACGATGATGCTGACTAGCCCTTCTCCCTTTCTAAGATGAATACAAGGCACAGGAATGTTTAGACCCCCTGTCCTCTATCCTCATCCTGTGTGTTTAGAGAAATAACCAGGATTCTGTACTGTTTACCAGAGGAAGAAGGAAGAAAAGAAATAATTGTTAACACCCACTCTGTGCTGACGAATTTGCTGATTGTCACTTGTTATTCTAGGAAGGTGTTATTTTCCACTTCTAACAGATATTACTGAGGCTCTGGAAGTTTAAGTATCAGTAGTTTGACCAAGACAATTCCATTAGGAAGTGGTGGAATTAGGACAGAAATCCAAATCTTCCTGAATTAAGTAAATATATTCTGGAACACCTCATGCAAATATCACTTGATGTCCCAATGCTGAATTTCTGATAGAGTGTCACTGGGGGCAGGGCTAGGCCTTTTAAATGCTGCCAGGGTATCACAACCAACTAGCCATGGCCACAGCCTCTGAGCCACTGATCTCTAAGGGCACTTCTAGCCCCAGTAGTCTATAATGAGGGGAAAATGTTACACTTTTAGCTGCTGGTATATTTTTTTTTTCCTTAGGACACTTGCCTTTGTTAAAATGAAAGGATGCTTTGATGAGTCCACTCACAGAAAAGGGAGAAGAGGGAGCTCCAGGGAAGGAAAGGGGGAGTCCTGGATGAGGGGGAGGAAGGGTAAGGAGAGTATAGAAGTGGGGAGGGAGGATAGGAGGAGAGAAAAGAGGAGAAATAGGGACAGGGAGAGGAAGAGAAGGTTAAAGGGAAAATAGAAGAGGGAGAGTGAGTGTGGAATTTATTGTGGAAATCAGTAAGACCAAATTCTGCATTTGGACTGGAAAGGGGGAAAAAGAGAGAAAGCACACATAGCTATAAGGAAGAGAGGATAAACTGGAACTGAGCTTTAATTCCATAGGTCCATTCATAGCTAGGAATAGCCTAAGTCTTGATGCTGCAGCGAAAGCCAAAAGAGGCTTAGACTGGCTCTTCTCTGGTGACGTGGGACCCTACATTTGTATCCATTGCTCTGCACCTTGAGGATGAGAGTTTTGTACCTGAATGCCATGTGCCGTGAAGATTTGTGCTCTCATATAAACTACCTTACCTTCAACCACCCTATGAGAAACGTTCTGCATGGAAAGAGAAAGATTCTACATGGAGAGAGAAATGGAAGCACACAGAGGTTAAAGGTCACTGACACTTAGTTAGTGTCAGGTCCAGAGTTTGTGCCCAGCCAATTAGACCCTGCACCTCTGATGCGCCACCATTGCACTGTACTGACTCCTAAGGGCTTTACTCACTTGTCTCACTTGTTCCTCATAATAGAGTGATGGTACAGGTAAGACACCAATTGGTGCCCTCGTTCTATGCAAGAGGGCACTGAGACTCAGAGACGTCACATGAACTGCTTAAGGCCCCGGAGCTGGTATATGAGTGGAGCTTAGACTTGTCCCCTCAGTCTCCTAATCTAGAGGCCTTGTGCTACCTCCAATTTAATTCTATGCCGAGCAAGGCTGTCCTCAGGCGTCCCCAGCAGAGCGCCCAGTCCCTTCTACAGAGCAAGTTGAACCTTACTATTAATGGCCTGCTCACCTGAAAACATCTTCCCACCAGATGCATACCTGAAATTCTGGCACAAGATTTTTATTTTTTACTATCCCTCTGGTTTTCTTTTAAAACACAATTACCATCAAACTAGTAGTCATTTGAACTGCCCTAATAATTGAGTGTGAGTGATTATAACAGGGGTGTTCAACCCACATGTGACCTAGGATGGCTATGAATGCAGCCCAACACAAAATTATAAATTTACTTAAAACCCTTTTTTTTTTTTTGCTCATCAGTTTTCATTAGTGATTATGTATTTAATATGTGGCCCAAGACAACTCTTCTTCTTCCAGTTTGGCTCAGAGATGCCAAAAGGTTGGACACCCCTGCTAGAAGGTAGCCTCCTTTGGGGCACCAACATCCAAATTGCACTATAGGTGTGCAAAGGGGAACCTGTCAGGGAGAAACCCAGAGAAAGAGAAGGGCAAGGAGGTAGAAGTTTGCAGGACCAACACTATCTTGTCCTTTAGGAGCCCTCTTTAGTAAGTTGAAGGATCCCTGGAGGTTCTTATTCTACTAAATTGTCTAACAAGGAGAGTGAGGGTGATAAGTTAGAAGCAGTGGGAGTCGCTTGACATTCAAACAAGAGCAGAATGAACATATGAAAGAGAGGAGAAGGCCCAGGAGGCAAGGAGGAAATGTATTACAGTCTAAAAGTTCACTTCATTCAGAGACAAGAGCTGGGAGGTTAATGGAATTAGAAGAGAAAAGGTAAAATTAGATAGCAAATTATAAAAAGATACAACCGACATCCCTGCTAACAAAATATTGCTTAGGTCATTCATGCATTTATTCACTTATTCAGAAAATACTCACTGGGGTCACCTGCGTACCATCTCGTGTTCTCGCAGCCGAGCACATTGATGAGGCCCTGACAGTCTAATGGAGGCAACAGACACATGGGCAGATCATTATCTGAATTGATGGGGTAAGCGTGACACACACAGGGCATTGTGGCAGTTCTGAGGGGGACCTCTAATGGGGACTGGGGCACGGGCTCAGGAAAGATCCCCAGAGGAGGCGACACCTTAGCTGAAGCTTAAAGAGTAAGAGAGTGAACCGAGAGATGGGGAGGAAGCATTCTGGAGAAAGGCACTAGCAACAGCAAAGGCCTAAGGCTGAGAATTCAAACTGGTTTTGTTTGAATGAGCGAAGACCTGCCTACTATTGTGTCAGAGGCAGTCCTGCCTGCTGTGTGGGGCTGAAACAGCGCAGAAGGCAAAGCATCCTCTTAATGAGAGGAAAGAGCTGGTTCGGTTGGACCTGGCTTCTCTGAATGAAAAATAAAATCTATTACAGCATATATAGATCTATATATATATGATCTCTTACAGCATGCATATATACATACATATACATACATACATATATATATATATGAATGCAACCCCTATATATATAAAAATCTCACCCTCAAATCTTTCCCCTTGAGGAATCACCCTTGTTCCACCAAGTAGAATCTAGCAGGTGCCCTAAGGAGCTTTTACCTTCTTAGCCAAGGGTGGAAAATGATCCAAGCTATAGTGATCAGGTGCTCCCTCTGAGGAATTTGAATCTGGTAAACTAAAAGTGGTGAATTTTTAACAGAATAGAGAAAACTATTGATATATACTTAGTTTATAGCTATCCAGCTTGAATTATCTTTCTCAGTCAGCAAGTTTTTAACTAGAGTTGCTTAAATTTCCTGATATGCAATGATGGCATCAGCAAAAAGGGATATTTTAACTTCTTTTCTGCTGTTTGTACAAGTTATTTTATTTTCTTCTTTTATTACCTTGGAGGTTCTAGCAAATGTAATGTTTATTATATTGGTAGCATGGGCATCCCTGAATACTTTCTGATTTTAATAGAAATGATTTCCATGTTTGTCAGATCTGCTGTTGTTTTTAGTAAATAATTTTTATGTATCTAAGCAATCATCTTTTATTTCCTTTTTACCTAGATATTATTAAGAATGGCTGCTGAAGTTTATCAAATGCTATTTCAGCTCTTATTTATATGATCATTTTTTCTTTTTTAATCGGTTCATAAAAAAGATTATATCGATAATTTTCTTCATAATGATCACATAAAAAATAAATATATAAAATCAATACTTTTTTCTACCCTAGCCATCAGAAAAAATAAAAATGAGAAAATAGTTTATTTACAATGTCAATAAATGCTTTAAAATATTTATGAATAAATTTTACTTAAAAATTCAGAGGGCAACACAAAGAAAAGTACAAAATCTTACTGGAAAGTATAAAATAATAGCAAAAGAGAAAAGTATACTATGTTCTCAATGATAATACTTAACATGAACATGCCATTGTCCTAAGATTACTATATTAATTTAACACAATTTCAATTAGAATCCATCAGATATTTTAATTGAATAAAATGAACATAAATTCTATATAGAAGAATAAATGCCTGAAAATCGTCAATAAATGAATGAAAAAATAAGATCAAGGAGGGAGGACTGGACTATATAAATGTCAAACATTCAAAGCTACTAAAATCAAATCAATACTGAATTATTATAAGAAAGATGAATAGATTAGGGACCTGAATAGAAAATGTAGAAATAGATTTTAGTATAGCTGAGAATTTAATGAATGACAAGAGAAGAAATGCAATTCAGTGGGAAAGGACAGATTATTTAGTAAATAGCACTGACTCGCCAGTTAGCCAAGCAAGAAGCACCATAGTGAGAATGTGGACTTCAGAGACAGATTCCCTGGGTTTAAATTCCAGTTTTACCACTCTACCTGCTGTGACCTTTGGACTAGTTACTCAGCTTCTCTGGGCCTCATTTTCCTCATCTGGAAAATGGGTATAAATATGAAAATGTATGTCTTAGAAGTTGTGAGGGACAGGGGTTAAATTAGTTAATACACATTAAGTGCCGATGTAACAGTGTAGCACATAGTAAACCCTCAATAAGTATTAGTTATTGTTATTATCATAATTAGGAAGAAAATTAATGGAGACCACCAGCTTACCTTAGACACAAAAATAAATTTCCAGGTGAATTAAGATTTAAAAGTAAAAAGTAAAGCCATTTTAAAAATATTTTGATAATTTAAAAAACTAATCACATTCTTTACAGATGGAGGATGGGAAAACATGCTTTAGCAAGACTAGAGACCAAGAAGCTATAACATATAAAACAGGCATTTAACTATACACTCGATAGCAAAATAAATAAGTAATAGGCTTTGAAAAGACAACAAAAAGACCAACATCTGTATTGCAGAAATGAGCAGAAGCCATGACTAGTCTCTTCACAAAAGAGCTCATAATGGCCCACGAACAAATGCAAAGATGTTCAGATTTATTGGTAGTCTGAGAAATGTGATTAAAATAACAATGAGATGTCACTTGACATTTCTCAGACTCGCACAATTTTTTTAAAAAGCAACTGCTTCTGTTACTATCAGGGATGTGTGTAAAGGGTGCTCCCATATACTGCTTGAGGTAACACTTGGGATGTGTAACCATGCTTTGGAAAGTGATATGATGTCATCTACTCATACTTAAAATACACATCCTCTCTATTTACCAGTCCCATTCCTGGTCTACACGCCATAAAGATAAAGGTACCAGTGAGAATACACAAGGACAGTTATTGCAACATTGTAGACAGTAAAATAAAAAGCTGGGAATAAAATTATAATCAATAGGGGAATGCCACAAATGTAATACATCCTCACAATGGAATATCATGCAGCCCTTTAAAAGTCAATTAGAGCGCCACCTGTTGACCTGGAGGGATTTGTGCAAGAAAAACAAAATGGATAGAGAAGCAGAGGACTGACTTCTCTGAGAATCATGATGTTCTTCAGGGGAAGAACGGGAAGAGATTGCAGAGTAGGAGCACACAGGCACATTCTGAGGCCCTTGTAATTTCTGTTTTCTTAATCTAGGGCATTCGTTGTACTATTCTTTAAACCATATAAATATATATTTAAACTCTTCTATATCTACTTTGTATTTCACAATAAGAATGTCTCTAGAAAGGAATTCAAGATGCTAAATAAGCATGTAATATCCTATTTTATAAAACACTGACCTGAAAAATATGTGTATGTGTCTATGTATATATATTATAAGAGTATAGAGGAAAAATATGGCAGGATATATAATAGGCTATTAACATGAACTATCTTGGAGTGCAGTTAGAGGACCAATAAAAGCAAAAAGGGAAAATCAAGCAAAAGTGAAAGAAGAGTGCATTTAGAAAAATATTAATTAAATCATCAAATTTATACATTTATGTAAAAGTGTGTTTATGCATAATATAAATTAAGAAATAAGATTCAAAAGAAAAAGAGAAGAACAGAGAGACAGGTGAAAGGAAGGAAGAAACTAGCTAAAGTTCATATCCATCTAGTCTCTAGCATCCCAGAATACTCCCTGTTCCATTGGGTACTCTTGCTATAGCCAAAGGACCTTAACAGGTGCAAGTAGGACCATCTCATAGGCTCCGTTTCAGAGACCCTTCTTCCTGGCATGTGCCTTCTTTAACTCCCACTAGTGGTGCAGCCTATTGCTCCTGCCTGTCCTGGTTCTCCCAGTCTCTTTCTCCACCTTCCCTCTAAATTTTACAAGAGAGAAGCCAGTTCATTGGTGCCAGCAGATTAAATTACACCTATAGCAATGCCAACAAAGCAACATCTAAAACTATCATTCAGGGGTACAACAATGGAAATGAGTTTTTAAAATCAACTGAGCTCCATTGAAGTCTGTGAAAGTGCAACAGCAAAAAGCATGCTTTGCTGCCAATTTGGGAGCTCAGCATCTATACCGAGAATCCCCCTGCAGTCCCTTGAGTCACCTCTCCCCACTCATCTCTCTGCTGTCACCTCTACTGATGTTCTAGGTCAAGCCAGTTGTAAGCAAAAGAACCTTATGATTAAGATTTGGCAGGCCATCAGAGAAATGCAAATTAAACCACAATGAGATGTCACCTTACACCTTTAAGAATGGTTATCATCAATAAATCAACAAACAACAAGTGTTGAAAAACAAAGAACTTTCATGCTCTGTTGGTAGAAATGCAGATTGATGCAGACACTATGGAAAACAGTATGGAAGACCCTCAAAAAGTTAAAGATGGAACTGCCTTGGCCCTGACCAGGTAGCTCAGGTGGTTAGAGTATTGTCGACATATGCCAAGGATGTGGATTCCATTTCCAGTCAGGGCACATAGAAGAAGCAAGCAAAGAATGAAAGAATGGGTAGAGCATGGATGGGTAGAGCAACAAATCAATATTTCTCTCTCTCTCTCTCTCAAGTATATTTTAAAAACAAAACTGTCTTATAACCAGCAATTCCTCTTCTGGATATATATCTGAAGAAACCCAAAACACGAATTAGAAAGAATATATGTACCCCTAGGTTCATTGCAGTGTTGTTTACAATCACTAATATATAGAAGCAATCCGAGTGCCCGCTAGTAGACAAGTGGATAAAAAAGATATAGTTCACATGTAAAATGAAATATTACTTGGCCATAAAAAGAATGAAATCTTACCATTTGTAGCAGTATGGATGAACCTAGAAGTTATTATTCTAAGTGAAGTAAGTCAGTCAAAGAAAGATAAATACCATATCATTTCACTTAATATATGTAATATAGAGAACAAAACAAACAAATGAAATTGAAATAGACTTATAGAGACCAGACTGATGGTTGCCAGACAGGAAGGGATTTGGGAGACTAGGTGAAAAAGGTGAAGGGATTAAGAAGTACAGATTGGTATTTGCAAAATAGTCATGGGGATGTAAAGTACAGTATAGGGAATATAGTCAATAATATACTATTAGCTATGCATGGTGCCTGGTGGGTACTAGAAATATCGGTGGGACCATTTTGTAAAGTACATGATTGTCTGACCACTCTGCTGTACCCTTGAAACTAATACAAAATAATATTAAATGTAAACTGTAACTGAAAAATAAAATTTAAAAGAAAACCAGATTTGGTATGTCATACATGTATATCTGCCCAATGAGATGGTGAAACTATGGAGTCCCCACCGGCATATCTTTCCCTGAATGTTCATCTTTTCCAATGATGTGTTACCAAAGAGCAGAATGATGCCATAGGAAGCTTCAAAGAAAGAAGAAATGGGTTCCACAATGTATCCACTATGGGACCGTACTCAATTCTCATACTCAGCCTCTGTGGGCCCTAACTTATGTATTCGTAGAAACAGGAATTCCACTCTACACCCTACATAATCCACAGGGCTATTTGAGACTCATATAATATAGCCCAAAGGAATGTACTTCTTCCAAAGTTCAGCTCTCTACTTTTCCTCATACTTATGATCCATGTGTGCCAGCAATGTGAAGATGAACATGGCCTCAAGGAGGGGAGACGCTAGCATGGAGAGGGTATATCAGACTTCTCTTGTGCCCTGCCTCCTATCCTCTCTGCTTAACTTTCTACTCAAGTGATTGCTCCTGCAAACAGCTGTGTTTAAGCATAATGCTACAGCTCTTTGCCTCAGCTGCCTCATGCCTCTCTGATGTCATGCCTGGGGCTTCTCTGCCACCGGCATGTGGGAAGCCTGCAGGAACCTGCAGGGCCCATGAGCAGACCTGGATATGTAAGAGAGTTAATGCCCATGAGGCATGAGGTTTAGTGCTGGGGCCCAAAGATCCAGGTCTGAGCCCACCTGGGTACCCAAGGAGCACTTGTGTTACAGCTGTTATGACCAGTGCTCAGAAATATTCCTTCAGATAATCCTCAGCACTAAAACTAGACACCATGCTTCAGTAGTTTTTATGTAGTAGGAAGAAGATGGGTTTAAACATTGATGGGACCCCCTATTAAAATCCAAAAGCTCATTACTTCTTTACCAGAAAAAAATGCACATAAACAGAAAGTTTTGTATAAAATATCAGGAGAGTCATGATCCTGTGAAGCCCATTTGGGACCTCAGGTCATGACTATATCATCCTGGTTGGCCAAATTTAGGGAGATTATAGTAAATAGACATCTGGCCAGATTGTCTCCACCCTTCCCAGGGTGAACTAGGTCCTCAGCTAATCATAGACACGCAGATCACCTTCAATCAGGGAATCCAGCTTTACAGAACCCAAACTGGGAGAACATAATAACATCTAGGCGCCTTTGGGGCTAGAATGGCCCTCAAAGTTTCATATGGAGCCAGACCTCCCCAAAACAACCTTGAGCCCCAGTTTAACCCTGAAATCAATGTGCTGATCTTCTTTCACCTACTCCTATTTTAAACCTACAACATCCTTCTGATATAGAAAGTCAAATAACATTCTTATAGCCTCTACCAACCCAAGCACATTGACAGGGATTCAGACAGGTATCATTTTAGAAAAGATTCAATTAGCCCCCACTCATTTTTACTCCGACCTACACATTAAATCTCAGAGAAAGTGAAACTAGCTCAGTTCTCACCATCTCCCTACAGTAATAACCCTGGAATCAAGATCTACAAGATTTGTACATGTAATATGAAAAATAGAGACATTCATTGAATAAGATACAAGATACAAGAAACATTGTACATAGGACAATGACACCTTAGTCCCCTTCAGAGTAGGCACCTTGGGACCTCACATAGTTCCCCCAATCTCCATCAGCTACCCTGTCATATTTTACTGTATCTCTTCCAACAATCTGAAATCTCTCCCCTTTCAAAGGTGATTTTAGTTTTCGAAAAAGCCAGAAGTCACAGGGCACCAAATCTGGGCTGTAGGGGGACTGAGTCATCTGGGTGATTTGATATTTTGCCAAAAATTCTTCATGAGACATGATGCATGAGCAGGTGTGTTGTTGTGATGAAGCCGCCAGTCACCACTTGCCCATAACTGCAGTCTTCTGAAGCATGCAAATAGTTTCTGTGGAGGAATATTCAAGCTTAATGCAAAATTTGATGCAGATTCGTTACTCTACTCGCTCAGTCATTTTGAATGTGGTAGCCACACAGTACATATGCTCACTTAACAGCATCTATCATCCCCACTGACTAGTACAGTGAAGTGGTTATTGTTCAAACATGCGCATTCCAGTCCACTCTCCTTGGCTGCCAGGATACATGGATGCCGTGCAAACCATTCTCTTTATGTTAACAATGGCTGGACTTTTCCAAACAGATCTCATATATATAATAATTCTCCATAAGCATTGCTGGGCTGGCTTATTGGGGTAGCGGTGTGTCCTAGTTTGCATTTCTTCATAAGCAGACTTTGAGACCAGGATTGACGTGCAGGTATTTCATCTGTCAAGGATGATGTGGGGGTGTGATATAAAGATGAGACAGTCATCAATATAAGGTACATTATTAAGACAGCTATCACTAAGGGAAAGTGGAACTTAAACTCACTGAGGAGAGTCTAGGATCCAGTGACAAACACTACCAGCCATTGGTTAAGGGGTGCTGGGGAAGGGAGCCAATAATTCCTCTGCACTTCTGGCCTACAGCACAGGACACAAAGCAGGGTCCACTGGCAATAAAATCCCCCAGGCAGAGAAACGCATGTGCTGATAGAAGTTGGGCTGGTGTGCACTTAGGTGGTAAGGATAAGGGAGGGGCTGTGACAGCAACTGCTATGCCATGAAATAGTCTTAGGCATCATCAGACTTTGCTTTATGAATTAGGAATCATGAGTCTGCTGGGAACTCGGAGCAGAAGAGGACACATGGATTCATTCCAAAAGGAGTCATTGGGGACTAGCGTAAATCAGAGCTAAACTCAATCCCACGTCAGCAGCATACCACCATAATTAGCATTTAATTAACCCCTACCAACAGCAAAATAGAGCACTTGGCAACTAGGCACTTATGCATACATTTTTGAATTTAAATCCCAGTAGTGTCCTATAAATAAGCATTAATATCCATCCCCCCTTTTTCATCGACTTGGGAAATGATGGTCCTCAGAGTTCAAGTTGTCTTATCCAACATGATACAGTTAGTAAGAAATGGACACAGGATTCAAGTGTTTAAACTCACTTTCTTCCTACTACATAGTATTATCCTTTGGACTTCTTACTGGCTTCTTCCCCTCCTCATTCGCATGGAGAAGATTCACTGCAGCCTGACTATGCCAGCCACTGAAGTTAGCACTAGCACGGCAAGCTTCACACAAACCATGTGATGTGGGTGCTATCAGTCACTCCTTGGTACATTTGCAATAACTAAATCTAGACAACTTGAGTAACTTCGTAAAATCACAAAAATAGTAAAATGGCAAAGCTTGGACCAGAAATCAGGTCTTTCTAAAAAATAAAGCTCCAGCTTTTGACCATTAAGCTATTTTGCTGCATAATCCTAGGAATACCACAAGTATGAATAAATGTGTGCTGCTGTGGATCCTGCCAAAATCAAACTGCCACATCATCCAGAGTAAAACTAAGCCCCAAATTCAGCAGATCTTTTCCTTTCTCCTTCCCCCACTTCCTCCAGGATTTCGCCCAGTAAACGCCAGAGAAGCGGCATGTCAGATACTTTCACATTTGGCAGCAGCAGGGGAGCTCAGCAGTGAGTCTCAGTCTACTTCAGGGGAAAAGGAGAAGAATTTTTTTCAATTAAAAGATAAGACACATTCAAGGAATTGGTCCTCATTGCCTTGCATTACTGCTCTAATTTGCTCATTATACTCAATTATTAAATGTGCTTTATTATGATTAGATGTTCTTGACTTATAACAAAGAAACAATCAGGTCTGCTCTTTTTGCATTCATGTGTGTACATACACATGGGGAAGAGGAAGAAAAACTAATTTTTTAAGTGAAACTATTGTTAATGTACAAACAACCATTATCACTAAAAGTACACGTAATTGCCTGCTACAAAAACATACTGCATGAATACAGGTTGGAGAGCACCTGTTTCTGGGTGAATATTAAAGAAAAGAGAAGAGGAGAATCTAGGGGTCCTAGTGTGGTACAGAAATGCTATCCTTTATAAAGGAAAATGTAATCCCAGAAAGGCTGAACAGGAATATGGCATAGGGATCATCTCAGAATTCTATACCAGAATCTGGTTCATGACTTTATGTTCTAAAGACAAAGACCAAATATAACAGGGCTCTGAAGGATGCCTCAACAACGACCCCAACAAAACAGGATCCAGATGCTAAGATTAAAGAGGAGAGAATGGTTTCCCGTGCTAGCTGCTCTGTCTCACCTTTGCTCCCTACTGACTTCGAGGGAGAGTGTTGTTCACGGACGGGGCAGCCACGCAAATGCACATTTCACCCCCTCCGTCTTCTGAATGTGATTATGACATTCTCTAAAATCTTACTGAATGAAGTTTGCATTTGTACAAAATTTTGTGTGGCCTTCACAGATCCCCTGATGTCCGCGACTGACATTTTCTTCCAGATGTCAGCATTTATCTATAGTCATTATTGTAGGTGAACATTTCTTTTTATTTATCTCAGTTTTGCTAGAAAATACCATCACAAATTTAAAAGCCTCCTTTTGCTGTTACTCAAACAAAGAGGAGGTGAACTTCATGTTGCCTCATTCTCTCCCAGTGGTGGAATTAACTAAAGACTTTCTGGAAGTCATTTGGTTTACATCAGAATTTCCACAATTGGGGCAAATAGGCTACAAAAACTATTTTCAAAACTTTTAAAGCCCATTGCACCCCAAATTCTGTTTTACATGGAAAAAGGCCAGATTTTTTTCAAATCTGCTCTAACTTCAGCATAAATGTATCAAACTTGCATCTATTTAGCACCTCCTGTGTGTCAAGAACTCTGCTCAGTGCTATAGATGCAAATGATGTGCTGAGAAATTATGAAGACATACTGAAGAAAGCAAGTGCAGGAACAAATAATCATAACTCAATGTGATGAGTGCAACAGTAGCTATAAGCACATTATTTTATACCAACAGAAAGGAGAGTAACTAACCCAGCATGATGAGGGATGGAAAGAGGGAAAGGACCATTGGGGAGGGCTTCCTAGAGAGGTGATGCTGAAGCTGATTCTTAAGGGATGAGCAAATACAGAAAGGCCACTATTGGCAGAGGGAGAAACTCAACAATCCATAGATTTGTGAGACAACATATTAAATACCAACAACTGGGTGTTACCAAAGGGTAAAAAGTAACATAAGGATTGGTGGGGACAAAAGGCTGGAAAGTTGGGAGTCATATTGTGGAGGGCCTTGCAAAGAATATTGGATATTATCCTATAGGCAGTAGGGAGGTAACAAGACTTTTAAATCAGGTTTCTTTGTATTTTACATAATGAATGTAGGAGGATACACATACCTTAATGATATGGGAGAATGGACTTGAATAGAAGAGGATTGGAAGAAGAGATACCAGTTAGGAGGCTGATGCAGTAAAATAGCAAACGACATAAATCTGAACATAGGTGGGGGTAGTAGGAACAGAGAGGAAAGGATAGAATTGAGAGCTATTGAGGAGGAAATAATGAGTAGAGCGTGGTTGTTCGTAGGAAATGTGAAAAGGGGCAGCGTGAAGTTTCTGGATTTAGTAGCCACATGACAATGGTGCCACACTCAGAAATGGCAAATACTGGAGGAAAAGCAAGTTTGGTGAAAAGATAAATCGTTGGCCTAATAAAGATTCATTATGTCTGAAAAAAAAAAGAGAATTGAGATTTCAGTGATTTGGGTAATCAATGGTGGTTTGGATAAAAAAGAAACAAGAAGAAAGAAAAAGAAGCAAGATAGGAGTTATTTGGGGTTAAAGGGGGGATATTTGGTAGGTAGGGACATCTGAAAGGCTACTCTAAGCTGATAGAATATAGCCAAGTAGAGAGGAAGAAGCTGAAGATCATTGGGGGGGAGGGGGGTTATAGAAGAAAAGGGCAAGACTTGAACCAGAGATGGAACCTCTAAACCTGAATAAAGGGTGTGAGGATGAATCAGAAAGAAAGCTTGTAAGTAAAAGAGGGCTGGAGAACTGAAGGAACTACCACAGAACAGCATCAATCTTCTCCAGCATTTAGAAATCAGGTTTTCCAATGATAGTGAGGGTTGAATGAGGCAAACAGGAGAGTGCTGATATTTTAGAACCATCACAGAAGGATGGGGGATAGAGAGATCACCACAAAGAAGAAATGTTGAATGAAAATGCTGAGAGTCCTGAGGAGCTTGAAGATAACCCTGACATCTCATAGGGTTATAATGCAGATCTAAAGTGACTGGATGTGCGTAAAAGCCTGTTTTAGGATGATTATTAATACAAAATACAAAAGCATTTCCATGCTCATGAGCTCTTCCTATTCTCATGGTATCTCCATGCCTTTTGCCATAGCTACCCTGGTCACTTTCTGAGCCCCTGCATGAGAAATATTTGCTATCATAGTTAACTAGGAGCAGGGGAAAACAAATGGTACCCTAGGAGGAGTAAGCTGAGGCTGATAATTTGTAACAGGATGTATTCAGGCCACCCCCAAAGAGTAGAGCAAGAGCCCTCCATTTTAGCACCCTCAGCTAGTATAAGAGGGGCCATTTCCACATATATAAAACCTTCCCCACCAAAGATTCACCATCTTGAAGTATAAAATAGTAGAAATTATCCATAGTTTTCCTAAGGATAGAAAGACACTAAGCAGTTTAGAGAAGTCTATGCACCTCTGGTCTTCATCTACCACCTAATGGAATGCCTCCCAAACTCATGGAAGGATCCCAATGCCACATCAGACTCGAAAGGGCCACCAGGAGGCACCAGCACAAGCGTAGAAAGAAATGGCGCTCTGATTCAGTTTGCACCTGTGCAGGTGGGCAGCAGAAAGTATCTGAGCTCTCTGATGGGCCCTTTTGTAAAAACAGACAAAACATATATGCCCCTGGGAAAGCCCTGAGTTCCCTCTCAAGCCAACGTTATGAGGAAATTTGTGGTTCAGGCAAAATTTCTGTTTCTACCCTTCCATCAGGCAGTCTTATTTTTTAGTGATTCTCCTTGTAGTGTGCAAATACCAAGCCTGGAAGACCTCTGATTTTATGATTATAGCAATTGGACACTGAGAAGAAAATTGACATGACATGAGCGTAGAAAATAAATCTCTGACTTTTTTGAATCTAGGGCATGTGCAGAAATAGCCACCTGGATCTTCTCTGAGGCACAGGCCAAAGGGCAGGCCAGCTCTGATATTTGGCTCATCTCCATCAGCTCCTGCCCTGAGCTTCGCCATCAAAGGGGCTCACCACATCTATCAATCACCATGAGAAGGGGCAAGCTCAGATTTGTATGTGATGGTGAGAAATGGGGCAAACATTAGGAGACAGATTTGCAAAAATTAACAACATTTCATGAAAATGGGGGAAAGGCATCACATCTAGAAAATAAATGAAAATAAGGCTACTCAAAGGCTCCATAGTGAGAGACCCCCCGCAAGGCCATTTTCATGTGCCTTAGTAAAACTGCATTTGAATATAGCTAATGAGAAGACAAAAGAGTCGTTAGGAAAGGCAGAGGTGGGGGGGGGGGGGGCATGTATCACCTTGTCCCTAGAAAAGATTTAATGGGGACTGAGAGTTAGTTAGTGTGGCTTTGGGGTTTTACAACCAAATACAATAAAACCTGAAATGTTAGGAAGAATTTATCATCATGGGTGTGTATATTGTATTCCACCAGTTAAATTGAAGTTTCCTAATGTTCGCTCTGGCCCTTTAGGTTGGATCCTAAAATGAGTGCTCTGTAAACAACTGGGCCTACTTCCTACCTATACTGCGTTACTTGGATGAGGGCCATGCCTACCATACAAGACACCTCAGCCACCAGCAGGGTCACCTACCACTAGTAGTTCCCTTGAGTGTCAAACTCAGAAGATATTAATTTCATGGCAACCCCTCCCCATTCTCCAACACCTGAAAACCAACCTGTAGAAGCCTAAGTGCCTTGGCAGCTGAAATGCAATTCTGCCAAGGAAAAATGAAAATAAAAAGGATCTAGGTAAACTTTCTTCTGCTAAAAATGACTGAGATCCCTGTCTCACACCCTGATTATTTCTTTCTTTTTAATTTAATCTTTATTGTATTTTTTCATTACCATTTAGTCCCCTTATACCCTCCCAATCACCACACTGTTGTTCATGTCCACGAGTCCGTTTCCCTCAGTCCCTCTACTCCCTATCCCCCTCCCCTCACTAGCTGTCATCTTGATCCTGCTGTACAATGAGTTACAGATAGAAGGAAACTCGACGTTTCTGTCCATGGTGCTGGAAACTCTCACGCGAGCATTTGACACACTGGCAAACACTGAGCCTGTAAAAAAGACAGGCTCCACACCACTGGTGGCCAGAATACATAGTTGTTTGTCAGGCCACATGCAAAATATCATGGCTTTTAAAAATTTGATTCATATTCCTGATTACCCAAACCATGATTTTGCTATGAATATGTTGTCTTTTGGTTATGCTGAAAATTCCTATGTGAGTTTTAAGACATACCAGATTTGGAGTAATTATATTGTACTTATGTAATTACATACTCACTTAATAAGCATTATTAACATACTTGTACCACAGAGAACAATGCTGGATGCTCCAGTGCAGAGCAGAGCAAAGCCCCTGCCTGTGTGATCCTCTCACCCAACCTACACGTGTGTTACCCCATATAAAAGTCATCCAAGAATAGGTAATATGGTTGCAAGGTGACGCGTTGATAGGGGAAGGGATGGCCCAGCACGAGAGGCTGGTAATGACACAATAGGGACATGACACAGTCATTGTGAAAGAGCCAGTGTTTTTTAGAGCAGAAGAGAGTCAACTTGAAGGGTTAGAAAATGTTGTAGCCCAGGACCCAGAACTACAGGAGCATGTAACTGAGGGAGGGATAGAGGACTGGGGAAGCAGTCCCTGCTGATTAGAGCTGAAATAAAACAAAGAAGAAGCAGGATCTAGGGATTTCTGTGGGGAGGGAAAAGAGGATACTGTGAAGGTAGGGTTCACGTTGCTTCAAGAAAATAATTTTGACCTAAAATTTAAGGAGTGTCCGACACCCAGAAAGGAACAAAAAAGACCTTGGTTCTCTGATAATCAATAGAATTAAAGAACTTATTTTCTACTATATTTTCTCTCCCCAGTTTGCCACAGTCACCACCACTTACTTATACCCAGCCCAAGGCATTTGAATTTGCAACTCTTATTTTTATGCCACTTTCTAGAAACCAGTGCAACACCTCACTTCTCACACCGTTAAGTAGTTCTTCTTTCAACCTAACATAAGTCCCCCCTGCTACAACCTGCAGTGATTTCTCCTTGCTGGGTGAGAGGAAGATTTAGTGCTGAACAGATATGTACACATTTTGCCCTGACACATTTTGTCAGGCTTTATTATGAGATCACTCCCTTTGGATGCTCATCTGTCACATTATTTTAGCTCTGCTGGCAGTAACATGAAGAGCACTGAATTCTGAGTCAAGGGCCTTGGGTGATTAGTGCCAGTTTTGTAATTTTAAGCTTCAGTTTCTTCCTGTGGAAAATGAAGGGGTATGAGTGTAGACTGCTTACCATTGTACCTACTCTAAAGGGTGAGGAGGTGCCTTGTTCCTCTCAGGTGCAAAGTATAAAGGGGACACCTAAAAATCCCATTAGTCAAGATGAGTAAGATTTTAATGCAATATTTTAAAAAATAAAAATGAATACAAAAATCCCATGATGAATAAAATATCAAAATTTTAGATAAAGACAGGTTCCAACTCTGCATTTGCTGGACCCTCCCTAGGGATCACCTTACCCTAAAATATAGTTCCTATGAGAGAGGACTCTTCTGCTTATGGGGTTTCCATGATTCTCATGAATTCAGTTTAAACTGATTCCATGGCCAATTGTTCCATTACCTTGATCCTGAATCTATCAAAAGTTTAATCTAGGAACTAAGTTCATTTCTAACAGTAGAAATGATACTTGGGGTCAAACGTGCTTGGCTCTCTTACTTATTGACTCTACATTTACCTGCAAAACGGGGATGATGTTCTCCTATCCTCATGGAGTTGTGGGGAGGATCAAATGAAACAACACTCCAGACTACATCCCATATCCTGGTTAGTGACCTGGGAAAGTTGATGATTGTGCACATAGTGTGGAGACAAAGCAATTTCCTGGAGAAACAACACAAAAGGTGTTATTCCACTAAAGGGAACTGGTTGCATAGCCTCCATCCAGGAAGGCAAGAAAACCGAGCACGCCTTTTGCCACTCGGCCAGCAGGCAGGCAAAGCAAAATAACAGACAGAGACAAAATGTGATACAATGAAAAGCTCTCTCAGTTCATTTAAATTTGGGTAATCTTCCTGCCACTAACTCCCTCTAACTCACAGAAGAATTTTAAAAAGATAAACTATAACTGGGAATATTTTGAAAAGCAAAGGAGATTTAAGAGAAAGTGAATTGAGTTTACTATTTATACAGGGCAGTTCTAATTAAATTAACACACTCACAAATATACTAAGCCACAAACAATTGTCTGTTTTTCTTCTCATTATCCTTCCACAACCAATTACTGCGCAGAGTTTTTTTTTAAACCTTTAATTCTCCTAGATATCTTTTTATTTCATAGGAAAGAAAGAAAATCAGCAAATGACAATTTTTTTAAAGAAGAAAATAAATATCAAAGCCATTTCTTCCAAATAAGAGAGATGTAGTCCTGTAGTCAGTGGTAAATCAGCAGTCAGCATGGTCACTATGAAGCCTAACATCTATATTAGTTCTTTATTGACAAAACACTTTAATTCCTGCTATTTTATTTAATTCTCTTTACCCCACACTAGCCAAATAAATGAATGAATCCCATTTTTCAGGTCATGAAAACTGGAATTTAGGAAGTTCAATAAGGCCGGACTCTAGAAAATGCAGAAAAGAAGGTATAGAAAGAATAGGACAGATTTAGTTTTTTAAAATTATTCTTGGTCATTTTAAGAAGTTAGTCACTAGAGCCCTCTTATCAGTGAACTCTGGAATTCACACTCCCAAACAAGCAGTTTCTGTCCAGCCCTGAAATGTCCCCTGGATTCTATTTCTCATGAACACTTGACTACCTCCATCCACGCAGTCCTGCACAAATACTCCTCTGTTTGGTCCTCACTGGGAGGAAATGATTTCATACAGCCAGGACTAAAAACAGCAAGTTCCTCTGGGGTATTTCTAGGTGATATCAGCAAAGGCAGCCACTTAACTTGGATATTCAGAAAAAAAAAAGGGGGGGGGGACATGAAGCCCCTTCCTTCTACAACTTCCATTCAATGCTGCTTTATCTCACTTCTATAAAACACAAATCATCATAATTCCTACTTCTTAGGATTCTTGTAAGTATTAAATAAGATACTAAAGTGCAAAAAGTGCTTACCCCAGTGCCTGGTGTACAGTAAACACTCAGTAAATATTAGTTATTACTATTGGATAAGGCAGAAATGTTTCATTTTTATTGCTAAGGAAATGAAGACCCACAGATACTAAGACCCCAATGTCACAACCTGAATGCCATAAAGCATGTAAACACTGAGCCCTGTGCTTAGGGTGTAGGAAAGTACAAAGTGGATAATAATATTATTCCTTTTTTGCTGTTGTTCAGATATCACACTCGAGTTGAGTTTTCGTGACTCTAAACCCTGTATCTGTAGAAACATTTGCACCGTGTTGACACGAGAAAGCCAGGCCTGCCGGCTATCGTGCTATCTGTGCAGATCTGAAGTTTGAGACCCAGGGGTCTCTTCAAAGTCAAGAGAGGGATTGCAGACCGCTCTCAGGCAGCCACTTGATGTCATTCTGCACAGCAGATGTCCACAGTGGCCTGGCATGCTTTCTGATCGTATCAGCCTATTTTGCTGCTGTTGAGCTGTGACATCCCATACAACTCCCCACCTCTGCAAACTCATCTCTGGGTTTGCAACTAAACAATTCTGTGCCAACCTAGACTTCCAATGACTTTCATTCTCTGGCCATGTTCCCTTTGGGTTTTACTAGACCCAAGCTGAGTTCCAGGACACAGTGAAGAAAGCCTTGAAGGAAGGAAGTCTCTTACCAATTTTTTCAGTCAGAAATGCAGGAAAACATCTGCAGTCTGTCACTACACCAGAACTGGAAGGAAAGTCTGAGATCTTATCACTTAGCCCTTTCACTTAAAAAAAAAAAGAAGAAGAAGAATCCAGGACCTAGAGAAATTTAAAAAATAAAGGTCACTCAGCTAATGAGTAAATCCAGGAGAACTCACTACATCAGCACTACCATGATTTCCATTGGTTGCCAGCTAATCTCTCCTCAAGTACTAATTGATAATTACAGAGTAAGCTGATAAAGAGATTAAGATTAGACCTCTCTCAGGAGTATTTTAATTTAGAGGGATTTGAAGTCCCAACAGATGAAGTAATTCTGGTGTCCTGTCAGTCAGAAGGACAAAGTCCTGGGTCATATGTGGTCAGACCTTTTAGCCTTCAGATCATTCTCCACAGATGGCAGAACACAGACAGGCTGAGTCTATACTGGGAGAGGCCCTGCCTTTGTCTAAGGTCCTGTGAAGGGTACCCCTCACCACGCTCTAATTTCCTTGATGACACAAACAAAAGAAACAGTCAAGTTTACAGGGAGTAAGTTTAACACCCAACTGACCAATGTTCTCAGCACCTAGGCATGTGGGCCAATGCTAATTTTCGTGGTTCCCTTTATCCAACACCCTCTGATTCAGCCCAGCAGCCCCCTGACCCCTACCAACAGTGTACAAACTAGGACCCAGCTTGGAAACGAGGGAGAAAACCTATTTAGGCCTCTCCCCACCCCTAATTTTGAAAGCTGGAAATATTGCTCCCAGACTTTTCATACAGTTCCAACCTGTGCAAAGGGCCTTCACCATTTGAAGCATCCCAAGAACTCAAATTTGTATGAAAAGAGAGAAACAGGGTTGATTTCCCCATGTAATATCCAGAGGTTCTTGAAAACAAGAGGACACAAGCAAACCATAGAAAGGATTGTCAGAGAAGGAGATCAGATAAAATGCAGATAGAACATATGCAGTTAAGAGGATTATGCCAAACAGATTAGTTGCGAGGAGAATGCAAAAGGGGAGAAAAAAGACATTTATTAGAAACATCATTCTCTGTTTTTTCTTTCTATAAAGATACTTTTTTTAAAGAATTTTTTATTGATTTTAGAGAGAGAGGAAGGAAGAGAGAAACATTGATTTATTCTTCCAATCATTTATGCATTCATTTGTTGACTGTTTTATGTCCCATGACCAGAGCTAGAACCCACAACCTTTGGCATATTGGAATGATGCTTTAATCAACTCAGCTACGTGACCAGTGCCTTCTTTTTTTTATTGAATTTATTGGGGTGACATTGGTTCACAAAACTATACAGGTTTCAAGTGTCCCTCTTCAGACAAACTTACATCCAGGCTCCCAAGCTCTGTCCCTTTTCATTTTCTCTTTTCCCCATACCCCTGCAAATTAGTATGATCTGATTCATTTCGATGCCATTTTCAATCACTTTATCTCGCTCCAGATGAGGCTCAAGTAATGGATCTCACTGAGGCAAATAGAATCAGTAAAATGTCCCAAGCACAGACACCTTGTAATTAGGAGTCGAATAGAAAACAGGACAAGGAACCAAGAAGAAGCTAAGAAAGCGTATCTGTGACCAAATCTGCTCTGCATGTGGGCTTCAGAGCAGCACGAAACCACATGGACAACAAGAAAAAGCAGGGGACAGGAGGCAGACTTCTTCTCCACTACCAGGGATTTCTGTGAGATACGAGATAGAGTATTTTGAAAATGAAGTTTATTAGACAGAAGAATTTGTTGCTGAGAGAGGTGGCAGATATAGTTTTCTGAACATTGTTGAATATAGGTTAGATTCTTATCTGGCTCATGAGATTTCAGAGAGATGGCTTTTAACCTAAAGGTAAAAGAGGAGTCATCAAGGGCTAGTCTGTGGACTGGTATTAGAGTCACTTGGGATGGTGGTTGTGAATAAATACATATTCCTATGATTCTGATTCAGTTTGCCTTGGGTGGAGCCCAGGAATCAGTTTTTTTTTTTTTTTTTTTTAAGATTTTATTTTTTTTTATTTATTTTCAGAGAGAGGAGAAGGGAGGGAGAAAGAGCAATGTATAGTTGCCTCTCACATGGCCCCCACTGGGGACCTGGCCCGCAACCCAGGCATGTGCCCCGACTGAGAATCGAACCGGGACCCTCTGGTTCCCAGCCCTCGCTCAATCCACTGAGCTACACCAGCCGGGCAGGAATCAGTTTTTTAATAAGCTCTCCAGATATTTGGTCATGCAGCTAGGCTTGAGAGTTACTGGGTCAGAAAAGTGATCCCAAGGTGTCTCTCTGGGAGCTTGGCCCTGGTTCAGTGATTCTGTTAATAGACATACACAACCTATTACGTGACTTCTTGCAGACACACAATTACAGAGCTTTTTCTCAGATCCCTGTAACACAATATAGAGATTTTCCCTCGACTCTGGTATAACCTCCAAGAGGACAGCCCACATATAGTAGAAACATACATATTCAGCAAAGACAAAGAAGTAACATACATGAAGATTTCTGAGAATGGTGTAATGATTCCATAATACTGACCACTTCTCACTTCAGGAAGTGTATTGCTAACATGTATTACCATCATCATCATCACCATCATCCTCACAATCATTTTCTAAAAGTACCAAAATGTGTGGATTATTTACTTCTTTTTTTCCAACACGATTCCCTGGACATTGATTAGGCCAAGTTTTCTAGTAAAAAGAAGGTCATTCATCTGGTTCTGGTTTTCTCCAGTGTTCCCTGACTGTGCAGGAAGCCAACCCACATTGAGACTCGTGATTAAAGTCTGATCAGTAGATCTTCCTCTCTTATATTTCTTACTGACCATTACTAGACACTGTGGTCTTACCATGGCTAGTGTTCAGATTTGAAGTAGAGGGTAAAAGGGTTTGCTTATATTTGGGTTTAAGCCCTGTGCTCCAACCAAATGTATTGAAAAACTGTTAGGACTTATCAGCAGTACAGCTGGTAACAAACAAGGTGGTATACTATTCTACATTTGGCATTATTCCTTGAGTTTACAACAACCTTCAGAACTTGTAGGGAAGAGAGATAGCTCAATCAAGGCAAATTCAGGCATTTCCCCAGGCACTATGCAGCCTGAGGCACTAAAGGTATTTATTGGCCAATCAACTGATCCTTCGGAGTAGCCCAGAAATAATCCTGCAGGCACCAAGTCTTCAAAAAGTTTGGATCAGACTTGTGTCTGCTATTAAGGGATGTGATTAGTGTTGTCTCATTTGACAATAGATATATGATTTATTTGCCACTCATACAAAATCACCTTTTTATTATTTAAAGATTAATTTGATTGCAGATAACATAAGCCAAGATAAAAGAAAAATTATAGATTTACATTCCTTTAAAGAATTAAGATTTTGGGAGTTCAGGTGTAGCTGGATCCAGGACCTTAAGGAATATCATTAGGGCGTGACTCTCTTTTTCTTCCTCTGTATCTCAGACAAGCTCTTTTCTCTCCAAATAATGTGAATGTGAACAGTTCCTCCAACTAGTGTCAGCCTTGCCTCCCATATGCTTAACAACTCCAGGGGACAGAGAGTACCTTTCCTGATAACTCTAGTTTAGGAAACATAAAAAATCAATAGCTAAAGACAGAAGAATAGGCTACTCTGACTGATCAGGTTATTCCAGTTGATCACACTGAGATTATGAGCCCAACCTTATCACTGGAGGTGAGTAGGAGTGGAGAAAGTTCGCATCTCCATTAGGAAAATGTGGTTTTTAATTACTCTTCTGGAGAACAAATTCTACTGCCCAAATAAAGGGAAAAGATGTTAGTCAGGCAACACAAAAGTGTCTACTACTATAATAATGCCAGGAAGTATTCTCATTAGATTAACCTATTTCTGATAATAGATTAATGGGAAAAGATAAGAGAAATCAATAGGTCCACCCTACAGCTCTGAATAAAGATGAGTTCTGTCAACAGTTATTTATCTGGCATCATAGTAAAATATAAAGAATAGACAGAATTTTGACTCTGATATAACATGGCTACATAACATTAATCAGGTTACTTAGCTTCTTTCATTTTCAGTTTTCTCATTTGTAAAATACATTTAGAAATAATCCAATTTATAGGATTGTTGACTAAATGAGGTAGTGTACATTAAAAAGTATAGTACCTTGCTCATAGTGGGTGCTTAATAAATATTAGTCTTCTGCCTTGAACACATCTTCCCCCTCTACCATTATAGCCTTTACCTGTGATAAGAGGATGCCTAAATTAAGCCAGCCAGATAAGAAATATTCTACTTTGAGAAACCTATATACAAAAAAAAATGACAACAAGGATATTTTACTGATGTTCAACTTACATTATTCCTCTTCATTTCTTATCTATTCCTTCCTACTCATTTATCAGTGAGATTAAAAAGCAGTGGGTCACTATCCCCTATATGAAAGAAATGCTTCGATCAATAAAAGACAACGATTAATTTTTACTCTTTCTCTCCTGCTGGCCCCAAAGTTGTCTTTTGTATATCCTCCAAAAATATATATTCCTTCCTTCGCTTCATCAGGATAAACTGATAAGCTGTACTGAGAGAGCCTGTTACCCAGCTACATCACTGTGGTGTCTTACAATGTGAACTGCACAATGTAAATTTATAAAAGTATATGACCCATGTCCCCCCAAATAATCTGGGAGTGCTTTACCCCACCCCAAAACTTATATCAATCGCCCCAAAATAATTAATACAAGAGCTTATAATGTTGTTCATTTCCCATCCCAGAGCTTCAGGGAGAGCATTTCTTCTGTGTAGCATTGATTTAATTGGATATCTGTTTATATGACTTTCAAGAAAAGGAAATCTTCTTTCATTACTTTCTTCTGATGATTAATATCTAAATGGCCCCCATTAAATGTGATGGATGCCTTTTTTTGAAAGATGTGTCCTTTGTAGAGGATCAGTTGCCAAACTAACCCAGACACCAGGAGAGATGGGCCACGGAGAGTGAGAGCAGTCATTTTCTAACTGGCCTATGCCTTTCATGGGGACAGGACTAAATACCAGGGGGGTAGAAAGAAATGACGGCGGAACGAATGGGGAGGGGAGAGGAGAGGGGAAAAGGTGGAGGGTACAAGGGAGCATACGACAGATCTCTCATAAATTATTCCATTTGGACTTTAATTACATTGATTGATTTGCATTTGCCACTGATAGGAAAATGAGACTCTGTTCCCTCCAGCCTTGTTGAGCCTCCAAATGGCAAAGCAAAACAATGCCATTCAGAAACTATAAATCTGGCTGGGGGGAGAGCCCCACTGACAGCTTCCATGCAGAGCTGTTTAAAAAAGGAAACAGATTAACTTCTCAGCACCATCATTTTAATGTCTGTGACTCCTCTGCCCCCTGCGGTGCGATCCTTACAGCCCCTAATCCTCACTGTGGTGATGGGTAGTGTACGGTCTCCTCCCCTCACGAAGGGCGCCCATTGGACAACCACCCAAACCCAGTAATCATTCCCAACCTTATCATTTTCAAACTAATTTAAAAAAAGTGAGGATAATTAAGTCTTGACTTAATTTTGTGAGTAGAAGCAAATAAGTTATCTGTATTTCATAAATAAGGATATTGGGGCTTCAAAGTAAGCTAAATGACTTGACCCAGCTTGCAGGTGGTGAGATTCAGATTTGAACTTCTGCTATGTCTTCTGTGTCTCCATGCATGCAGCTCCTTTGATCCCTGATTCACCTAAGAAACTCCTGTTCCCTCTCCGAGGCCCTGAATGAATGTTACCATCTCTGTGAATCTTTCTAACCAACCTAGACAGTTAGTTGCTACGCTCCTCTAGCCAGTTTCCTGACTCAGTGATATTTCTCACTCCATATTACAATTGTTTTTCACCTCTGCAAATACAGTGATAGTACTTCAAAGATAGGAACAGTGGTTTATTATTTTGTTTTCCCAATGACAGACCCGTTGTATATACTCAATTAATGTGTAGTGAGTAAATGGAATTGATAAATACATGGTATTAAATTATATATAATAAGGAACCATTGCAACATTGTGCTTTCTAAATAAACACTGATAATGGAAGTAGCCATGAGATGGAATAAAATGAACTACTTTCTTCTAAAGACACCATGAGGATTGAAGTGAGATGGTGGATGTGGGGAATCCGATCATCAGAGCCCAAGTTTTCTTGAATCTCGTTAGTGGGCAGAAGAGACCCCCTTGGTTTGCCAAAATGGTCTTTAGCACAGGCCTGTGTTCCTAAATGGCTCCAAAATGCCCAGTCCTCCTAGACACTTTGCTATCACAAGTTTCAACCTCTTTGTACAATTTTCACATACTAAAGATTTTATTCTTCATCTACTCTGAACTGTAGGTGAGCTTTGTGGTAAATTTTTGAACCACTCCCTGACAGATAGTAGTATGATATATTCCAGAACCAATCTCTGAAGTTGATGGACTCCTTGGAGAAGACTGACAGTTCCTGGTTCTGGTTCTGGTTCTTTTTCCCATGACTAAGCTCCTCGTGGATCAGAAGATATCACAGAGAAAAAATTAACAGTGATCAAATGGGATAACCCATCGCACGCCCATCTTATCTCCCATAATCCCTCCCAAATGGATTACTTTTCTTTCTGAGGAGTGCGTTAGTATAAGAAAGCTCAAGAATTACCCCCATCTCCCTCAGGATGTATCCACCTGCCCCGGCCAGCAGGGCAGTCAACTGGGGTAGACCTGTTAGTGAAGGAGTGAGAGGGACAGGAGGCGCAAAGAATGGCAGCAAGACAGGATTCTGATCAAGCTGCAAATTTTATTTGAGGATCACGGGTATATATACTGGTTGGCTGAGGGGCGTTGCTGGGGAAGCTCGGTGGAGTCGTGGGTCTTACTGATTGGTCCTCTTGCTCTAGGGACCATATGCCTTTTATGGGCAATGGGGAGCTTATTGGCGGCAGGACTTTTGCACATGCGCAGTGCTGGTTGGCTGATGCAACTTCCCTTGAAGGTTGCATGGCTTGCTACAGGGTTGTTGCACATGCACAGTGCTATGGTCTTGCTGATGCCAGGATCCCAACATCCACCCGTGTACCAATCCGAGCAAGGACTGAGACCCCACCACTTTCTAGTGGAGAAAAGACAAAGACCTAAGTGCAAAAAGCGTGGCTTCTGGTTGAAATTTTGCTTCTGGTGACGCTTGCCCTCATACACATCAAAGGTAAATACCACTCAAGAGCTATCATACCTGTCTCCAGTCACAGCCTAAATCAAACCCACTTCTATTTCTGCTGGACCTCCTTAGGTCTGGGCAGTTCACAGAGACTTTCTCATTGCTTCCCAAGCCACTTTTGCTTTGGGCCCCTTACATTTTTTCTCTTCTACATCACACTTGAGGCAGAATCAAATGAAGCACACTCCGTAGCCAACCCTTGCTCCTGGAAATGCAGACTGGGTTAGATCACCACCTGGAGAGGATGGCAAGTCACCAAGAGTGTCACCGCGATTGCTCCAGATGGGTGAAACCCCATGCCAACTACTATTTCTGCAGAAACTCAGTCTCTTTTCTGACCTCTCATGCCCTTCCCTGGGGGCAGCACACTTGGGTACTTGGTGTCCTCTATTACAGGACCTTTTAAAACAGCCAAAGAACCGCCAAACATAAGACTCTGGGTAGGTAAGGCTTAGCTCCCCAAAGAGGCTGTCAAGGCCTCATGAGCAGATACCACTTCTTAGATCTTTTTGCATACTCTCTAGATTAATATCCTACACTATCTGGGTCTAAGGACTTAATAAAAACAGGTTACTCTCTTCGCATCTCCAGCTTACATACTCATGTAAGGCATACATATCATCTCAAAAGATCCATTTGTCTAGTCACAAAGCACAAGTGCAGGAAGTTGGGTCTCTGGTTTCTGCAGTGAGAATACATGAGGAGTGACAGCTTTACAGATTTTGGACAAGCTTCGTTGACAGTCTAAACTGTCAATGTCTTTTGTTTCTCTCTGACGACTTCAGAACAGAATATGAACCTGCATTTGCAGAAGTGAAAATTTGTTCGTTGGTTCGTTTGTTTGTTTTGACAAATGGAGAACCCATCTAATTGTCCCAGGCTTTTTTCTATTGCTTTTTAGGAATAATTTAGTTGAAATCCAAAACAACTTCTAGGGCTGTAAGCTTGGATAAAGAATAACTAATGGTTTTCACCTATCTCTCAAGAGAAAATGTAGCCTATCTGGCAGCTGATAGTCTAGCTTCTGAACTTGACTAATACGATGAGGAGAAGGAGGTAAAGAAAATGAGAACTGGAGAAAACGTATGATTTTTTTGATGATGAGCATAGGGAGTCTGTTTCGGTGACAAATGTGATTACAGAGAAAAAAAGTGTGCTCAAAAATCCATCTCTAAGCCTGTACTCTAACCAGTGGGGGTAGTTCAGCAGACAGCTCTCTCTTACCAAATTCTAGTTATCCATATACACTAGGAAAAGGCAGAATTAGGAAAGAATTTATTAATGTGATGTCCTAGTAGGAGCCTGAGCACTAGCACTCAAAACTCAGCATTACCTCAAGTAACATTGTAACTAGTCTAATGACCCTTTCACTTCCATTCATGAAGACATTGGCTGCACCCCAATCAATACACATTGAGTTATATATTTCCACAATGTCTATTTTCATCTACCCCATGAGAAACAAACCTAAATTACATTCAAATAAAACAAAGCTGGATATGGCCTGAAAACCTGGGAAGGTAAAATATTTTCTCAATTACTGCCTAAAGCTACTCTGTACTCCATAGAATAACAAATAGCATTTTAAACAAAAAACTGAGGCTAAGATGATTCTGATTACTTACATGCAACACAGATCTCCTAACTCCCAGTTCAATATTATTATAAATAACATTAATAAGACTTTTATGTTCTCCTTTGCTAACTCTTCTCTTAATGAATCACAGGGTATCGTTATTTCTTAAGTTTTGGCTCCGTTTTGACTCTCTTCAATATTTTACACTACCCACCCGGAGAACTCAACTGCTTATTTGGTTTTCATTGTTACTTTTTACACAACTTCTCCCAAAATCTTCCACACTAGGTCAGATCAACTTTCTCTCCAGGGACACAGGTCCAGAAGTCTACACCAAAACTGTGGCTGTTGACTTGGTGCTTCCCCTTGACACCCAAGTGAAGGGTTGTAACAGAAAGACCCCTGCAGTCCATCAGTATTTATCAGTGCCATCATTCTCTTTAAAAGCATCTCAGATTCCTAAATTCTGAGACTGGTAATCTAACTGTTACATCGAGCCCCAGCTTAGCAAACTAAGCCACGGATGACTTAGAAGTTTTCTCAGCGATTAGCTTGACCAACATTTATCATCTATATTCTTCACAGCCAGTCTCTTCCCTGAAGCTCTGCCTAGCCCCATTCCTTCTCTGGTCCACAGAGTTAAAATGGATAAAGTATTATTTGAGGGAAACAACACATGGTAGACATCGGATAAATGTTACTTGACTGTAAGTTTAGTCAAATCCTGGTTTTCTTTGAAAACCTGGGCACTGTTGCTTTGACTTCTTGCAATTTTTAACTTAGTTCCATATTGGCCTCTCAGTTTTATCTAACACCCACTGGCTGCTGGTGAACATGATACACGTTTTGTGATTGAGGCACTGTTTAACATGATGGCAATGAACACTATAATGACAACTACAATAGAGTGGACCCTTCTGAGTGCCAGCCACTGCGTTGAGCCTTCTACATGCATTTTCGTATTAACCCTCACAACCGATGACTTAGGTACTATTATTCCCATTTTACAAATGGGAAAACTGAGGCTTAAAGCATTTAAGAAATGCATCCAGTTTGGAGTCTAGGGTCCTAGTTCTTGACTATACTGCTTCACTTGACGTTCTTATTTAGGCTTTAAAGAGATGAGGTCTCTGTCTATGTCATGAGTTTTTTACTATTCTATTCCTTCTAATCACCCACCATCTTTTTCTTTTCCCCTCAAATTGTCCCTAATCTCCAGATCCTCCACTTTTGAACTGTATCTTGTACACATCTCATCCTCTCTCAGCCTCCGTGGCAACTCTCCATCCATCTCACACCTCCTCTGTAGGACCTGTATCCAGCTCCTGCTCTCACCTTTTATACAGACCATTTAAGGCAACAGCTAGTTTTTATAGGAAAAAATTGTTGCATGTTTTAACTATGTTAAAAACTGTCATTATTCAAACTGCTCTCTCCCAGGCACCTCCCCAAACAGAAGGAAGTATCTGGGGAAGTTTTTCCAGCTCAGGATCAGCTGCCTCCTTCCCTAGCTCTGAGGGTTGGGTCTCAGGGATCTGCAGAAAATAAATAGGCCAAAACTTACCTCTTTGACTCCTGTTAGAGAAGGCACATGCCATTTCAGCAAACTCCCAAAGGAGACTAACTGAAGAATATGGAACTTCACTCTTGGCACAGGCCACTCTGGATGCCACTGACCACCAGGTCATCCCCCAGCCCTAGCATATCCCTGCAGGATTATACTCTTCATGTCACTCTTTTGCCATTTTGCAGCATCCTCTGCCTGCTCAAAAAGAGCCCTTCTTCTTCTGGCTCTTCTCTTTTATGTGGTGTTTCTCAAACTGGGCTGCTCACTAGAATCACTTGAAGAAGCTGTAATCAGTACCATGGTCTGGACCTCACTTCAGAGAGTCTGACTCAATTGGTCCATAGCAGGACTGGACCTGGGAATATTTTCTGAGTGGCTGCTGTTCCTCATTCAAATCTCAATTTAAATATCACCTACTTCAAGTGGCCACCTCTGGCTTCCTTCTCTAAAATGGTGTTTAACCATAGGGAATATAGTGAATAATGTTATAATAACTATGCACAGAGCCAGGTGTGTACTATCAGGGGAATCACTTTGTAAGTTATATAAATGTCTAATCACTGTATTGTACACCTAAAACTAATATAATAGCGAATGTCAACTAGAATTTAAAATTAAATAAATAAATAAATAAATAAAATGGTGTTTAACCCTTCCAATCACACTCTGTCACATTCCCTAGCTTTACTTTCCCACAACACTGTTACAACTGTCTGATATTACCATATGTATGTATCTTTTTACTTTTGTTTATCTCCATACTTAGGATATAATCAGCATGAAGAAAAGAATCTTTTCTGTTCTTTCATTGCTGAATCCTTGGGACCTAGAACAGCATCTAGACCATAGTAGGTGCTCAATAAATATCTGTTGGATGAATGAAGTGGCACACATAAAACATTCCGGACAAAATTATCTACAATTTCCTCTAACATTATTTCCTAGACCAGGGTGTGCACATTCTCATACTACCTGCTGCACTTGATTATTCTTTGAGCATTTACACCTTTGGGTTACAGCCTCTTCCATCTGCATGTCATCAACTCAACCCAGCTCAGATCTCACATCTTCCATAGTCTTCCCTGATCCCATAACCCAGAGTGACTTTTCATTTCTTGGCCTCCTATAGCAATGATAATTCGAATATTAGTCAATGATAAATTACTCTGTGACATCTCTTCTGTTGATGCCTTGGAACTGTTTGCTAAAGAGACCTTGAACTCCTAGAGACCCTGCATCTTGGTTATTAAAGTCACCCTCGGGTTCCCCCTAGCCTTGCAAATCATCAAAGAATATCAAAGATAGCAGCAGAAACTCAGATACAATGCTGAGAAATAATGCTCAGTTTAGAGCAAAGGTGCAGGTAAGGGGCACATTCCTAGATCTTAGCAAGGACTTGGCCATAGATGGAGGGAAAACTGACCCAAAATAGAACATGACTCAAGGAAGGCCAGTAAGTAACATTGTAGAAACCAGGTTTTTGGAAATAGGCTGGATATAGAGAGATTGAGGAAAGGCTGATCAACAGTTAGCCCTGGGGTAGTAGGACTGGGGATAAGGCATCTCAAGGAATAGGAGTAAATGAATTACAAAGATCTTAAACTTATTTTGATATCAATAATCCTAAACACAGGACAGTTACAGTGGGGTGGAGTCCATTAGTCCATTAGCTGATGGTGGAGACCACCATAAAAGACTTCAACAAATTTCATTAGAAAATACCTGAAAAAATTTTTTGCACTTTGGATAGTGAGTTTAAAAAGTTAATGCAGTCTCTTTAACTCAATTGCTACTTAACTCCCCATGTGTTTACTTTTTACCTACTCAAGTAGACTCCATGCCCCTTGAACCTCATAGAACTTCATACTAAATGAGATTATCTAGGTCAAGCCTCCTGAAACCATAATTTACCATGCCAATATGGAATGGGATTTAAATTGTGAAAGAAGTGTGAGTTTTCACTATGTCCTGCTCCCTCATCCATCCTTTCTTTCCTTGGTGCTTTTCCCCAATTTGTGATTATTTTCCTGTTAAACTAGTGGGCAAAGTCAAAAGGCACAGGGAAAGGAAAATCAGAAAAAAAAATAATAATGAATAATAAATAGCTAACATGTAATTAGTAACCACCGTGTGACACACACCTTATAAACATCCACTGACGCTCACAATTAAGGCTTAGAGAAGCCGTACACAATCACAGAGACATTGTGGCCGAGGCAGAACCGGAACCCGGACAGCCCGATTCCTGAGCAGTTCACTCTCTGCACTGCCAGGCCGCCTTCCCCATCAGATGCATAGACTCCAAGACTTCTGTTCCCAGACCCAGAGATCAAAGATGGGAATGAGATGAAAAGAAAGAGGATTTTACTGACGAATGATCTGGGTTGAGAAGTACTGTAACAAACAGAATGGAGATAGCTTGCCCTCACTTGTTTGAGCATGGGGGCAGGACAGGTTTAGATGCTAAAGGGCAAAAAGCAAAAATGTATCAATAACATTCTCAAAGAGGAATGCCCTGACTTCCTTCTCAGTAGGAAGAAATAAAAGTCTCTTATTCTCAGCAATCATAGTTTAAAACCCTTCTTATCTTGAGGGTTTACCTGTGGGTTCTTTTTTTCTTCTTCTTCTTTTTTTCCTTGTTCAGGGTTGCAGGAGAACCATGGCAGAAACTGACTTACCAAACTGCCTCCCAGGGAGGCAGCACATCGGTCCTGTCTCCTTCCTTCTATCTCTTCATGCCAAACAAATAAGCCAAAAGGTCTAGTGACCTGGCCCAAGGAACTTGCGTGGGAAGTTGTTACACTCTGACTACCACCTAAGGGTTCTTTTTTACAAAGTAAAGGTAAATGAGTGTGGCAGACCTTGGCCAGCTGTTCTTCGAGCCTCTTTCCTTTTCTTTCTGGCTTCCCTCCATTTTACAGTCTCCCTGGCAGTTAGACGGAGCCATGTGACATATTTAGTGACATGACGAGTACCAGTTCCAGATCTGGCCCAGGTAAACCTCTTGCCTGTGATCCGTTTGCATCAGTTAGTTTTTGCTGGATAATGAAACACTCACTTAAAATAAGAAACTTCCATTATTTTCACAATTCTTCACTTAGAACCTTCTGCGTGGTTCTGACCTGGGCCATCTTGCCTGGGGCTGGATGGCCTCATGTGGCCTCATGTATGTGTCTGAGAATTGACTCAGCGTCATCTGAGGTGATGAGATGCCTTGGCCATGTATCGCTCATCACCCGTCAGGATGTCTTACGCTCATTCACATGGTGGAAGTTGCAGGGATCTCCACAAGAAGCAAGAGATGGAAAGCCTCCGGACATTTTTCAGGTTTCTCCTTACGTCATATCTGCTGTTGTCCCATTGGCCAACAGAAGTCCCAGGGCCAAACCCAGAATCAGAGCAGGAGGGGATAACCCTAGGACCTGGACTCAGGAGGGGAATTACTGTGGCCAGTTAAAAAAAAATAGAGTATGAATAATGATAAATACTCTTTATTTCATATGCGCTGTGAGTCCAACATTGTACATTTAATACAACCTCCCAATGAAGAGGTTGTTAACATTACATTTTTGTGGATAATAAAACTTTCTTAACTCCAAACTGGTAGAACTAGGATTTAAACCCAGCAGAGGGACTAATGCCAGGGCTGTTCTAGGGAAGTAGGTCCCATGCGGAAGAAGCGTGTCAGCACACCTAGGTGCCGGAAGTTCTCGGAGTAGGAGAATAAGCATAGACCCTTTCCAAGTCTAATCCTGATTCTGAATGATAAAGGGTAAATGGATAAAAGGAAGCTGTCAATTTCACTTTGGTAGCTAGCTCCTGTTCCTCCTCAGTTAACTACAATTCCATTTGAATCTCCAGCTTACCTACTTATTGTAACATTTAAAAAATATATCTACCAAAATCTCTTTCTCCACCTGCAGACAGATGTGTTCATGGAGGCCTTCCTTAGAAGTCACTTGTTGAAGATGGCAGAGCCTCTATCAGCCTGGTTCCCTGAATGACTTTGTAGAGTAGAGCCCCACTCCCCACCTATAGCTGGGCTTCATGTAACAATAGAAAATTAACATCTATTTTATTAACCCACTGAGATTTTTAGGTTCATTTGCTAATCAGCCAGCATTAATCTAGTTGATACAAGGAGATGCCTGTGATTATTTTTTTACATGCTTTGTAAGAGATGACAGATGAGGAAACTGATGAAGACATACCACTGAATCATGCCACGCAGGTTATGAGTCTATGGCTTAAAACATGCCCAATACACCCACATACTGAATCCTGGGGATGGCATGAGGAAGCACTGGCCCTGTAGTTAGATGTTTCTGTCAGCTCTCTGGTGAGCCAAGCAATAAACATCTCAGCAACAGCAGAGGAGGAGACAATGAGGATGGGAAGATACTGAGGTATGAAGGGAGTGACAGGTCAGAGACATCTTTAATGTTCTTTTCAAGCCAGAAAGAATACATTGCTATAATTTATGAAACCCTAAGCCATGCAAAAAATAAAATTTTCTGTAAAGCCCCCACCACACATACCCATAGGTAGCGGCAAAGAGTGTCACCTACTAGCTGTCAAGTCAGGCTGAGAGTCATTGTCAAGGTGAGAAAAGTCCATGCAAACAATGGGACATGGGTACTTACAGCGCTTGGCCTGTTGCCGCCTTTCCTAGCTAAGAATCTCAAGGAATTTTACCTGAAATTTAGTCAACAAGACTTACAGCAACCCTGGGAAAAAAGTTACATCAACACTTACTCAAAGGACAGGGGTCAAACAAACAAACAAAAAAGCAAATCACCCAGAGTTAATAAGGAGCAGAGCTTGGCTCAATTGGAAGTCATGTTTGAATTTCAAAATGACTTGATTAATGTACACACTTGAGTAATTTTCTGTGGTCCAGCTGGAATTCTGAAAGGAAAATGATCAGAATTTCATGAAACAATACATTTAAAGCATTCCTCTGAGATACATGGATATGTTCAGTATCCCAAAAGGGAGTTCTTACAAAAAGATTCTTTAGAAGCATCTCTGAACAAATACCAATTTAGTACAGAGGATTTGTCTGCTTCCTTGGACTCCTTGAAATTAGAATTAAGCAAGAGTTCCAGAGGATTAAAACTGAATCACCAGTCTTGGTGATGCTCAGTAATAATAATAATTATTATTACAGCTTCCTTATATTGAGGACTTTCTACATGCCAGGCTCACTGTTTTATGTACTTAGTACATATTCACACATTTGTTTTTCACAATAAGTTAATGATAAAATACTATTGTTTACAAGGAACCATTTCGCATATCGTGGGAATTGTAACCCATCCTCAGTGGGATGCGAGGTTTGGCAAGCAGGCCCCACATGTGTGGACAGGTTTTCCCATGAGGAATCAGGCCTGCATTATACCTAGACTGCTATAAGCCTTGCTTTTGCTAAAACTCCCTCCCTCCCTGAATTGAGGCTGCGAGGGCTTACTGTAACTTCCTAAAATCTGAGTTAAGCCTCCCAAGTATAGAGTGTAACCAATTCAACCACTTTTACCCTGGATCTGTAACATCCTTCTCTTTGAAGTAATTAGAAACATTCTTTCCTTTGTTATCTGTAAAAGGTAATCACCTACAGTGAACCTATCCATAGTCAATAAGGACCTGTGCATAGTAAATGAAAACCCTCAATGTAATGTGCCCAGAAAAGCAATGAAAGCCTGTCCAGGCAGGGGTTGGGCTCTCTCTGGCCTGCTCTTGGGCCCTTTCTCTCTGGCCCTCTCTCTCACTTAGAGAGCAGCCTTGCCGGCCCTTTTTCTCCACAGAATTTCTGTAGTCTGTGTGCATTTGTTTATCAAACAGCTACAACACATGGATCTGCATCAGTTGTTATTTCTATTTTAAGATGGGGAAATTGAGACATGGGGACCTTAAATAACTTGCCCAAGGTCATATAGCCAGTGAGTGGCCCAGCCAAGATTCAAACCCAAGCTCTCTGTTTCTAAAGTCACATTTGCAACTATTATGTTACTAATACTAATGCTTGAATAGCCAAAAAAGAAAAAAAAACCCAAAACAAACAAAAAACAAACTATTGGAATAATCATTTCTTGTTCTAGCTGCCTTGGGCATACAGAAGATGGAGGAGCATTTTTATCTCCCCTTGATATCAAAAGATCCTAGGCTATCTGTTCTGAGTCTCAGATCCTTTACTTTCAAGATCACTAACAACTTCTGTGTCTTACAGCGGAAAAGTTTCAAAGTTTCAGCTACCCTCAAATAAAAGTTTGTCTGGGAGCTTGGACTGATTGGGTACTGGAGTTTAGGGAGGCAGAGAGCCAAACCAGAGAGGATGAGCTTTTCAAAAGTTAGAAGAGGGATAATTGGTAAGTTTCTGTGAATACTAGAGACCCATGTTCCCTTTGAAGTAATGCCCAAGATGGAAGGGATTCCTGCAGATTCCTATGAAACCCACTCTGTGGCCTGAAGAAGAGCAGAAGGTGTCCCTCTGGCCAAGTCTGTGGTCAGTAGAGAGGGCCATTATGAGGAGCTTCTTATGACCAGCAAGTCTATGAACTTGAGAGTGAAAGGCCAAATTCGAGAGTTGCATCATGAGGCAAACAGAGAAATAATTACACAGGGGCCCTGTGAGAAGGACACAACCCTCCACCCCCGTTTTCCTGATTTCATGAAAGTCTACCCAAATGCTTTCAGAATCCTAGGAAATGTGTTCCCTCGAACATAATGTGATTGATTTTTCTCACACACCCTTCCAACAGATGAGAGCTCAGAGTGAAATTTAATTTGCTTTAGGGAAAATAAAATGATACGGTATTTCCTGCACTTGAGTGTTACAGAGCAATATTCTCCACTCATACATTTATAGCACTGCATACAAACATGGCCCGTGCGCTATGGATCAGGCTGACAAACTCGGTGGTTGATTAGATGCTTGATGTATTTTTTATTGTGGTAAAATATACAAAACATAAAATTTATTTCATGTGTATACTTCAGGGCCATAAAGTGTATTCCCACTGATGTGCAAGCTCAAAATCAGTTTGCTGAAAGAATTCACCTTGGCAGTGGAGAAGAAACTTTCAAGAGCCTTTTGATACAAAACATATATGTGAAAAAGCAACTGTAAAACAGCCCTAAAGTAAACAACCTGAAAACACTTCAGAAAGCTAGATGGGAAGAGCTTACAAAAACCCATCTGACCACGAAAGCCAGAGATCAAGTAATAATGCAAATAGAAAGAAAACCATTAACCTCTGCCTTCACCCCCGATGGGCACTGGTGTGCCTCCCATTACACATCCTAATGGCAGTGACCTTGAGTAAACCTTGATGCAATTTGTCTAGCAATATGATGCAATGAGACACACAACTAGATTCTAAATGGAGTCCACCTTGTTGGAGAAGATTAGTAAATACTGGTGTTAATGCCAGTCGACAGAATTTCTGTCTCTGTCACATGCTTTAAGTTTTTCTCTTCCCAGCATTCCACACTAGGAGAGCATGTGGCTTCTTGAATGAGAGCTATATTCACATTTACCTAAGCCTTCACAGTCACCTCTCCTTCTTTCCTAATGAGGCAAGAAATCCAGGCAGGCTCTGGATCTCAAGAGTTTTATTCCCATACCATTATCCTCATCAAAAAGCATTTATTAAACACCCAATTACAGATAATGCTGTGAAAGCCTTCATCTCTGCATAAAGAGAACTATATAGACACAAGCCTAATCCTCTAAGAGTTCATAATCTATTCAAAAACGAGTGACGGGCATAGATTACAGCTTTGACGCCTCACTCTGGTTGTGTAGCAACTCAGAGAGATTCAAGGTGTCTTAAGAAGTGTCACAAAATTCTCAGTATAAAATGAATGATAATTTACCTTAATTTTAAAGACAGCTGGCATATCAGTGAATAGACTTCACCACCATACCACCACACACATGCCTCCAATTAGAGGCTAATAGCCACATTTTGGTTACAATTCAGGAAGCTTAATTTCACACATGAAATGTCTAGATAATGTAGACTATACATTTGGACTTCAAGGACATGGAAGGGTGATTTTACAAAATGGCATAAATCTAAGCTTGACAACCCCAGAAAGGTTGTTAATCAATTACTAACTTCTAGTTCATGCTAATCAAAAGAGCCAGCCCAGCACCTGCATCACATACCAGCAGGGCTAACCTTCGGAGAACAGTGACATGGCCCCAGACACTGCAAATAGTGATGTCATAACCCTGAAAAGGACTCTTCCCTCCCAAAGGACATGAGACATGGCGTCTCCAAATCTGCAGCTCTTTCCGGTCCAACCAACATGAATTCAGGCCTACACTAGCTTCTTGTAGTCTGTGTGAACTTGGCAAAGTCATTGAACTTCCCTGAGCCTCACTTTCAACTGTAAGATGAGCATAGTGATTTCTAAACACGGGGTTGTTTTGACAGCTTTATGAGGTGGCTTATAGGATGCCTACAACATCGTAGACACACAATAAATCACATTCTCATATTCTAGTTACATGAGTTGTCCCTCATGCTACAGAAACAGAGAAGTCACTGACTGCAAGTCTATATATTTTAGTTGGCCAACAGAATGCTTTAAAAGTTTTAATTAAATGCGATATCCCAAAATTTAAAAAAAAAACTAAATAAAATAAAATATGTATTTTCAACTTTTCTTTAAAAATGGAAATTTCTAGCACCATGATGACCAATTTATTCACTGATGCTAAAAGGGGCAGTCCCATTCCGAAGGGGCATGTTCCCTTCCGGTCACGAGACCCCACACATCAGGTAGCTCTCGTTCACCACGTTTCAAGCTTCCATAAGTGTTTGAGTTTGAAATCCTTGCTGTAGCCCTGGCTGGTGTAGCTCAGTGGATTGAGCGCGGGCTGGGAACCAGAGGATCCTGGTTCGATTCCCAGTCAGGGCACATGCCTGGGTTGCAGGCCAGGTCCCCAGTGAGGACCATGTGAGAGGCAACCATACATTGCTGTTTCTCTCCCTCTCTGTCTCCCTCCCTTCTCTTCTCTCTAAAAATAAATAAATAAAATCTTTAAAAAATAAAAATTAAAAAAAAATGAAATCCTTGCTGTAATCACAGGGAGCCTGGGTCTTTCTATAATACTAAGAGGAAAAAGCATTCCTTGGCACACACTGAAATGAAGACACCACTTGCACTTGTCTGAATCCTTAACTCCATGGCAAAAGCAAAGCAAATCTTTCCCTCCTTTTCTTGCTCTGTTTCCTCCTCCACCTCCTTTTAAAAAACGTTTATGTGTGGGTTAACTTCAGTCTGCACACTTGGTAAGGCTCAACAGAGCCATGCTTCATCATTCCCCCTGGACTAGCTTGTTGGATAGTGACCTATTCTACCAGGCAGAATCATAAACAGCACATGATTCTGTTTGCAGTGGAATGATCTTACGTTTGTTAAGGCCCCAAACAAGTTCTGTGTAGCAGCCACGGGGCAAAGACTCAGAGTGGAGTCCTAGCTCATGTGTCCCTGTCCCCAGAGAATAGTTGAGGGGTAAATAGGTGTAAGAGCCAGGACCTTCTCTTGGGGCTGGAAAGGACAACCTAATAAGAGCAGATTGGGCCCACTGGAAAGTCCATCTTTAAACATTTTCTGTAGCCCCATCTAAGGGGGAATAATAATGCTAACTTTTAGGGTTTTGTGAAGGATTATTTAGCATAGTGAATGTTAAGCACTTGCATATAGACAGCACATAACATAGGGTGTGGCACACAGTAGGAGCTCAGCATGTCAGATGACCCATAATTAAAGAAAGGATCATTATGAGGTTTTATCAGCAAAGGAGTCCCTCAGCAGAACCCCCAGAAAATGTTTCTCAGGACCAGCCTCACCAGAATTACCTGGAATGCTGGTTAAAAACACATAGTTTCCGAGCCCCCTCCCTCCACCCAAAGACTCTCACACACTCCTGCTGACCCACGAGGTCTCATTAGCTGCTCCTCTAATGACACTGCAATGGAAGACTAAACAAAGGAAATTCTCTTTCTCTCCGCATCCTAACTTGTAAGTGGTTTTGCCACAGAACCTGACAACTAGTCGTTCTTCAGATGTTACTCTAGGAGTCACATGTAACACATACAACGCTGCTAATGTCAGTCAATTATCAGCAAATTAGAAGACTCTGGCAGAGACCACACTGGCTCTCTCAAGTTAAATATGTATTTAACTGATGGCTGCTGACTTCCCTGAGCACCTCAGCGCAGGAAGAGTGATGATCCAGTTCCTTCTCTGACCCCATATTCAATACACTAAAGTTCCCCAAAGTGTGTCCCCCAGAACAGTAGTCCTGGGGGTACCGAAGTGTACCAACAGACCAGTTTAGGATGGGAAACTCAGAGCCCTGTGACCCTCTTGGAGGTTCACTAGCCCATCAGCACATGAAAGACACTGACAAGTCCCGCAGTCAAGAATGCTATTCACCTCCAGTTAACTCTGGGGTTTTCACACATATGGGACCAGGACAACCTGCAAAACAGATCTCTTATGCAACATGTTTTTAGAAACTATTAGGTTAACTGTGTAATTAATCATTCAACCTGGTCACTTTTAAGTGACAGGGGAACATTACTAATCACTATGCTGGAAAAACAGGTATGAAGTGGCCTGTCCTAGAGAAATCAGGACATATGGTGACTCTAAAATGATGCTTCTCCTTGTATTTGGTGTCACATAAAACTCACCTGTGAGCTAGGCCCTGTTCCAAGCCCAGGGACCAGTCTTGCCTCTGGTCAGAGAGGATAAAAGAAGTTCAAGACCCATGAGCCTTGCTCTTGACCCTGCTCTGGTTGCAGTCCTGACCTGACCAAGCCCTTGTGTCTCAAATCTTGCCGTTCTTCCCTGTCTTGCCCTGACCCCAAGTTGTTGCTATGGCGTGCTCGGCAGTGATCCTCTCCAAAGACTGAAACCCCAGCCCACATCCTAGATCCCTGCTAGACACCCCCTGAGGCCAATCACATGTTTTCTCCTGGGCCTCAGCCTGTTGCTGGTGAGAACCTCCTGGCTTCTAGGATCCTCAGAGCTGCTAGGTGTCCAAAGGTTTGCCTGGCCTTTTCTCCCTAGCTATTTTGATTTGCATACAGCTACAAATCCCACCGTCCTCTTACAAACCAAGCTTTGTTTTAGTTGCTCATTTCTAAGAGTGGCTTTAAAAAATAACCTAAGGGTAACAAACAAGTTAACATTTTACCTGCAGGTACCATTGTAATAGCTTAAGGGTTGCCATTAACTAAATAAACAGATTGCAAACATGTCTTTAAGACAGGTAAGAGCTTGCCCTAGCAGGTCTGGCTCCGTTGGTTGGAGTGTGGTCCTGCAGACCAAAATATTGTGAGTACAAATCCTGGTCAGGGCACATACCCAGGTTGTGGTTCAATCCCCAGTCGGAGTGTGAGGAGGCAACCAATTGATGTTTCTCTCTCATATCAGTGTATCTCTTTCTCTCTCACTCTCCCCGCCCCTCACCCTTCTTCCTCTCTGTCTAAAAGCAATGAAAAAATATCCTGAGGCAAGGATAAAAAAAATTAAAGACAAGTAAGAGCCTACAAGTTACCAATAGGCATTTACCCACCATCAGACTTCTGCCAGTGAAATTTAATATAAAAGGAAATGGCACAGTTCCCTTCCCAGGTAACTACAGTGTCTTTAGTACATTTACCCTCAAACATTGTCTGATGCAAAAACAGAGCTCTCTCACAAATACAGAAAGACTTTATAGATCACCCACATTCACACTGGACAGGGGCACATAGCATCAGGCCATGGAAGAGATTTCTTGGGAGCAGCCACCACTGCTACACCCTTCCCCACCCACCCTGTAGCCCTTTACCCTCTGCCTCCTCTTCTCTGTTTGAGCAGTTCAAGATTTCCCACAGCATCGTAAAACAAATGGAAAGGCAAAGGGGTTTAACTCTTGGCACCATTCCTTGCAATAGCCCTAAGAGGTTAATGTCATATCAGAGTAGTTGAGGCACAACTGGATCCATTTCAATTATAGACAGAAAGGAAGAATTGATAGTTTTGATAGCAGGCTGCTGCTCAAAAAAAAAGTGAAAATAACAAATGGAAAATTCTTTGATTAAGCTCGTATGCATTTTTTAGCTATTGCTATTCAAATACAGAAAAGAATATTCATAGAATATTGGACTATGTTCAAGAGGCAGACCTGCAGTCTTATTACCCAGCATGCTCAGCCTACAGCCCCAGATCCAGTGACTCCCAGAAGGCCGCTGGCCCTGCAGATAAGGGATAAAATTTATTGACCCAAGTGTGGCAGATACGTTAATCACAGAAACTCATATTTATCCTAAACATAATTTTTTTCCTAGGCATAAAACAGAATCAACGTATATGACAAAGTTTTCTAGACAGGGAGTTGGCAGATGGCAAGGCTCCTAAGTGATGCTCAAGGTGTTTCTGTGCTGGGGAATGTAGGTGGGAAATGCTGGTCCCAAGCTCTCCCCTGAGGCTCTGGGAGGGGCTAGAAAAAGGAGGCTGTCTTTGGGAAAATGTCTCTGGATGTTTGTGGATTTCCTAGGAGGTCCAGTGTTCAGTCTTGGATTGGCAGGTATGATGGATCCTAGAGCCATAGCAAAGATCTCTAGGTCACAGTTTCTTAATTTGCATAAGGCCCTCTAATACCATGTCCAGATGCAATATTTGATAATTCTTTGTAAAAAATAAGATTCTTGAAAACCTGACAGGAACCACTGTAGAGGACACATGGACAGAACCAAGGGGGAGGGTGGAGGCAGGGGAGGGACGTGGGTTTGGTGGGGGTGGGGGGAAGTGAGGGGAGAGGATGCAGACAACTGTAATTGAACAATAATAAAGTAATATTAAAAAAGAATGAAGAAAAAATAATAATAAGATTCTTACTTTTGGCATCTCAACCCTAACCCCATGCATGTCTGTGTATGTGTCTGCCTGTCTGTCTGTCTCTCTGTGCTCAGAAAACAAAAAACATGAAAACAGCTGACAGCTATGAATGGGAAAGAGGTGGCTCATGAGTAATTCATTATGTCTTGAGCTTTTTCATATCAAACTACCTTCTAGAATTAAAATATCACCCTGCCCATAGTAGACAGGTCCTAAAATTGCTCCCAATGATTCTTGCCTCCTAGTATTCATGCCCAAGGGTAATCCTCTCCATCTTTTGAGATCTAGAGAATTGCTTCTAAGGAATAGAATACAAGAAAAGTCACAGGATATGTCTTCCAAGTTTAGGTTATGAAAGACTGTAGCTTTGGGCTTGTTCATACTAGCTGGTTCTTCTCACTTGCTCTCAGATAAATTAAGCTACTGTGATGCGAGTGGCCCCATAGAGTGGTCTGTGTGGCAAGTCAACAAGAAAGCCTCTGGCCAATAGCCAAAGAGGAATTGAGGCCCTCAGTCCAACAACCTGCAAGGAACTAAATCCTGCCAACAACAGCATGAGTGGGTGTGGAAGCAGATCTTTCCCCAGCCAACCCTTGAAATGACTGCAGCCCCTGTCAAAACCTTTATTGATTATGGTTGTGTAAGAGACTCTGAGCCAGAGGACCCAGGTAAGGCCTGCCTGGGTTCCTAACTCACAGAAACTGTGCAAAAATAACAGCTTAGCAGCTGTTGTTTTCAGCTTCTAAGTTCTAGGGTGATATGTCATGCAGCCACAGATAAGTAATATATACTGCCTCTATAGAAACAACATGGTAAGTGAAAGGAAGAGAAGAAAGCAGGAGTGGGGCAATAAAAAAAAAACCTCCTACTCCCATAAATGGTACATGGGAAACAGAATAAAGATTTGGTGAATAATAGTTGAGCAAAAAATAAGTCTTTGAGGGTCTGGGGATGCATCTTATTGTAATCCCATCACCCAGCACCATACCTCGGTCATAAAAAAGCTCAGAAATATTTGCAGAATAAATAAAAGGAGTGGATGATTCCCTCATTTCAATCTAAACAGCACCAACTAGATCAGATCCATGTGAAGGGAGCTCTTCCTGGCACCTACCAACTTGTAACCATGTTCCTATACAGCTTGTCTCCCCTTTGCATCCTGGGGGAGACAGAGAAAGCCTATCCTTTTCAGCTCCTACTTCCCTTTCAGCTCATAGAGTTTTCTCCTGTACTTTTCCTCTTGGCTCATCCATTTGTGGAACAAACAAACAAACAAACTGGAGGTACAAATATTCAAATCTACCAAACAGATAAATTAGAGGCTAACCATCCTCACTTGATCACCGTAGAAGGCAGCCTTTCTCTACAAAGTGTGCCGTTGAAGCAAGTACCTTCAACTACTTGCTTCCAGATCATTAACCACTTAATGGAGAAGCTGAGAAAGAAAAGAACCTTAAAACTGTTCTCTTTGTTAGCAGCTACTGCCCACTGACAATCAATCAGAAGGAAGACAAAGCATCCATGAAATTGAAATGTTTATTAATAGAGGCATAGGTTTCTATTTACATAAGAATAAAAAAGTAAAACAAAACTGTAAGTTTCTGAAAAGCTCACTTTCCAGAATTCTGCTGGAAAATTGAAGGGTACCTATACCACTTAGACCTGCCCTGATACACTGGATTCTGTGAACTGAGACAGAAACAAAAACAAAACCCTAAAGTTAAGCAAAATAAAGCATCTGAAAGACAACCAAGAGGTCAGGCATACTATGGCTGATGCACTAAGATGGCCCCCAGGGGTCCCCACCTCCTGGTGTTTACACTCTTGTATGATCTCTTCTTTCTGAGTGTGGGTGGAACTGGTGACTTATTTCTAACTAATAGAATATGGCAAAGGGGATGGGATGTCGCTTCTGTGCTTACATTACATAAGATTCCAAGTGCCATCTTGTTAGCAAGTCAATCTCTCCCCCCCTCCCCGCCCCACCTCCCTGGATTTGATGAAGCAGGCTGCCACGGTGGGGAAGCCCACACTCCAAAAGTAGAATTATGCCAACAAACTTGTGAGCTTAGAAGTAGATTCTTCTCCAGCCAAGACTTGCCCCCAGCCCTGGATGAAACTGTGATTGCAGCCTGTGAGAGACCCTCAGTAGAGGACCCAGTCAAGCTGCTCCCAGATTCCCGACTCTCAGAAACTGTGAGATAATAAATGTGTGGTATCTTAAACTGCTAAATCTGTGGAACAGCAGAAGATAACAAATACAATTTTCATTCAACACAAAGTCATAAAGAGTTAGGAACAAGTGCTTGCTCTGAGTCTATCACAGGGAACAGTGGGAAGACAAGAGAGGTCTAGTCTGTCGGTTGAACTGAGATTCTTCTTTTCACCAGAAATGTGAATATAGTGCATTAGGTTTAGGAAAAATGATAAGAAAGTCCCTGAGACTTTAGGGATGGACTGTAAAGGTCAGTATGAAAAAGGAGTAACATTTGCTGAGAGCTTATCTGTGACAGGCACTGGGCTTGGCAATTACCTACCTTCAAAAACATTATCAAATTGAATCTTCATAATGACATTATTCTAAATAGTAATAGCAGTAGTAGTGAAAGGGGGAAAAAAAGGAGAAGGAGGTGGAAGAAGAGAAATAATAGCTAACATTTATTGAATACTTATGAGCCTAGAACTTAAGTGCTTTAAAAATATAGTCTCACTTAATCCCCTCAGCTATCCAATGAGGTAGGTTTAATTACTATAACCATTTTACAACAATAAAACTTGAGCACAGATGAGATCAGGCACATTCAGCAGGGAGTGGTCATAGAGAAAACATATTTAGGCGCAGAAATGTCAATAACATTGCCCAAGATTATATGACTGATGAAAGACAGAGCCATTATTTGAACTCAGGCAGCCTGACTCTGGAGTCCCCCATATTTAATCCCACATGCTTCCAAAATACGCTTATGTCACCACTGTGATTATCCCCTTAAATGTGACATTTTTTTTTCTAAAGTAGTCCCCATCTAGAGGCACTAAGATGGGTCACAGCAAGTTGAAGTGTCAACACCACCCCTCTGTCTTACAAAGCTACAAGCCTTGTAAGCCAAACTTAATGCCCTCACCCCAACCAGGTGTGAGAAAGAATGACACAGAGATAATATCACACATAGCTTAAACTCAAAATGCTGGCCTGTTTGTCCAAGGTTAAACTCCTTCTGGAGTATACACAGAGACATACACAGTTTCCCACTGGGATCCCACCTGCCTGGACTGTGCATCAGGACAGAGTCCCAGAAATGTCAGACAAGTCATTGACATGAAGACAGAAATCAAAGCACAGAACAAAAGAGCCAGTCCTGGGAAGAAATCACATTAAATTATCAGGCCATGGAAGCAGCTGGAGGATGCTCTCCCTCTGCCTATGCTCAATGGTCCCTGCTCTGCTCTCTGTCCTTGGCGGGCTGCCCGGGTGACATTCCCATCTGGCACTGGCCTTCTGCAGGCATACTGAACAGTCCTCAAGAGCAGGGAGTTGCATTCACTTCATGAAATGTATACTGGCTACTGTGCATGTGCCAAGCATTGTGTCAGGTACTAGGGATGCATCTACAGCTTCCCGTTTCTCACAAAAACCTCAACATTCTCCTTAACACAGGCTGGGTCCTTGATAAACTGGGAAGGAGTGAACTGTTGAAAAAAGAAAAGGAGAGATGATTGAATGCAAACTGAGACTACTAGAACTATTCCTCCAGGACAAAAGGAAAGGGCCTTGGATCAATTCACTTTGTGATGGTCATGACAACTCTGATATTTGTTCGATTGTTGTTCTTATCCTACTGATGAGAAAACTGAGGCTCAAATACTATAACACCCAAAGTCCTATAGCTAAAGTAATGGGCAGGATTCAATTTCAGGCAGTTTAAGGCTATAGTCTATGAACGTAACCATGAAATATGTTGCTTCTCAGTATGGTGCCTGGCACAAAATAGTCACTCAATAAGTAGAAATTGGACAAATGGGTGGATGGGCAGATGAATGGATAGGTACGAGGACAGACATATTGGATGGATAATAGATGGATGGGTGGATAGATGAATGAGAAGATGGGTGAATGGATGAATACATAGTTAGATTAATGAATTTATGTAGATTACAACAGGAAACAGAGTGGCAGATAAAATGTGGTATCTCTTTCCAGGTTAGTGAGAACATCACGTGATAGCTTCTCCTTACGAATCAATACAATTCCTCTAAGGCTGGGGCTTGTGCTTCTTTCTTTACATAGGTGGTGAGTAGGTGTGTTTTTTAAGAGAGTCATGAAAAGATAACAAGGAAGGCTTCTGAGTTAAGGGGTAATGAGGCCTCAGACTATGTGACTGCATAATTGTATAACCACTAATTACGTTTGTGGTGGTGTTGGCTGGAAATAATGACAAAGGTAATCAAACCTCATGCTCTAGGGGAAATGCATTGCCTGTTTTACTATCTATTTCCTAGGCACCGTACCTCTTGCATTATTCTATTAAAACTTGGCATAAAGAACTTCAGAATGAACTGTAGGTAAGTCTAGATGGTATAACACCTTACCAGGAATGAAGAGCCACCCACTTAATGCCATGGTGGGTGAGATCCCTTTTGTAGGAAATAACAATAGCACATAGAAACAGAATCATGGGACAAAAAAAAATGTTTTTCGAACATTAAGAATACAGAAGTCAAAGCAAGCATCTTAAAACCCAAGGCAACTCACGTTAGTCACCTGCTCAAGACTGCAATGGCTCCCCAGGTCAACTCAGAGCAGAAGCTGGAGCCCCTCCGATAGCCAAAAAGGCCCTATGTGCTCTGTCTCCCAGTAGTTAACTCTCCCCCTTCTCCACTGCACTCCAGATGAGCTGGCCTTACCTCCCCAGGTATCTACCTGGCTAACTCCCTCATCCCCTCCTACTCAGCACTCCAGGCCATTTACCCTGGTCTGCTTTGTCTTTTTAAATAATTCTTATCATCATATATAATAATATAAAAGTAAATGACTTGTAATGTTCACATTTGTTGCCCCTTCTCCCTGTACCAGAATGTAAGCTCTACAAAAGATAGTTTTCCTCTTTTTGTTCTTTAATGTATTCTAGGCCCCTAAAACCATGTATCACACATAGCAGACACTCAATAAATATTTGTTGAATAAATGAATGCAGTTATATTTTCAATGGAAAAGAAAAGGAAATCACTTATGTCTCCATTCTTAGAGAAGTGTTCCCCCCTATTCAAAAGAAGATATTTCACATAAAAACCCCAAGACATATGGGGAAAATTCCCAAATTGAAACAAATACTTCAAAAATCTAAAATTGTATTCATCAAAACCTAGAAAAATGTTGGAGGCTGACTTCTTTTCCCCCAATTTCAACTGTCATCTGAGGAGTAGGTTTCCCTCTGGCTAAAAATGTATAATGTAGAAAACACTACAATAGCTGTGTTTTGGGCTTTCTGCCCCACAACATTAAAAAAATAAAATCAAAATTAAATTAAATATCTAAGCAATGTCTAGAGACTCAATCCAGGTCATTAATGGAAACTATTCATTTCCTGTCCCTTCATTTGCTTTGACGAGGCCTCAAGCCCTTGCAACCCCTTGTAATCGATGTGCTGCTTTGTTAAGACTATAGTTTCAGTGAACAGGAGTAACGCACAGTGCTGAGACAGTAGTGAGGGGAGTACTGGAATGGGTGGGCGCAGGGGATTATCTAATAATACCAGTGATGACTTAGTTCTAACCATTCAGGGCTCTTCAGGAAAAGAGTCTGCCCAGGCTGATGGAGTGGGCAATTGGGGGCCACCGGCAATAATACCAATCAGGGATCCAGGCTACTATACCATAAAGTAGTGGTGAGGGGTGACTTGTGGGAACCTCAGAGGTGCCCACATTTTCCTCAAGAGCATCAAAATGACCCCCAAACAGCAAATTCCCCATGAAGGAATTGTTCCTGGTCCCCGATGTAATAAATCAAGAGCTCTTTCAATTATCCTCTGAGAAGACTCACCAGTGTCACAGAACTCTAACGTTTGTAGTTTTTGTTGCAGTTTGGTGGAAAGACTGTTTTCTTGTTCACTGAAATTAACCAGGCTAAACAAATCATTGTTGCTGTTGGGATCTTTGTGCCTTGTTTTGGAAAGAAGAAGACATCATCATTTTTTCCCCTCACCCAGGGACATGCTTATTGATTTTAGAATGAAAGGAAAGAGGGAGAGAGAGAGGGAGAGAAACATAGATTTGAGAGAGAAGCATTGATTGGTTACTTCCCAGATGCACCCCGACCAGAGACTGAACCCTACAACCTAGGTATGTGCCCTGACCAGGAATTGAACCCACAACCTTTCCGTTTATGGGAAAACATGCCAACCAATTGAGCCACACAGACCAGGGCAAGAGATCATCTTTTATTTCAGCATTTAAGAAATCTCTTTGCTATCTTCCTCATAAGTAAAATGAGCCACCATTATGAGCTTCACTCTCTGGAATCTAAAGGCTCCTTCTGAGTGTCTGAGGTTGTCAGATCTGCTCATTCCAGTAGAATTGGAATGAAAATTGACAGGAGAGACTGTAGTGATATCTCAAGTATGTACTAACATGCAATTTCCCCTAACACACACACACACACACACACACACACACACATGCATTCACACACACACACAAACAATGACAACATAAAGAAGAAAAAGCTACAGGAGGGAAAAAAAGCAAGATATTTTTTGTTTTAAAGAAAATGCCAAGCTCCTCAGAACAGGTACCTGAGCTTCTGAAAAGAAGCCTGCTAGGCAAATGCTTCCTTAGTCCGTGGACCAATCCATCCTGCTTCAACTTCCAAGTGACTTGGAAGAGCTGGACCCCCTACAAGTAGGCCAGTCTGATGAAGTCGAAGCATTGGTAAGATACACCTCACTCTCAGGGGTTCCTCAGGCTATTAGGTGGTGTTCCAGGCTGTTATTTCATTAAAGGGAAAATGATGGGGACAAAGCACAAGAGAAAGTCTATGTTAATTTTTAATAGCAATGCATTTGCTCTGCTTGGGTGATGATTTATTTATGCACTTCATAATAAATACATATGATAGCCCGGAGATATCTCTATCTGCCTCTCACAGCAGGAGCCATGTATTTTATGGGGTTGGCTGTAGATGGAGAAGATACATATACCTGAATAATCTCCCAGGGGCTACAGCCACATCATATGTTGCCTTCTTCCCCCACTCCAATCCTTACCCAAGGTTAGAGTTAAACCATCCATCTGAAACCCCAATTCTAATAACTCGGACATTCATTTATCATTAAATTTAAAGAAGGGAAATAAAACCAAAAGAAAACCTCTGGAAGGCTTCTTTGCAACTCAGTGTGGTTTCACTCCCCTTGCCCACGTGACCAAGTTGGATATAGGTTCTGAGTGATTAGGAGTTAAGCCTTTCTTCTGAACCTGCATCCAACTGACTTAAACAGCATGGTTGAAAACCACTTTCCAAAAACTTATATTGGACTACTACTTGGCAACCTGAGCAAGTATCTTTCATGTAGCAACAGCAACAGGTTCGTTTTAACCACTGATGCCAATGATATCTCAAAAATTATGGTTTAATGGATATTGTCTCTGCTATGGATGGAAACTAGGTTTCCACATTTGTGCTAAGGGACTCTCCTGGCAGCAGTCTCTAGAAAATAGCCAGGACTAAGGGACAAAAACACTGAGATCCATCTCCTAGGACAAAAAGCATTATCTTTCTACGTCCTCTGTAGGCATCTTACATTTAGAAGAGGATAGTTCCACAGAATCCTTAAAATCTGGGATAACAAATCTGGATGTTGAAACTTTGTTCTGGAGGCACCACCTGAGACCATACTTACCTCTGAAGATGCCCTGTGCAGAAACAGAACTGGCCATGGATATACACAGAGACAGAATCAGAGGGTTGAAAGGTAATAGTGAAGATGGGTGAGTCCATATAGGTTTTCCAAACTGATTTCTAAGCTTGACAAAGTTACACCTATACACAAACATATTCTTAGGTATATAACAAGATGTTATTCTCCATCATTATAAATGCCAGCTCTTATTATAATAGAGAACTTGACTCCATGTCTAAATCAACAATTGAGGACGAAAGATAGCCAGATGTCACACCAGAGTGTTCTTACCCACCATCAATCAACACAACTCAATGACATTACCCACCGGCCCCTGCCGGCATCTACGTCTAGGATCCCCCGCCTGGAGTTGGGTGTGCCTTCAAGTAACTGCATATTAGAAGGGGGAGGAAATGATATATCTATATAAAACCATTTATATGTCATGTTAGAGAATTTGGACTTGATATTCAATATTTATACTATACCAATAAACCAAACAGAATAACTATCCTTTTTAAGTGCTCATCAAATGCTAAGAACTGTACTAAGAAGTTTACATGCATAACCTTATTTAATTTTCACACATCCCTCTGAGGTAAGCTGAGTTCCTTGCTTTAGGGACGTTACCATGTTTTTCGAAGTGATGTTAATATATGACAGTTATCTTTTAAATGTTTAACAAAATGTTAGCAATCCTAAATTTGTTCCCAGTATTAAAAATCCAAAAGTCTGGGGATCATGGCCCTAAGAGATCTTACTACTGTGCAAGTGAGATCACACCCATGTCACACCCCACACCATGGATCAATAGAGGTGAGAGGATATTCTCTTTTCTTGAGCTTCTATTTTTTGATAGCCCCTCTATAATGCATGCCATATATACTATTTCATGACATCCTAATTATAAAACACCTTGCAGAGTTACTATTTATTCTCAATTTTGACCGATGAAGAAACAGCGTCTTGGAGAGAGAAACTTGCACAAGGTCCACACTTCCCAAACAGTAGTGACAGAGGCAGGATTTGAATCCAGCCCCCATGTGGTTGCAAACACCACATTCTTTCTGGAACATCCTACTAGTACTCAGGCTCCCACAACAGGGTTTAACAAAGAAATCAGTCTTTTTTTTTTAAGTGAGGAAGGAGGAGACTTTTTCGGACATTTCCACCTGACCATTCCATAGATTTCAGTTAGTGATTCATGGATGCTATCTTTTGACGGGAGAAATTTTGAATAGCACATGTCTGTATAACATAGAGATTATGTGTTTGATTTGGGGTAAGGAGTAGGGGCTCTACAGACTTTTTTTTTTTTTAAGATTTTATTTATTTTCAGAGAGAGGAGAAGGGAGAGAGATAGAGCAATGTATGGTTGCCTCTCACATGGCCCTCACGGGGACCTGGCCTGCAACCCAGGCATGTGCCCCAACTGGGAATCGAACCGGGACCCTCTGGTTCCCAGCCCACGCTCAATCCACTGAGCTACACCAGCCGGGCTCTACAGACTTTTTTTTTAACTGAATTCTTAGCACAATTTCAATTCAGTCTTTGTTTCCAATCATCAAATACATGATCTATACAAGATATTGATAGTTGCATGTATATATATTCACATATACATAGTTGTATGATCATAGGCATTATTAATTTGCTATCTTGACAATCACAGAATGCAAAAGCAGGAGTTCCTAGCTCTACAATGGACACAAAAAGACATTCCAATCCAAGGAGTTTTTGTGAGGCTTGAATGTCTGCTATCTACCTGTTCTTCTGCCTTATTCCTGGCCAGCTACATTCAGAGAGGACAAAAAAGAGCCCACCCCGTGAATTCCCTCTCCACATCACTGGCCTGTGACCTTGGCCACATGGTAGTGGCAGGAAGGACTTGACCAGAATCTCATTCATTTTCCCTCCCCCTCTGGCTGGTCAATGAGCTAGAAAATGAAGGACACAATGCAGGTTTATGAGACTCATAATTAGGTCACAGCTGATCCCAATTCCCATTATTTGGCAGCTGGGGCCAGTGGACCAGCACAGGCCATTGACCACTGTCCAATGGTGCCCGGCTTGAAAACATCCTTTTTTTTTCCTTATAACACCCCCTCCCCAAAGCCCCTCACCAACCAGCAGTAGGCACAAGGAAAACCAACAATGCAACTGTCCTCTGTATGAGTTAAAACACTCCTGGAGAACACGGCCTTCTTGGGAAACAACACTTTATTTATTTGTTTGTTTATTTGTTTTTATGTTTTACAGTTGTTCCTATTATTTCCCCCTTTGGCCCCCCTCCGCCCAGCCTGCCACCCACTTCCATAGTCCATCCCAACCCTGTTGTCCATGTCCATGGTCCTTTATATATGTTCCTTGACTAATCCCTTTACTTTCTTTCAAAAAGTCCTCCACTCTCTTCTCTCCTCTTACTGTTTCGTGATTCTATGTCTATGGTTCTATTTTGCTCATTAGTTCATTTTGTTCACTAGGTTCCTCTTATAAGTAAGATCATATGGTATTTGTTTGTCACTGACCGGCTTATTTCACTTAGCATAATATTCTCTAGTTCCATCTATGTTTTCCCAAAAGGTAGGAATTCTTTCTTTCTGCTGCTTAGTATTCCACTGTGTAAATGTACCACCGTTTTTTTAATCCACTCATCTACTGATGGGCACTTTAAAGAGGAAGCACAAACAGAATTGAACAAGGGAGAGTGAAGTGTAGTCTGGCAAATGGAAGACTCAGAGACAGCCAAATAGTGGCCTTCCAGTAGCATGGGCTGGCTATGGACAGAAAAGCAAGAATCAGTGGGTAAAAATTATAGCCACGTGACCTAGGAAAAGTCATCTAACTTCTGTGTGTCTCAATTTTCTTATGTTTAGAGCTGGAATAATAACAGCACCCACCTTACAGGGTTGCTAAGAGGAATGGTGCAGCATGAATACCACATGACTGTTAGCTTATTATTATTATGAGCCAGATTTGGGCTCAACACAAATAGTTTTTTCTAAAAATTATTTTAAAAATGTAAAAAAAAAAAAAGAGATCTTCCTTAAAGGCAGTGATAAGCTATAAGCCCTCTGCCACTGGAAATATTCAGCTGGACAGCACACAGGAGCATAGAAACAAGCACGCAGCAGAGATGGTGCAGAAAGATTTATAGATGAGTAAAGCAGCATGAAAAGGGTAATTGTAGTATGTTTTATGGCTCTTTGGTGCTTTCCAAATATTCTTCCCACATGATTTTGTTTTCAAAGCCAACCTGTGGAGTAAGTAGGTTAGTAGTATGCCCAGTGCACAGAAGGTAAAATTGAGACTCTGTTGAGCCAGATATCTGAAGCCAAACAGCCCAGTCTTATCTGAAAGTTTAGAAATCCCTAGCAGCTACAAACAGAGAGCTCTTGTGTGGCATCCGAGAAACTGTGTCTCCCTCCCTGTGGCCTCCCTGCTCAACTCAGACGCGGCCTCATCACTGCTGCGCATCTATCCCTGTAGCTGCCCACCCCACCTGAATCCTTCCTTCTCTCTCAGACTAATTCTGACACCTGCTTGCTTCAGCTTCCCAAATCAAGTTGCCTCACAAATCTCCTCACCTAATCCTGCATTTTTCTGTCAACATAATTTGTTTACTGTGAGAAGGGGAAAAGACATTTCTTTCCAAGATGAGATGAAGTCTCCGTTGCACATAGCTTGAGGCTTGACTCAAAGGTTCCAGGAAGAGGCTTGGAAATCATAAAACCAGAGGGAAAAGGCCTTTAAGAAAATGGTTATGCCCGCAGAGGAAGATGAATGAAAATATTTTCTCTGTGTGTGTCCCTGGATGTGTACAACGCACTTTTCCATCATTCTTCCTAAATTGCACAACCACAGGGCATACTTCCATTAACCAGTTGGTCCCCACTTCAGAATCTGGGGAAAGGTGAAGGCCAATGCCAAACACTTTGGCAAGGAGGAAAGTCCCAGGTTCAGTTTCCAGAATATCTCATAAGGGCACAGGGGAGACGGATGGCCTGGCAGCAACTAAGGGCTCCTGGCCCATCCACCAAATGGCCTGAGAGAGTGAGTCCATTATTGTCTCATTCACAGTTTCCAATGGCACAGCAAAGCTTGAGTCACCAGGGTCCCTGTGCACACATTTGTGCTCATTCATGTTGGGTGGTCCTCAGCCATCCACACTAACCTCAACACCTAAGGCCTCTCTCTCCAGGGTCACCATCTACTTTCTGTTCTTATTTGCATATATCTGATCCCCCTCTGCCTCCCCTCCTTCTTCTCCTTCTATCCTTTCTTTCACTGTCTTGCTCTCTCATTTTTATTTCTTGTCTGTTTTTCCTTCACTTCCTCCAACTGACATGACAGTTTTCCCTCAAATTTTAACTCTCTCACCTCCTCCCAACTCCCCTTCTCTCTCCACAATTTGTTGGTAATGCTAATGTTGCCCTCCGCACTACCAGCACAAGATAAACCATTTACAGATCAATGATTCTTTTTGATCACCTTTTTCATTGTCATTGTAAAATCAGTTCTCTAAACCAACTTCCTATAAATAGAATGTTACAAGTACATCCAAATGTAAGCTTCTGAGAAAGTCTTTAGAATGTGGAGCAAAGGGGATCGATCGTTTTCTCTTTAAAGATGTGTCTCACCCTTGTTGCCCTGTGAACTGTGTCCCTCCAGAATTCATGTGTTGAAGCTCTATCCCCAACTACCTGAGAGTATGACTGTATTCAGAGATAGGTCCTTTACTGAGGTGATTAAGTTAAAACGAGGGCTTTAGTTTTGGCTCTAATCCAGCATGACTAGTTCCGTATAAGAGGAAATCTGGGCACAGAAAGAGACAATTGGGGTACACACAGAGGAAAGGCCCTGTGAGAACACAGAGAGGAGGAAGCCATGTGCAAGCCAAGAACAGAAGCCACAGAAAAAAACCAAACCTGCTGACACTTTGATCTTGGACTTCTAGCCTCTAGAACTGTGAGAAAATTATTTTGTTGTCTGAGCCAACCAGGCTGTGATATTTTGTCCTGGCAGCTGTAGCAGACTTATACACCCCTAATATACTAATAAACTAGTACAACTCTTTAGGCTACAAGTTGGCCTCTTAAAAGCAGCTTGCAGCCCTTCTGCAAGAACAGGAGGCATCTCATGTTAACCTAATGCTCTTGGCAAATATGTTGAGCCATTCTGGAAATGCCCAGCACTCACTATCTACTTTCTAATTTAGACTTGAAGGAACAGGAACAAAGAGGACCCAGAGAAGACATCTTCCAAGCTTGCATTCCTAAAGGACTCCTCACTCAACATTTTAGCTTAAAACATTTATTCTGTTATGGCAATATTCAAAAATTCACAAAAGTAATAAGATTTACCACAATATGGTATTTGTAGAAGGAACTACAGGCATTTGCCTGTGGTCTCTTGTATTTTGGAATTTGGACAATAATTACCCCATGTCTATTAAGTTATTCTTTGAATTTGATTATAAATCTTTTATAAGGCAAAAAGACAAAAATATCTACCAAGATAAGTAGCTCCTTGGTATTGTGGTTCTTCCACCAACATGAGGCGGAGATGAAGATATAACCCCCAGGGAGCCAGTGTACTGAGCACCCAGGCAGCCTGCCCTGCCTACCCAAGAGTTGGTATGAAACAAGGGCACTTGCGTATCCAAAGGAATTCTTCAGAATGGAATTGGAACTGATTTAATCATGCTCTAAATATATAAACCAGATTCCACTTGGGGAAAAAAAGAGAATTCACCTGAGAAGCCAAACAACAAAAATTTATAAATTTCAATAAGAAAAAAAATAGATGTACATCATAGGTCTAAAGTCAGGCAATACTAGATACAGTTAGAAGATCAACCAGACCATGGAAATAACTAGAAAAGGAAGATTATCAAAACTCAATCAATGGGACCTATAGACCTGAGTTTGTGCTTAGGTACCTGTAGAAACTACTCAGCCTATAGATTCTTGTATGTCCCAGACAAATCGTAAATTCCTTGGAAAGCCCCTTCACTATGTAGTCTTGAGGTCTGAATACAGATGTCTTTCTGTTCACTGGTCAATTTACATGAAATGGTCTGAATGGCCCATGAATGACTCTTCTCTCAACTATAACCAAAGACCCACCTACTTTTAGGAGCCTATGTGTGCCCAGATACACCACTAAAGCAGGTGACTATAGCCCCTGACATAGCCCTCCAAGAGACAAGCCCACAAAAGCTGACAGACATAGATACGCATAAAGTTTGTGTGCTGTAACTATCTCTACCAAGATGGGGAGAAAAAGGGACCAGGAACGGGGATATCGTATGTGATCCTATTCTCTCACCAGACCGGCCCAGAGGTCAGAGGGAGGCCACCACCAGGCTTAACAAGTCCACTCAGATAAATGGACTCAGCTGCATTATGAAAGCCACTGTCCCCGGGTAGAAGTATCTCTACACTTCCCTCCTACAGCAACAGATCCAAGAAAAGACAAAGGCAAGGACTAAATGGGGCCGAGCCTATACTTGTTCAGGTGACAAGTTGGCCTCTTGAGAAGAAGCATACAGCCCTCCTGTGGGACATGAGGCATCCCATGCTCACATAATGCCCTTGACAAGCATGCTGAGCCATTCTGTGAATACCCAGCATTCACCGCCAACCTTCCAACTTGGACTTGAAGGAACTGGGACAAGGAGGGCCTGGAGAGAACATCTGCCCAGGCTTGCATTCCTAAAGGGCCTCTCACTCAACATTTTAGCCTAAAAATTTTATTTTACTATGGCAACGTTCTAATGTTTACAAAGCAGTGAGAAGCACCACAAGCTGATTGCCCAGCTCCAACAATTATTCTCACCATGGTTTCAACCAACCCTCTCTGCTGTTCTGAGATATGTTAAAGAAAATACCAAACATAATATAATTCACTCTTTTAGTATTATGTCCAAATAAGTCTACATGTGGAGCCACCGCCAGTGAGGATACGAAAAGATGGAAGGTGTCGACAAACAATTCCAAACTAGAATTCCACTACTGGGTATCCTGCCTATAGTGTATTATGAATTAATATCCTCTCTAAATTCAGTGATTCATATTTTGTGACTATATGGCATTGGATTTTTGTGTTATTAGCGAATATTTCTTAAATGTTTAATACTTAAAGGTTATTGTAACTATGTTTTTGTATTTCTTCATTTTGCCAATGTGTCAAAAACTTTAAAGCAAAGAAGAAAATAAAAAGTAAAGAAAATGGTCAATGGCTCTCTGAACCTTTCACACTTCCTATCCCCAAAGAAAAATTCAATATCAGTTAAATTCAATGAAATGATAATCAATAGCAACAATTTTGGGGGTGCTTAATGTGTTCCAGGCCCATGAAAAGACAACTCCTTGAAAATGGAGGGTACCTTACTTATTTATGTTCACACCCAGGCTTTACACACAGGAAGTGCTTAGTCAATGTGTGTGTGTTGAACTTGTCCAAAGACTTTTCAAAAGACATATAGCTTGAGGCACATATGGAAAAACAGAGGGGAGCCAAGATTAGTTATTAACAGCCCAAAGGTAAATCTTAGCTTCGGAGGAGAGGGAGCAACTTATTTTTAAAACTACTCCTCTCACTTTTCCCCAGCTGGCTTACTGCCTCCTTGAATTATTCTACAGTTCTCATAACCAGGAAGATGCAGCAACTTCTTTTTGGTGTAGTTTCAGTAATCTGATAAACAGACGCAGTTCTTTTACTCACATTCTAAAGGAGGTCATTATCAGCTGGCCTCACACCTCCTGGAGGCAGGGCTTCACTTGAGAACCTCAGGCTATAATACCCTAGCCCTGAGACTTTGCACTGTGGGAGACTTGACCCAGAGCAATGCAGAGGCAGGACAAAGGATGTGGCAAGGGAAGAGTTAATGCATTATAGGGGTGGCTGAGTCCATCCCAAAGCAGTGTGCCAGTGCAGTTCATTTTCTACACCATTCCGTTTCTTCTGTACTAATTCACAGTCATTATCATATCCAGACAAGCACCTCATGCTTCATTTACTGACATTAATTAATTCCCCACCCCCTGCTTTTTATCTTATTTTAAAAGAGTGAGGGGGGAAATATCCCATTCTTCTAGGGAAAGAATACAGATTTAATAGTGATCGGCAGCTGGCTTTCTCTAGAGCAGATGAGCAAAGAAAAGCACATGCCAGCTCATTGGAGAGCTTGCTGGGTCATAACTGTGGCTACAAGTTCCACCTCCTGTCACGACCCTCAACCCACACCCCACTCCCAGCCTCCAGTTCCCATCTTCTAGCTCAGTGTTCTGGTACCACCCTTACATGCACTGATTTACAAATAGTTGCGATGGGAGAAAATGACCAACACATCTCCACTCACGAAAGGACGATAACAGAGGAAAGTAATAAACGCATTACGAGGATTAACTGATAACTGCCCAAGGAACACAACTTGTACTTTCTGCTCAGCTTCTGATACCTGCCACTTTACTGCATAAAATAAAAGTCCCAGCCAGGCACATCTCGATGTCCTGCCTACCTCTCAAATGGGCCAGGCTAAAGAGGAGAATAAAACTGAATCAACTCAGTGTTCCCATCAGAAACACTCTTCTGGCCCTGGCTGGTGTGCTCAGTGGATTGAGCTTTGGCCTGTGAACCAAAGGGTGACTGGTTCAATTCCCAGTCAGGGCACATGCCTGGGTTGCAGGCCAGGTCCCCAGTGAGGCGCATTTGAGAGGCAACTGCACATTGATCTTTCTCTCCCTCTCTTTCTCCCTCCCTTCCCCTCTCTAAAAATAAATAAATACAACCTTAAAAGAAACACTCTTCTGTGGATGTGTGTGCTTCCCCTGTCATTTACTCTGTAACTGAATTACATAATTCCCTACTGTATTATTTATTATTATCTATTATTAAACTCTATGGCACCGGTATATTATTCAGCAGCTATATTAACTCTGCATTCCTGGCATTCTACCTGTATTAATAATTCTGCCGAGTGAATCAAGGTACAAATGTATCTTCATGATGGTTCTGGGGGTGGGAGGCAGGGTGGGGATTATTGAAAAATATGCCTTGGTTTATACTAAAGAATGCTTAGCCTTTCCTCAGAAGGAGACTCACACCGGAAAATTCACCTGAATTCTAGCGAACACAATTCATGAGCTAAAACTGCCATGATTTAGTTCCTATTGTTGGCAAAGCACACTTTTCTGGCCCTTGATTTCCCTGTTTACAAAATAAAATTCTTGAGTGATCTGAACTCTGGGGCCCCTTTTAAAAGCTCCAGAGTTCTGTCTACCTATAGAGTTCAGCCAGTGAGTTTCACACCCTGTCCCAAGAGGAATTTCTCAAGGCCAGAAAACAAGGAACATGCTGAGTTCTAATTTGGCCTGCGTCTTATTACTTTCTCCATGCCGTTGGAAATGGGGCAAGTATCTCATCTGTATAGCATGGATCCAAATCACCCTTGTGTGAATTAAATGCCTTGGTAGAATTTTTTAAAAGATATAACCAAGAGCCAGCTGCTTGAAAAATGGAGAACACAGTTTAAATAGCAAAGATTATTATTAGCTGATTTGCTGAACTTTCTCTTGGAATCACCAGTGACTTGCAGTTGGCAGAAATCTCTAGCTTGTCCTCTCCATAGCTACTAAGACTCTATGGTGAAGGCTGTAAGAACACCTCAGCTGTGATATGGAACCGACTTCTAGAGATACAGAAGAATTCAAGAGAGTCACTAACTCAGTCCAACAGGTTAAGCAGCGGGTTCACTGTAAAGGGACTTTTCCCGTTAAGGATTCAGACAAAGTCATGTAGAATGTGCATTCAGGTACTTTTGCTTGAGGTGAAGTCTGGACATGGTCATTCTGCTAGTTACTAGGTCACTGTCTTTTAGTCAGCTCACTCTTCCTAGGATCATTGGAAATGTGCTTTGTAACAAGGATTGGAAAATAAGACTTAGTACGTGAAGAACTTAAAACATAAACCAATGGGGAGATGAGAAGGGCTCTAACAGACGGGGATGGGAAATACAACACGTCAAAGAGGAATGAAGATTCGAAATTGGCCTATGATAAAGGGAGTAAGGTAACATCTAAATCAGAATCCGTCTATATTATTAGTAACCGGTGCAAACACGAGACATGACATTGAAAGGAGTGAGGAGGCAATGCTGGCTAATTCTGAAGCCTGTCACTCAAACACGCGTCTCTTTAAAGAGCTGAGAAAATTCATTCACATGATCTCAAGGTTATCCACAGGAACAAATCCAGATGGTCATTATATTTGTAGTCACATTATCTTTTTTTGTTGTTTTTAAAATAGAAAGAATAAGTCTGAAAGTAGGACCAATCAAGTAAGTAAGGTCTAAAGTTTCTGTTGAAGCATATGGGGCAAGTACTAAAGAATATAATAGCCTTGAATCAACCCATCAGTCAGTCTGCTGACGGGTATTTATTAAGGGCTTAGGGTGTCCTGTGGCCTGTGAGCCTTGCGCAGCCCAGGATGGCTATGAATGCGGCCGAACACAAAATCGTAAATTTACTTAAACCATGAGTTTTTTTGTGATTACATGTCACAGTGTATTTAATATATGGCCCAAGACAAATCTTCTCCTTCTAGTGTGGCCCAGAAATGCCAAAAGTTTGGACACCCCTGGCTGTGCCCCACATGGCTATCTGCTGTTCCCAATTCAAGAAGCTTGGCAGAGAGGGGAAGGCCTAGCCCCAGCTATTTCATTGTCTCCTTTTGTTCACTCAGGCAAACTGTACCATGTAGCTGGACAAGATTTATCGAGCCTCTGTTATGAGCTAGGCACAGCCCTGGGTATACAGGAGAGCCAACTATTAGCAAGGTGTACTCTCTGCCTCCTTTAGACAGATCAGGAGAATAATCACAAGTATACAAATCACCCTAAGGATGTACACAGCATATACAAGAACTGTTAATAGCCTTGGATTCCTGATCTATACAATGGAAACCATACCAAATCACAAGAGTATATCAGCTATTTAAACTTTGGAGTCTGGGAAAAGAAATTGTAGTCCTTTGATATAAACACATCCAAAGTTTTGCATTTGTGGGGGATGGAATGAGCTCTTTGGTCAAAACTCAAACTTTTTATTGGGGCTTTTTATTGGGATTTTATTGGAATTTTTATATGTTGGTTCTGTTTCATGGGACTTAAACTTTGGTTGAATCACTGATATAAGGAATCACTTTATCGTCTTGTTTACAAAGCCAGTAAATCTTACTCAAATGATTCAGGCTCTGGGGGCAAAAAGGGTGGAGGAGATTCCTTAAAAAGTAAAGGGAAGTTCAAGAAACAAATATTTCCTAAAAAAAATGCAAAAATATAAAAGTAAGGGGCTTGAGTTGAGGAGCAGATTTTTCTGAAAGCCCTAGAGGGAAATCTCCCTTCCATGGATGGCAGCAACCTGAGCTGAACATTCTACAATTTTTCTGCAGAGAGAAGTCTCCAACATTCTTGTTATGAAGACAGAGCACCTTGAAGTTTATTTTCTTTGTGAAACTTTTTTTGTGTGACTCTCTATTTTCTCTCCCTTGAATTGTCCCTTCTCCAGTTATTTTCCCTACTGTTACCTACTTTAAAACTTATTCCTCCAGTTCATTCTATCTGTCGGTGCTCTCTCTCCGTTGTGGGGGAGGGGTGCGTGTTTGGGGTGCACAAGAGGGCACATTTTAACAGAACAGCTATCTTAACCACTTGGAATCCCTCTCCCCCACCCCCTGGAGGGGCTTATGTGGAACCTGTTTGTGCACACCCTCTGCTTTATGTCCTATTTCAGAGCTGGCAGTTCCATTTCAGCACTCGCCTCTAGAAGGAAAGCAAATAATACGAAAATAGAACAGCTGTAACTAAGCTCTAAACCTCTTATTAATGTTACAGGCAACCCAGAGTGAAAGAGGAAAAGTGTAAAGAATACATATCACTTCTTCTCTTATCTGTGCCATTCAAAACACATTAAGTCCACCATTTTGATGGTTGAAAACCTCAGACTCTGCCTAGGCTCGGCCACGCTCTGGGTTTCCATGACAGCAGATGAACCAATCACGAAAGATCTTGCTGTCACACCTCAGTCGTCACCACAATCAATAAAAGTTCCTCCTCTACCAGGTCTTTCTTTTTTTCGGACTGAGAAATGACTCTTCAGTGAAAGCTAACATCTCAGTAGGTGGGCATGAAGGAAGCCTGAAACATGGAAGAAAATGAAACAATTCTATTATATCCACCATGATCTAAGACAGTTGGAAGTTAACTTGATAAGACTGGCCAACCACACTGGAAACAGTGAAGATTCACTTTTCACAGGTCGCCCCTCACCACCACCGCCAGAGATCATTACTCACTAACACAATGTTGATCGTTGTGTAAGTTTTTCCCAGTCTCGTCTCTGTCTCACCTAAAAAACCCAGGTTTGGGTGAAAAATCATTTTAGGTAGTTCTATTAATCCCGTACTCACAGCCAAAATGTTCTGGGAGACTTGCGTGGGTTTTTCTTCTGGCTTACTAACCTTCTGCCACTACCACCCACCCCTGGGGAGAACGCCACAGCCTGGCAATGTCTCAGTGGCCTTCTGTCCCTTCCTGTCCACTGGCAGGACCACAAAGAGAGGACACAAAGGAACGACAGCTCAGAGTGAAGATGGAAAATGAACTGGTGGGGATGGGGTGGGTAAGAGTACACAGAACAGTAAGAAAAAATCGGAAGAAAAATAAGCTGGCCAAGACAGGGAGACAAAGGGGAAGAAAATCCAGCTGAATGCAAACTTGACCTGATCCTCATTTGAACCATGTGTCTCCTCCATTTCATCTATAAAAGGAAGAAAATTACAGGGACCAGATTAAAAAAAGAAAGAAAAGCCATACAATATCTGAAAGAGAAAGAGACAGGTGTGGGGAATAATACTACAGCAAAAAAATAGGATACTGAACTGACACTTACACCTAGCTCTTAGGACACGGACTTACATAAAGTTTTAAAAAATAGTTAATATATAGCAAGTAGTCTACTACCAACTCGGGTCAATTATGAAATATTTTCTCTCCTCCATAGTCCCTAATATGCTATTTTTTTAAGATGAGCCTCCTACACCCATTATATCAGAATCACCTAGTTTTGTTTGTTGTTCCTAGATGCCATCCAGGATTAAGACTCTCTGGAGCTGCAACTTGGGGATTGAACTTCTAACGAGCGCCCTTGGTAATTCTCATGTCCTCCACAATCTAAAAGATGCCCCTCACACCTTTACACTATCTGTGTCAACGGCACTTACCTAATTATGTTGAATTTGCAAAGCGTGCTTTTGAAAGTTCCCTCCGAAACACCCCACATACAACGGGCACTGCAGCCACCACGTGAGCACATGTTCTGTTATCGTACCGTAGACCCCAAAAGAAAGCCCTTGCCCCCAGGTTTGATCTTTTAATACCTCAGAATATCAAATACAATCCAAACTCTTAAAAAATAGAGTTTTCCCCATAAAAATTGCTTAAAATAATTACAAAATTCCTCTTATGATCACACACTCACTTTATGTAAAGTAATATTTGGAGCAAGATACGAAAGAAACAAAACTATTAATCTGCACAGTAGTTCACAAGTGACAGCGTCCAAACCAAGCACCTAGAGATCTCATTTAAAACTGCACATTCTCAGGCATTTGAATTCAGTGGGTCAAGGGAGGTACTCAGAATATGCATTTTAATAATCATGTTCAAGGGCCAAACTTTAGGAAATGTTTAGTATAACATGGAGCCGTTTGACTTAAATAGTTTAAATCAGTATTTCTCAAAGCCTGGTCCCCAGACCAGCAGCAGCAGCAGCATCAGCATCACCTGACGACATTTTAGAAATACAAATTCTTGGGTCCCGTACCAGATCTAATGAGTCACAAGCTCCAGAAGTCAGATCCGACAGTCTGTGCTTGGACAAGCTTTCTGGGTACCATTCACTTTTACATCCCCACTTAGAGTAGTAATTCTCAACTTTAGAAAGGCCTGCGGAGCTTTAGAAAATCCGGAGCCCAGAACATTTTTCAGACTGGCTATTGTATATCTCTGAGGTGAAGGGAAAGGCAGGGCATCAGTAATTGTCAAAGCTCCCCAGGTGATCCTAATGTGTAGCTAAGGTTGAAAACCATTGACTTAGATCAATACTACCTTCCTCACTCATGAAGCACAGCACTGGTCACACCCCTACTCACACGCTGTTATCGACAATTATTTACAATTATCTTGTAACCTGTTTTGTGAACGTCAACCGCTTGGACCTTAGTGGTATGGCAATGGTCACCTCTCTGTATTGAGCCGGACAGAGGAGGGAAAAGAAAGGCCCGTCTAATTTGTTGTTAGATTAAGTTACTTATCTAAGATTATTTGAAAGTAAAAAAGGGCTGAGTTTCTAAAATGTTCTTTTAGCTATGAGCTCCCTACCTCCAGATGAGAAACACATAATGGAGGGGGGAAATCTACCCTGGGTCTTCTTTTTCCAATCTGTCATCAACCCCATGATTATTTCCTCCATCAGGCTGGGTGAGTGGGCTGAGAGTCACTTACCCTCCTTTAAATTGCCCCATTTGTGTCAAGGTTACTTTGTACAAAATGATATGCATTACCCATTAATTCTCTTCTGCACCTCCTACATTTTTCCTCAGCCTAGGCTCTTAGAAAGCCTTTCTCATTCTTCCTTCTAACTCCTTTAAAAAAGACCTTACCACACAGTTGCCCCCTGAGGTTGTCATGATTTTCCATCCTCTAACCTCTGAGCCAACAGACAGCTAATCATTTATTATAATAAAAATGAGTTATCATCACACTAAAAAAAATGATGCCAAATCCTGTACTTCCTCCAGGTCCAGTCCAATGCTTCCTCCTCCACGAAGCATTCCAGGTAGGTTCCTCACGACATTAATAACTTTCTTTTTGGTTGCTTTCTGTAATTATTTGTATCTCTGCACCATCTTAGTGAAGTGTACACTGATGTGTACTGTTTTCAAGCTGTGTAATATAAAGTCTTTTTGTTTTCTTTCCGACTCACCGGTAAACTTCCCAAGAGCAGACCCCACACCTTGCAACTCTCTCAAATCCCTCACATCCGCAGCACCGTTCTGGGCAAAAAGCACACAGCAGAAATACAATGGACATTTGACTATCCTTACACTTATTTTATAACATATCAAAAACATTTAACCATTATCCTGGCTTCTCAAATACATTCTCTCAGTTAAGAAGCCAAGTGAACACCAGCAGCCTGTCTCTAATTTCGATAAGTAACTCTCACAGATCAGAAAGCACGTTGACTCTGTGTGTGTGTGCACACGCCTGTGTGAGAGTGGGAACTGTCTCCCTACCCTGTGCTACTGATAAAATGCCTTCAAACTTCTACGAAAATTAAATACATTTTAGTTTTTATAACTCAATTTTTGCTCTTACTTCCCTTCAAGTCTCTGCCTTTGTCCTTTTTAATTATTTTTAGAATTTAAGAACTATTTCTCAGATACATTTAAACATGTTATTATAGAGTCCATTGCAGATCTTGAAATTCAATTTTAATAATTGAAAAGACATTTGTTCCTTATGGAAAGCATTTGCATTTTAAAGTTGACCAAGGCTGAGGTAGTGTAGAATTTCAAAACTGACTTTTGAATTGGTCATTAAACATTAAATTTTCATACTAAAAACAATACTATATTTTGAGAAATCGTGCTCCCTTCTTGGGAGAAGCATAAGGCTTAGTGATTCATAATGTGATAGTTACTGAGTGTATTTAGGAGAGTATACATTACATGAAAATATACAGGAAACATACATTAAAGATTTCCATGGCATTTTTAGAATGTAAGTGTATTTCTATGCAGCACAGCCTACCCACCTGCTCTTCCCTTACATTTATACTGTGAACAGTATAAATAGAAAGATGCCTTAGAGATGTGTGAATGTGGAGGATGAGTGAGCACAGTCTCTTGTATGATTAACTGTGGAAAAGAGGAGCCCTTGGTAGGGGGAGTGGTTCTCTGGACAGCACAGGAAAAGCAGTAGAGAAAAGGGGGGAAAATGGTGAAAACCTATAAAAAGGATCAGAGGATTTTAATTGCCACACGCAGCCTAGATGGAGAGTACACAGGGCACGTAAACAAATGTACTTGGACAAGGGGTTAAAGTGATTGCAGCAGCTCCCAGGAGGAAGTGGAGACAACTAAAGACTGAGGTCACTTCCCTGGCTGCTCCCAAGTTCAGGCAGCTAGGAAGCCCTCCAAAGAAAAAGCACAACCCAGTGCATCTAAGGGGGTGTGGAAGATAAACGGTTCTGCAGACTAATATGGACCAAGAATTCCCATTACTACCTGAGTCAACACACTTAATAACTGGCATATTGCTATACAGTATTTTTGTTAATTATACTATTTAATAAAATTTTATTATAATAATGTGTGCTCTGCATTTTGAATTTCCCCAGGGGTGCTGGGGAAAAGAGAATTACAGGAAGAAATTCATATTACAAATAGATCAATTTAAATGTTATACCTGTCTCTGACAGAAGAACTAGGCAATATTTAAATGGAAAGAAAAATAGTTTTCTAGGAGTTATAGTGGTTCTCAAAGTCATATCTATGAAAGAAGGTTATTTTTTAAATTAATGACTCTGACCAGGTTCCCAAGTCCCCCCAGGTTTATAAAGCTGCACTGGCCTTATTTCTATTCCTGTATCTGCAGAGCACAGGGTCTTTGCCTTGGTGCCCCTGGAATGCTTTCTGCATAGCTGGCTTCTCTTTGCTATTCAGATTTCAGCTTAAATATCATCTCCTTGGAGAGAAATTCCCTCAAACTCAGTAGCCTTCCCAGTCACTTTATCAGTTCCCCTTGATTCTCTTGGTATCGCTATATTATATGTTTCTTGAGTGTCTTTGATTATTTATGGCCTTTTTCCTGCTGCAAAAGAATAAAAGCACCATGACATCAGGAAATTTGTCTTGTCACTCTATCTACATTTTCCAGCACTGTGTATGGCACATAATAGGTGTGCATTAAATATTAGTTGAATGGATTTGTTAACATAATAGCTATTACTATTATCATTATTATACCAGAGCAGTACACTTTGGAATAATATTTACTCTGTTTGGGCATCTGTTCCCTTCCCTTGCGTTATTTTTCTGACTGGCACTAATCCTACATGGCACCGTATTATATATTTATTTATTCATTAGCTAACTCTTTAGCTAAATAAAAGATAAGCTTCTTTGTCTCTTTGGTTTATGTTAATATCCCTAGAACCTGGAACAGGTCCTAGCACATAGTAGCAACTCAATAAACTCTTGTTAAATGAAGCCAATAGTCATATCATACTTCTTCCCCTCCTTTGCCTTCTCTAAGCATTGCACGGGAAGCTTGCTGCTTTGCTGTTTGCCATTGAGTGTCTTCTTGAGCAGGTTGTTGGCTCTGTTTCTGCCTCCCTGGCATGCCCAAGTGTTCTTGGGTGATTAAAATAAAGGTGTCCAATATGGTTGAAATATTCTCTGTCTGCCTTGTCCTTCATCAGTCGTAATTTGTAGGCTTAGGCTGTGCTCTAGTTAATTCTTCAGTTCTTATTTCAATTTCATCCTCCAAAGTCACAAACCTGGAGACAGTCATTAATGGTCTGTTTCTTGATCACTACCCACCCAGAGATGCTTGAAAGAAAGAAGGGAGTGAGAGGAGAGTTTGGCCACGCCTCAGAGTCACTCAACTTCAGGAGTCAAAACTGTCACCACAATGTGCAACATGGTCTGAGTGTGATGGATGAATTCCCATCCAGAACTCCTGCCCACTTCGACTGAGCGTGCACCTGCATGGTATCGCGTGTATTGCAAGCCTGTTACAGGTAGGGCCCTATGCTAGCTTCTGCAGGGACTGTAAAATTAAACAGCATGGAGATTCTACTTCGAACAGCTTACCATTATGGAAGAAAGTGAACATTTGCAAAACTAATGCTAAGTAAAGGTCCTCCACATCTTTCCAGATCTCATTGTATGTGTCATCCATGTTAGCGCTACAAAGCCACCTCTGTCATCCACTCTACAAATTGAACTCTGGCTGTCGGGGATGATGTAGGTATGAGGTCAGTACACTGCAGGTAAGTTAGGTAGTGCCTAGGACGGCGTATCTCGGTGTGTGCTTCCCAGACCGCTTATATCAAAACCACCAGGGTTATACTAGATTCACTGAATCATAATCCGAGGGGAAGGCCTGAAGATAGGCATTTTCTAATACTCTCCAGACTGATTCTTCTAGATACTAACATTTGAGAGCCATCAGACTGATTTATGTGGCACGTGACAGCATTCTGTATGTGGCAATAAGACCGATCCTTGCCTATGCTGATGTGGTATTATAATGATGGCCTTCCAAACTATAGTTATTGGTCAGTAACCCCACCCTCTGTCTTTCCAACAGCCCTTGTAATATGGGAGCTTTACACTATCTGTGCCCCCTTTAACAAGGTGGCATGGAAACAACATTGGCAACCATTGATTCTAGCCCTTAGCTGCTGGGTTCTCAATTTTGAGTTGATTTTCTGAGGTCAAGTAAAAGATATGGATAGATATTAAACAAAAAATGTGACTTCCATTAATCATGATTCTCACTCTTCTGATAAGGAGGTCATTATAGTGGGTCCCAAATGCACTACCTTAGGATCCCTAGGAGTAGAAACCTGGGGTTTTAGTAGTTAACACAATATGGTCTGTAGACCAACAATAGGAAACTAGTGATCCAGTATAAAGTCTGGGACAAGTATCTGGCTCCGAGGGGGGAAGGCATCACCATTGTCATGTACACTTCAATATAGGCTTGATCCCATGAGTATGAACAATGGTAGCAATTTATTCTAAATCTACAAATAGCAGAAAATTAACTGCATTTTTCCCTATCTCTTACTCTCTTCTTATCAGAGGCATGATGTTTAGTCCTCTAAGCTGGCTTTTCAAAGGATATTCTAGTAATATCACAGGTAAATATGCTTAATGTATCTTAATATTAGCCAGCCTTCAAGCAGGCCTCCAGTGATTCTTGCTTCCTGGCGCTCATGCCCTGGTGTAACCCCCTCTCATTGTGAAGAGCACTGAACTGTGTAGTCAATAGGGCATTGGGGAAATGACAGAGTATGACATCCAAGACTAGGTAACAAAAGACTGCCATTTTGGCCATTGCTCCCTTGGCTCACTGCTATGGGGATGTAGCTGCCATGTCTCTAGGGCACTCAAGCAGCCCTCTGGAGAAGTCCACAGGGTAAGAAACTGAGGTCTTGCGGCAAGAGCCAGCACCAACTCACCATCCATCTCAGAGCTCCATCTTAGAAGTGGATTCTCTGCGCCAGTCAAACCTTCAGATAACTGCACCCCTGGCCAAAGTCCTGGCTGCTACATAATGAAACCCTGAGGCAAAACCACCCAGTTCAGCCACTCCTGAATCCTTCATCCATAGAAGCTGTATCATGAGTGCTTATTGTGGTCTAAAGCTACTACATTTTGAGTCCATTAACTCAAGATGGCATCAGAGCTCCCAACTCGGGACTCTGTGGCTGTCACTGAGCGAGCGTGCCAGGCAAAATTCCCTCGCCCCTTTCTCCCTTAATTTACTCTATTAAAAGGAAGATTCACAATAGAAATATTTTTCTTTTAAAAAGCCTTAGTAACAGCCCTACTGTATCAAACAGGATTGGTTTTAAATGAACATCCTTGTACGTCTCCACCTGCCAGGGGAGTTGTGAGGCTTAATTAATTACAGATCTTTAGATAAAAGGAGCACTGAGCACTGAGGATTATCATCAAACAGGACTAGGAAAAACAGAAAAAAAAAGGCATTTTCTCTACTTGCATGCTAAATCCATTTCACCTAAGATTTAGCAAAGGCTGAGTCACCTATTGTTTGGAGAATATTTAATTTTTGCTGAGTGCAGAGTGGAAATAAAGCCAACACAGCAGCAGGTCAGGGAGTCCCTGTCCTTTAGCTTAAAATAGGCCCCTTTCCCAAAATAAACCCCAGTCCGTCTTCTAGGGAACGGCGTGGACATTTGAATCATCTGAGTTTCCAAGGAGGAACAGTGAGATGAAACGGACATGTGACCTAAGCCTCATCTAGCAGAACTCTCTCCATTTGTAACGAGAGGTTCCTAAACCATGAGCCAGACAACTCCACGAACATTTATGTGTTTCCTGAGCAAACTTTAAGTGGAGGAAATATATTTTGTTCCTGAGAGCAGAACTGATTCTCCACATAAGAATGAGATGGTAGTTGGGAGAGACTAGGTAAGTACAGAGGACAAAAATCACTAGGGCTTATAGCCAAACTTTCAAGAGTTCAAATCCCAGTTCCTCCACTCACTCAACAAGTGACCTTGATTGAATAAGTGACTTAAATGACCTCACAGCCCAAATATATCTGCTAGTACAGCTACTAGTAATATTGATCGGGCTCTAGATCCCAAAGCTGTCAAGCCCTCCCCTCCAGGCCCTGCCAACCTCCAAATCTCAAAGGCAGTACCCAAGGAGAAGAAAAAGGTAATTTACCGGCCCTTAATGTTGGAGGTTTCCCTCACTGAGGGGACCTTGTCCATCCTCCCAGGGAGGGCCTGGGGCCTGCTACCTTACTGTCTAAGGCTCTTCGGGGCTTTCTCTTCTGATGCTTTTTTTTTCTTCCTACAAAGCTACTGAATTCCAGCTTGGAAAGGCTTAGGCGCCATCTCTTGCATCCACTCCCTTTTTTGTGGGGCTTCTCAGCAGACATGCAGGGGTTGGGTTTTCCCCCAAGCAAGGTTGTAAAATCAGAAAGGTAGGTCTGGCTTCTCAGGTTGCTCGGATCTGCCCAGGTTCTCCCTGTGATACAGCCTTAGTTCACCAGATTCCTGCTCAATGTTTGGGGGCCTAAGCTCCACCTGGCAATGAGTGATTCCTTTGCATTGTTTCACTCCATCTGTGCATATATCCACCTTAGTACTTCATGGAGGGGCGTAGGTGCTTAGGGAATTATACAGATGTTCCTGGACCTATGCTTTTATAATCATGCCTGGATAAAATAATTATCTACATTACATGACTATTATAAGGATCAAGAAATATAAGGAGGATGAAGAGGCTTGTGAATATTAAAGCATGGTGCCCAAGTTAGTATTATTGTAGTCTCAGGAGAAGCAATGGCAACTCTGACCTAAAGCAAAAGGGCCTGCTCTGTAAGAAAGAAAGAAAAAAAGTTGGCGGGGGTGGGGGAGGGGTGCAATGGAAGCACAGGAAGGCCCTGAATGGGACTTACATGCCTTCGGCCCCAGTGGGTTAGAACCAGAAAAGGGCTGCTGGGCGGGAGTAGGGCTGGTGACACCAGGACTCAATTTATCTTGTTGACTCCATCTGACCTAACCATGCTAACAGTCACTGAGACGTGACTTGGAGCTTCCTCAGATCCCAGAGCCATAACTGTGCTTCTTGTGGGGGTGGGGGGGTGGTATTGACTGTGTAGGAGGTGAGTGCAGGAGGAAAGAAAGTGAAGAGGTTAAAGAGTGAGTACACTCAGGTAATACCAACAAGTTTTGTCTTGTGTATAACATGTAACGTCAGCTCTTTCAGCAAAATTGTTCACCTTTATTATGTGGATTTTAAAGGATCTCAAGGACACCCACTCCACTCTGCTCCCTACACCAATGCCGTGATCCTCCATTACGAGCCACTCTACATCCTATCACAAAAAGACATGCACCCAGAGTGAAGGCCTCATCAGCACAGAAGCAAGAGCAGGTCTGGACTGTATGGACCAAGTACAGATTAGGACTGCCAGACTAACGCCTGCTCTGGGACTAGCTCCTGAGTTCTAGTTCTGGTCTTGTTTCTGACATTAACCAGCTCTCTGACCTTGGGCAAATTGCTTTTAGGAGTCTCAATTTTTTCCATCCGTGAAGTAGGGAAATTAATACCTGTCTATTCTAGTCACCTTAGGACAGTTGGGAGGATCCCATGTAGAAGGATTTGTTAAAGTGCTTTGAGACCTAAAACACTATATGAGACATTGCCATAGATGACACTAGACCATTTTTATACATATGCCTCTTCTTAACATCCTCCCCCTCTCCATTTTTTTCTTCTCATCTGCCCCACTATTTCTCTCTTATACTCACTGATCCTCTTCTCTTTTTACTCTGCTTATACCTAAGGTATGTCAGTTGTCCACAATAAAACCCGTATGTATTGACCACCCCCACTGATAGTCAAGACAAGTGAAATGGTGATTCCTAATGTTAGAACATTTTTGGAAACTCTTCAAGGATGGGTCTATGTCTCGATTACAAATGAGGGTTGTGGAGCAAAGCCTCCCTAACAAAAACAAACAAGTAAACAGACTTGTCTGCCTTTTTCTCTAAACAGAATATTGAGGTAATGACTATGGTAATAACAACAGCGTATATAAAAATTCACCACCCACCCCACCTCCAACATGTGAGAAGTGCAGGTGCCTGAGCCTCATCCTCAGAGATCTGGGGTGGGACTCAGAAATGTGCCCTTTGCACAAGCTTCCCCCCAACCCAAGGTGATTCCTATGCCCACTTTGAGGAACCCTGAACCTGGGGACATAGTCAGCAGCAATACCTAACAGGAATCAATTCATATTGTGCAATTAAAGATTTTCCCAAAATAGATGAGGCTTATCAAGGCCAAAAATAAACTAGAGGAAAGTCACAGGAGCAGCCAAAAACCCAAATGATTAAAGCTCTGCCAAGAATGATTTATGAACATGGGGGAAAAAACCCTAAATATCTGTTGTTGACTCAATGACTGCCTATAGTTAGATCACTGGTCTACAAATATTTATAAGACATTAACAACAAGAAGGTCCAGGAATTATCTAAGATGTGGCAAGGTCACAGCTCACACTATCGGGATGAACTCAAGAAAAATGTGGGTTTAGGTTTGCAATTAAGGAAAACACGCACATGCTGAGATCTAAGACATTATGAATTCACCTCCCTAAGAAAATGATGGAAGTTACATTGTCTGGGTGCTACTAGAGAGAAAACTAAATTTGAATTGGAGGACAGGGGAGTCAGATGGCATCATGACATTTTCTATTCTGTACCTTTGCAGGGAGGTTTCCCAACATCTCTCCTTGAAGCAGGATTAACCCTGGTATGCCCTTATGCTTCAAATGCCAGGTGCTGATCCAGGTTGGGTCCTCAAAGTTTCTGGTCTCATCCTCTGACTGCTCCTTTTCCCTGTGCCCTGGCTGACACCCAGCAATTTCACGCTAATTCTGAGCCCACCAAAAGCTTAAAGAGATGCTGTCATTGTGCCCCTTTGCCACGGCTTGCAACCTGAAAACATTGATTATTCACAGTGAAAATTAACTCTCTAGGTCAGTGGTTCTCAACTCCAGAAGCACATTAAATTATCCAGAAAGACTTTTTTCTTTCCAAATACAGTTGACTAGTCCCTATCCCAAATCAGTTAAATAGACTCTTTGAGAGTGTGTCCAGGCATCAGTATTTGTTACAAGGTCTCTGGGTAATTCTAATGTATGGGCAGAAGGACACTGATCTAGAAAATGGTTCCTACTTTGACTGGACATTAGAATTGCCTGGGAATATTAAAAAAAAATAATACCAGTCTCAATTCCAAGAAACTTAAATTTAATTGGTCTGCAATTAGGATCAATTATCACTATTTTTCAAAGCTGCTTAGGTGACTTTAATCTGTAACCAGGTTGAGAAGGACTCCCTTTATGGGAAGAATGCCTGCAAGTCAAACTCTCAACTTACTATTTCCATTCACTTTTGGCCTGCCTGATTCTCATGTGCCCCAGTATGAACCCTGCTTGTCTTGCTGAATGTCTTATCTCACTTAGCAGCTTCACCATCTTCTCAGTCACCCAGGCCAGGGTTCCCTGGAGCCACCTGTGACTCTACCCTCTTCCCATTACTGCACCAAAGATTTGGCAGTCATCTCATGTGCCCATTCCTTCCTCAGGCAGTATCCTTTTCTCATCCAGAAGGTTAGTATAACGTCCTAGTAGATCTCCATACCCTAAACTCTTATCTGCTGGAGTATATTGATTGCGAAAGTGCCCCAAATTCTTCTATCTGTAACCACACCCTTTGAATTGAGAGCTTGTAGTCCCTTTCACCTAGAAATAGTCCACGGAGTCTATTTGCCCAACCTATGAATCTGGGTTGGCCTAGTGACTTGCTTCAGGCAACAGAATGCCGCAAAAGGAACAGTGTGCCACTCCCAGGCTAGGCCTCAAGAGATCTTGCACGTGTCCCTCTTTTCCTTGCTTCTCTGGGATCACTGTAAGACCGTCTCCAGGCTACCCTGAAATCAAGCCTAGGCTAACATACTAGAGCATGTGAGACCATGTGGAGCAAAGCCCAGCCATTCAGCTAAGGTACCAGAGACACGAGAGAGCCCAGCCAAGATCAGCAAAGCCAACTAGCCTATCTGCAGCTGACCACAGATGTATGAGTGAGCCATTGTGCCCTTGGACCTGATCAGCTGGTCTGTCTATTTGGCCCAAGACTCACAAGAGATAATAAATGACTGGCAGGTTTAAACCACTAAGTTTCGGGGTGGCTTGTTACAAAGCAGTAGCCAACTGATATGCTTGCCTGATAAAAATCTTTAGCCATAATAAAATTAACATGAATAATAGTAAGACTTCTAGAAGATAGATACATATATGTTTTAAAAGAGGAGAACTACAACCACAGGAGGGATGAAAACTGTGTGTGTGGTCTAAATTTTCATCCCAATGATAATATTTTAAAGCATCGTGTAAATGACCATCTCATAATTGAGTAGTACCATGTAATTTCAGTGTGCAAATTTGCATAGATGTCCATGACTGTCCTGGTGCCAGCAGCAAGATATTAATAGTCGTGGCGGTAAGGGCAGAACAGAGGTGGACCCAATGCATGGAAGATACATTCATGCTAAGCAAAGCCCAAATAACACCACTGTGCACTATACAAACAGTATTGCCTGGGGGTTGGAGTAGACAAAAAAGTGAGGAGGAGAACTGAGTGAACGCACAGCACATCGGGCATGGCAAAGGCCAAACTTTAAACGACCTGGCCATAGCAGATGGTACCGTACTCACATCATTCATGAAGATTTATTCTTATAGGGATTATAAGAGGATCACATTAAATTAATATTGCTTAATTTAAATTTTTGTATTGTTATTTGTAATGTATAAAGTTGTTTGGTTTTATACCTGTAGCAGAGCATGAAACTGAAGACATTTATAACAAATTTTATTTTTGTAAACATTCAAGTAACATCATAAAAATAATTTAGCATAAATTGGAGGGTGGAGTGCTGCCAACATTTTTACCTTCAGAAAAGATCTATTCATCATGCATGTCGAGAACTCTCTACGGTTTGTTTCATCCTCGCGTGCACATTGTAAAGCTGATACCACTGGCCCCGAGTAAAGGCTGAGGAAGTGGGTGATGAGAAAGGTTAAGTGACTTTCCCCAGCACATACCCCTGGAACCTGGCAGAGCCGGAGTTCTGATGCCGGGCCTGTCTGATTCCAAAGACTACATTTTTGTCATGGGTCAAGTTCTCCTCCCTCTTTATAAACTTCTCCATAGCTCCCTTTAGCCTTTAACTTAAATTACAATTCCTCAGCAAAGCATCCGAGGTTCTCCACAAGCTGTTAAACCACTTTGTCAGCTGGGTTCCTTTCTGTTTCTTTCCATCCACACTCTATTTCAGCTGCTTTAGGCAGCTCATCTCTCCCCATTCACTTCCACACCTCCTGTCCAGGAATGCTGTCCTCTGCCCATGGAGGTCCTACTGGGCCTTCAGTGTGCAGCTCGAATGCTACTGCAGAGTCTTTTCTGAAGCCCAGACCCCATGAAAACTGTGCACACTTTGGGGACCTGATTCTCCTCCATCTGCCAGACATTACGATGACTTGTTTAAATGTTTCTCCGCCAGACTGAGAATCTGCTTGTTGAGGGCAGTGACTATGGTTACTTTTTATTTTTGTGGAGATAATACGTGGCTTTTTTTTTTTCTAGTATAAAGACAAACAGTTGCTCACTGTAGAAAATGTAGACAATACCAGAAAGTAGGTATTAAAAAAAAAGACTTTAATTCATGGGCATTTGGTGATACTTCCTTCCCATATATATTATCTTTTTAAAATCTTCCAAACCTGAGGTAATGCTATATAGCCCATTTTATATTATTTCCCTTTTTCCATCATATTGTTCAAATGTGAACATTTTGTCATATCATTTAATATTTATCAAAAATATTCAATTTTTAAATGGTGTGATTCCATCACATGTGGGTTCCGTCATTTAATGTTTGTCAACCTTTAGGCATCTAAACAATGTCCAGGGTACTTTTCTTCCTTTAAATGACACTATGATCACTTCCTTGTATGTAAATCTTTTCATAGAAAATTCTTAGAAACAGAATTGAGCTATGCATTTTGTGTCTCTCCTTCCCCAAACACATTTAACTGTTTTGTATACAATCCTGTGGACATTTGCACATGCTTTGTACTTAGGCCCTTGCCTGGCACAAAATAGGCACTCAGCTAATGTTTGTTGAATGAACAAATACTTGAATGAAAAATTCAATCCAAACGTTTAGAATCAACTATACGGCACAGAAAACCTAACTACATTTAGAGAACAAATATGAATGTCACCGTATTTTGCTAATGGATTAGTTATAATATGACTGACAGAATTCTGGGAAGAAGCGATGAATAGGAGGCAGCATGTAGGCATATGGCTTTAAGTCCCTCCCAGCAAGGAGTCAAACGCTGCTGTCTAAAGTTCCTAAATCAAGAATGTGGTTGTAGAACAACAGAACTATGACCAGAAACATTTTCAAGTTTTACCACTAGAGAATGTGCCACGGGGGAGAGATTATTTTATTTTTGTGCTGCTTCTGTAAATGTTTGAATATTTTTACAATGTATACAAATTGCTTTTGTAAATTTTGCTTTCCTTTTTTATTTTTTCTTATGTCATTTTAATTTTAAAAGTATTAAGGACAAAAACATAATTAACCTTTTGCCTTTGGGAAAGATGAAGTCAGACTGTCTAGTTTAGGTCTTCAGAGAATCCCTTCCATCTGTATGATCAGTGGGCTCTGAATTCTCTTTCCCACCTGGGTCTGAGATTACAACGCACCACTTAATGTGTTCCCATCATCCCAACATCCCCTCCACTGCCAAGTCACAAGTATATTTCATCAAAAGTCCCTCTTTTCAAACAAAAAAATAAGTTAAAATAAAAATATGTAAATAAACAAGTGTCATAAAAAGAATAGGAAATAACAATGACAGTCAATTCCTGTAGATAAAGGTCAACAAAAACTTTGTAAAGGGGCAATATTTATGTTTTGCATAGTGACCTATACAAACGGAATGAGTAAAGGCTGGCTGGAGGGAGCAAATGCCCCTTGGTTCTAAGCAAATGTATGCAGCCATTTACTGAGTACCTGCTGCATCTAGAAGAGTCCCAGCAGCCGCCACGATGATTATCAGGAAGGAAGAGAATCCTGTGACCCCCGCTGGCCTATTGCCCATGTCCATGGGACAGGAATAAGGCACCTTTCTTCTGGGCTGCATCTTGTGTGCACCTGTGCCTTTAATATAATTAATCTGTAGGAGTAATGTTGAGCATCTACTGTGTGTCCACCATCATGGAAAAAAGGGAGGAAGAAGAGAGAAATTAATTCATTGAGCACATACTATGTGACAGGCATACGTGATAATAATCATTTTGCACGTGTGTATATGTGTTTATCGTGGCTTAAAGAAATAGCAGGACAAAGAATTCCAGTAGAAGTCCATAATTCTTCTACTTTTAGACCACCCTTCATGCAGGAGGGTGAGGTAGGCCACAGGAAGACTTCTTCAAGGCCTCAGGAAAATAGCTTCTATGTCTCAGGCACCCGACTAACTCCCTTTCTGTTATTGAGGTGGACAGCGTCACTAGATTACTCTTAAATTACTATAAAACTGTATTCACAGACTCACACCAAGGATGATAAGGGCTTCTGGGATATGTTGGAAATGGTGTACACTGACCCTTCAGTGGGACAGGCTAAAAGAGTGAGGTTTTTAAAATTATCTTCTAAACCAATTAATGGGAAGTGGGCTGAGTCTGAAGAGAAAGTGAACAGTACAGAGCCAGCTTAAGGATGGAGTTAGAGGGGCAAGCGGGTGTTGTTCAATGAATAGAAGAGAAGTAAGATACTTGGTTCCTACTCATATAGGGCCCTGAGGTCAAATGCACTCAAAGCCAAAGCCTTTTTACCTCCTACCCTTTATTCAGTAAGATGACCTGTCCCAAGAGGGAAACAAAAAGTCAGCCTTTAATTACTCTGAAAGAGAGAGAGGGCAGGAATGATAGATAAATGACTGATAGATAGATAGGCAGATATGTTAACATATGTTAGATATTTCATCAAAAGTCCCTCTTTTCAAACAAAAAAATAAGTTAAAATAAAAATATGTAAATAAACAAGTGTCATAAAAAGAATAGGAAATAACAATGACAGTCAATTCCTGTAGATAAAGGTCAACAAAAACTTTGTAAAGGGGCAATATTTATGTTTTGCATAGTGACCTATACAAACGGAATGAGTAAAGGCTGGAACACATAAGGATTCAAATCAGTGCCAAATTCTGGTAACATGTTCCTCTATGCCTTCAGTTTGGGGAATATACCAATCCAACTTTTTTTAAGTCCTCACCTAAGGAAAAACATCAATGTGAAAGAGAGACATCAATTGGTTGCCTTTCATACGTTGCCCCACTGGAGATCGAACCCACAACCTTTTGATGTACAGGACAACACTCCAACCACTGTTCTGCCAGGCCAGGGCTCAATGTGACTTTATTCTTTACTGTCTCCAAACACACCCGTCAACTTGACCAGTCACCCCAATGACCATCACCCATCCGGGTTCATACCAGCTCCGTTCTATTTCATTACCACATCTCTTCAAGCCTGCACCCATTCATCCTACTAATTGGTTGAATGAGTTAATAAGTAAGTGACTATCACCAAGTTGAACACATAAGGATTCAAATCAGTGCCAAATTCTAGATGAATAAGGCTAGGACTCCCAATGCTATTTGGGACAGAAGCACTGTTTTGACTCTAGATAATTACTGAAAGAGGAAGGTCCATGACTAATGACACATTCTGAGGCCCTGAGGCCTTATTCTGAGAAAGGCATCTTGCGTTTTACTCCATGGGAAAAGCCTGGGTCAGCTGCCACCACGTCTCACCCTCATTATTGCCATAGCTCAACCAGTATGTGGTCAAAGCCATTGATAATGAAGAACAGACATCCCTGGGACATGTTTTAAAGTACAAGGTCATTGTATTAGAATAACTGCCAATGCTAGGGGAGGAAAGGACCCACGAAATGAGAACAACATTTAATTATAGTCATCTTATTTATTCATTTTGCCAAGACTGCTTAATGTGTAATGATGAAGATAAAATAAAGGGGAAAAACAACAAAGCACAAATTCTCCTCTTATTTTTTAATAAGTAAATAAATGAAGATGTCTGATAATGGGAGTTGGAGAGAGACAGATGCTTTAATTAGCACATCCTGATGTGCAAGCTGAGGCAAGGCAAGGAGAGAAGGTCTTTTCTCATTGCAGTTGGTGTCAATTCAAAGTACAATTACTACTGTTGTCTCCTGTGTTGAACTCCAAGGTTTTGAATTTTAAAAAGTGGACAAACCCCCATCTGTTTTTCAGAGCAGAGCCATCACCACAGAATGATGTGGCACCTGGTGACAGCCACCCCGGGAGATCTGTCCTTCTGCCTCTCTGTATGTACCTGCTCTCTGCAAAAGAGAGAGGGGAAAATGGCTATGTTGGAGACTGCATCACACCCATCCTGGAGGGTGACATGGACCGCCCAGGCATCCAAGGGGACCAGTGGGACCTCAAGGGGGCTTCAGAGAGAACCAGGAAGCTGCGCTTCCTTCCTAGAATGAGACCATGTGCTGAGTGCCACGCAGCAGGACTTGTGCTCTGGGCTTTATCCAATTTCTCTCTCATGCAAGCCCATGGGGAAAGTATTACTCTCCTCAGTTTATGAGAAGGAAATTTGAAGATCATACAACTGTTAAGTGTGAAGCTAGAATTTGGAACCAGTTCTCTCCAGCCCCAAACCACTGCCTGCTCAATAGAAGAAAAACTGATCTTAGATCAGGTCTGACTTCATACGTGTACATACTCTTTTTTTAGGAAGCTGTCTGGAAATGCACACTTGAATTATTCTGATTTGCTAATCGAATTTTCTGAGGTGAAAAACATCTTAAGATTTAGGCCTCAGCAGTTCTCACAGCTCACCATTATCCCTGACAGCTAGGGAAACAAGTTCAAAAGCCTGGAATCTGCCCTGCATGCTTAAAACAGGTCGAGGTATCACATTTGAATTTCTCTTCTCCCCATAGTTCTACAAGTACCTCTTTTCCTCTCTTAACTGGGGCTTAGTCCTCTTACTAAATGGTTGGATTGCTGGATGCTGGAAATTGTCCGCCAGGGGACAGACAATGTTCCATTACCAGAATTCCCTGAACACACACTGTGAGAGAACACCCATGTAGAATAAGTTGTGTGTTGGCCATGACAGCAGAACTATGCATCCCAAGCATCTTTGCAAGAAACTTTCTGCACAAAAAAGAAGGGAATAAAAGAACATCCAAGTGGCCACCAGGGCACTCAGAGCAAAACCTCTACGTCTGGAGCGGACTTAGATTGGCAACATGGCTCTCTCTACAAAATAGATGTATCTCTTTCAATACAGGTTTCGCATGACTGCGTTTCTAAACATTTCTATAATAAATGGTTCTCCAGCACATCTTTTCACTGAGCACTTCGCTTTGCAACGTCCACACACAAGATCCACAAGGGCTGTACCACAAAAGATGCGGGTCGACATTAGAACATCCTAAAACACTGGTGTTGGAATCCTGATTTGAGCCTCGTGATTAGGATTTGACAGTCGATGTGGTAGCGCATGGACATTTAAAAATGTTTCTGTGAGTATCTGTCTCTCAGTTAGAGTGTGTTTAGACGTATGCCTACAGGCCTGATTTCAGAGGAGCTTATCTTCAGTTACACATGAGGTGTAAATAAATATTTGTGGAGAGAGGGAGTTAGAAAAGGAACAGGAAAACTGACTAGCTAGTCCATTGAAAACAACATCTCTGAATTTTTCTGCAGGAAGCTAAGAGAAAAACATGCCCCAAATCACTAGGCATCTTCCCAGGACATTAGCCACACACCAACAAATTAGTGACCCAAGAGGGACAGAATCTCAGAGGCAGGCAGTCTACGGCCCTTTCGTGCTACTCATTTGTGTGCATAGCAACCCTATTTTGACCCCTCTTATATCCCTCAGTGCTACCTGCTCCTGCTCAGGTCTTACCTCCCTGAGCCCAAGCATCCACAATCCCCTTTGTCACTCACGACCTCGCCGCATATCTACACCCTCTATCACTTGTAACATTGTTACTCATTACAGTAACAATGTAAGGGGACTTTGGGTCTTTTCACCATCACCCCATTCTCTCAATGTCCCACACCACATGACATATCCTCCATCAGGCACTCTCCTGCAATCCTGCAGTAATCCTGCAAGGGCCAGGCAGGAAAAGCAGAATACTGGGGTGACCCATCAGAAACAGCAGAGGCCCTTCCATGGGCTGAGATGAGGTGCAAAACAAGAGAGTAATGGCATTAAGTGTGGCAAAAGCAAACCTTACATTCAACCAGCATCTCTCCCTTGAGAACCTCATACACTGAACATGAACTCCTTTGCTCTGTCAGCATCCCCATGAGATAGACAGGCAAGCAGGCATCATCTTCTTCATTGTCAAGGAAGGCTATCAAGGCACATAGAGGTTAGGTAACTTGTTCAAGGTCACATAGCCGATCAGCATTCACCATCTTTTGATGACCTGATCAAAGTTCATACACTTTTTCCATTACTCTCTTCATTCCTTTCATTTCAGCAACCATAAGATATAACCAGGTGTCCAGCAGAAATTCTAGTACATTAACCACATGCCTCTACCCGCTGAATAAATGAAGATGCTGAAGTGTAGGGCATGAGAAGTGGGGAGAGTGCCTGTGCTGGGAGTAGAGTCCAAATGGACTCAAAGGGAAGAATCGCTGGCTCAATTTCAGAGACGAAAGTTATCTCGACTCTATCCCGAGGCAGGATTCCCTTCTCCAAGCACACATTGCCCTGTGCCATATTTCACTCAGGGTCTCATGCTTAGTCAGAGGGTTCCAAAAAACCACTCCAGTGGAATTTGGGAAATCCCTTTCTAGCCAACGATGAGAAGATTTTACAATAGCAATCATTTTTCTCATAATCCCTGTTTGGAAGGGAATTATCTCTAGATTAACAGCTAAATTTCTCATGGATAAAGATTAAACTGTGAGTTTATCTGTTAGCTACTTGGTAGGATTAGGAAACTTGCTTCACATGAAATTCTCAAACTGTAGAATTGCCTCAAAAACATGCTCCCCCCCACTTAGAGATAAATACACACACAGATTCACAAAAGGAGAAAAATGGAACACAAGGAAGAAACAGAAAGAATATGGTTTTGTACAACTGGAGTCATTTAGGAAAAAATCAGCACAGTAGAGACCATAGATGGTTTTGGCCCAGAATACCACAACTGATTGGTGGTAGCTGTCTTGGACACAGACTTAGAGAGTTGGTGGAACACACGACCTGCAGTTTCCATGTCTAAGTCCCTCGTTTGACCCCTGAGATTCTTCCTTAGGAGGATATTCTCCATTAATATCTCGCCTGTCTGTGTGGGCTGGGCAAAGGGCACTGATAATCTTTTCAAGGATCCTGAATAGTAAAAACATCCTTGGAAGCAAATGAGATTGTCTTTCCAGGTTAGAAGGCAGATTTGTTTCCTGACCAGTCAACAAAATAAGAATATTTCCTTCCCCAAAGCCATTCCAGGAGAGTATGGTCTCCTTCCTCTCTCCAAGAAGACTGTCCATTCCAGAGTAAAGAGAAGTTTCTCTCTCTCCACCCCAACCCCAAAGGGGAGGATGAGCAGGTCACCAGCGGCCTGAAAATCAGAGTTTTCGAACTTGAGGGGTCCTCTCCTTGATATGCCCCACTGGATGTGCAGGTACCATCTGTCAGTCACCACCACCCTGTGGGGATTGAGGCTCAGAGAACTGATGCAGGGGATTGCTCTGATTACTGCTTTTGCTATCAGGAACCAGTGTTTTTTTCTCCAACCGAGATCTCGTGTCTTCTGTCAGTATATATACTAACAGTTGTGTGTGTGTGTATACACATATGTGTCTCTGTGTATACATACATGTTTTCGTGTGTGGCTGTATACATGTATGCATGTACAATATACATGGATATGTATACATACATACAAGATCTGTCCAGAAGGTATCCAGCCATGTAATATGAAAAATAGAGATACTTATTGAAGAAGATACAAGAAACATTGTACCTAGGACAATAATGCCTCAGTCCCCTTCTAAGTAGGCACCTTGGGACCTCACACAGTTCTCCAAATTGCCATCAGCTGCACTGTCATATTTTCCTGACTCTCATTGACAATCTGAAATCTCTTCCCTTTCAAAGGTGATTTTAGTTTTGGGAAAAGCCAGAAGTTGAAGGATGCCACATCTGGGCTGTAGGTGGGCTGTGTCACCTGGATGATTTGATGTTTCACCAAAAGACTCCGCAGGAGACGTGATGCATGAGTGAGTGTGTTGTCATGATAAAGCTGCCAATCACCAGTTGCCCATAGCTGTGGTCTTCTGAATCATCCAAATAGTTTCTGTGGAGGAATGTTCAAGCTTAAAGCAAAATTTGATGCAGATTCGTTGCTCTACTTGCTCAGTCATTTTGACTGTGACAGCCACACAGTACACATGCTCACCCAACAGCGTCTACCACCCCCACTGACTAGTACAGTGAAGTCATCATTGTTCATGCATGTGCGTTCCAGTCCACTCTCCTTGGTTGCCAGGTTACATCGATGTCATGTAAACAGTTCTTGTGTTAAGAATGGTTGGATGTTTTCTGGACAGACATTGTATATCTATCAAACATGTATATGTACATCACATCCATGGATATATAAACACATACATATATTAACCACATGTGTATATAATCACACATATATGTATAAAACCGTGGCAGTCTACCTTGTTAGCTTGCAAGTTGGCTACAGTCTCACCCTTCACAGTGTCTGACTTTAACAATCCTAGTTCTCAGTTCAGTGTTCTTTCCACTCACTGCAATGTGTTGCCATGACCTGTCAGAAACAGCAGAGGCCCTTCCATGGGCAGAGATGAGGAGCAGAACAAGAGGATGATGACATTTAGTGGAGCAGAACAAGAAAAAAATGAATAAAAATCAGAGAGATTATAAGAAAGGATCAGAAACTCAGTCAGAGAAGGAATGAGAAATGGCATATGCACAGGGAAGGCAAACAAAGATAGAATCGTGTGAGAGAGAGAGAGAAAATTAGTAAGACAGACTTTAAAAATGTGAAGTCGAAATAGTGTTGTAAAAAGTCCCTCCCAAAATGCTTGAGTCATTAAAGCAGAAAGCCCTCACATACTCGCATTTCCACTAAGGTCCCCACTGAACATACAAGAAACCCAAGGTGCAGAGAGTGAAGCAAACCTGCTAACATGCCTTATTCACCGGCTAGGACAAGCTTCAGGGAAGCAAACCTGAACAGCCTTGGTGCCTTCCTTTCCAAGGTTTGTTTTCTCTCCAGTTCTTAGAGATGCTGTCACTGGGAGCCTCTGATTTGAGGCCTCCCACAGGAAGGGGTTGGGGGGGTTGTCACATGCAGAAAAACAACAGTGCTGTCTGCTTGCGATGTTTACAAAGGACAGACCATGCCAGACACATCCACAGTGCCGCTGACAGGCCTGAGCGGGGCCAGGATGGACAGCAGCAGCCCTGCCGAACACAGTATGTTTGGACGCTTGGCAAGACATTTAATGCCCAACAGAAAATTGTATTTGCAAATTCTTTCAAATTGACTAAGAGAAAGCCACAGCTTTTCTGAACTAAAACCACAAAACTGTAAGACGGGAGAAGAAAAATCATATTCAGAGAGCAAGCCTGGAACTTGGAAGGAGGGTGGGAGGGGTCAGACGGGCCCTGAGGAGCGAGTACAGCTCCTGTGAGTTGGGTTTGGAGCAAAAGGAAGGAGAATAGGCCCACCCCCACCGCGAGGATAGGGGTACCTGCCTGCAGAGCTCTCCACAAATCAATCAATTCCCAGGGGTCTTCTATATGGAATGGGGACAGTGGTACTAATGGACCTTGTGGCGCTATTGCTTACAAAAGAATAAAAATGCTCTGAAGGCACTTGGTAAATACAAAGTGCTGTACAAATGGCAATAATAACGTCAAATTTTATTTAACATCTTCATTAAGGACTCAGAGTAGAGCAGGCAGGCTGTTAATGAAATCTGAGGAGAGTACTACATTGGTCACTGCTGGCAACAGCATGGCCGGACAGGCAAACGCCCAAGGGACACCATGCACCGTGAACAAGCAGACCTCCAAGACAGTGAGTTTGGCCCCTCCTTCAGCTATCACTGGCCCTGATGAGGGGACCTCCTATGGTGGGAGCTGGGGAAAACACACCGAGCCTTCTCCTCACCACTCCCTTGTTTATCCTGGTGAAATCAGATTAAAATGAACACTGGAGAGGATGTGAAAGGAGGGATGTGAAAGCTGTCCCAGTGGAAGTGTGGCGTGTTGGGATGATCTCACCCCTAAGTTGTGGTGATGGTTGGTCACAGGAGGTGTGATGATGCAGTTGCATTACTTGGTGGTCTCTCTACGAAGTAGATGATGATCCTCTCAAGAGTTGGGCCTATTGGCTTGGCTTCCAAGACATCACACCCTCTCTGGGCATCTGTCTTCCAGGAGAAAAAGGGCAAGATTCTAAACCCATACCTGGACGTGCATGAGCACGAAGTCCAAGAGAACAAAAACCGGCCTTGAGAGCCCATGGCCATGCCCCCAGGGCAACCCAAGTGAGCCTCTGGGAGAACCCAAACTCTTTCCCAGGACTTATACCGCTCTTCGTGATCTAGTCCTTGCTTGCCTTTCTAGCCTTCCCTCTAACCACCCACAAATGACACCCCAGCCATGCTACACCATGTCCAGCTCCTTGATTCAATGTATACACTGTTCTGTCTGCCAGAATCATCCTTTCTCCCTCCTTGCCTGACTAAATCAACTTACCTTTTGGGTCTCAGCTTTCCCACAATTGCACTGAGTACTCATCTTCTATGGTCCCATGGCACCTTTAGCTTTCTCATCATAGATCCTGACTCGACATTATTTATTAATTGCCTTCTCTGAACTAGGCACTGTGGAGAGGATATGATATGACACAAGACACACAATTCCCACCTCACAAGAAGAGTGGTTCTCAAACCTGGCTACACGTTAGCATCATCTGGGAAGCCTATTTAAAAATATCAATGCCATTCCAATTTAATTGCTCTGGAGCAGAATAAACACCTATTTCTCTCTCCTCTCCTCCCAAGGTACTTACCTATATTCCAGTTCTGAACCAGCTTAAGGTATCTAGCTGTCTGCTGCATCCAAACAAGGAGGAACAGACTTCCGTATGAGATAGTACATGATTTAATGTCATGCGTTGCCATCTTGGGGATATTGAAAATGTAATTGAATATTTATTAAAAAAAAAAAAAAGCTAGCAACACCAGAAAGAATAAATCCCTAAGGGTAGAAATGTAGGCATTTTGTCAGGGGAGGTCGAGAGAAACGGGGGGAGGGTAAAAGAGGGTTCCTTGGTGACACCTTTCCCATCTGACTCACCCTGTTCATCCGAAACACATACATGGGTCTCGTTAAACTTGGCCTACTGAGGGTTTGTTCTAGATTACTCTAGGAAAGAGAAAATCTCCAGAAAATATAACTTGTACCCCGCATTCTATCCTGGCATCATCAATGCTTGCTTACCATATTCTGTGAAGTAACTCTTTATTTTTTTCCCTAATGGAAACTCAGAGCTTGACCTACACTCACCACTGAAGTTGACTCTTTCCTAGGGGTTGCTCCTAGCAGCATAAGCTCTCGGAACCTGGCCTAGTAGCAGCCAATGCTGGATACGGACCTCTCCTGGCCACTGGCCCCAGCGCCCTCTCTTCAGTAAGTCCATGCACAGGCGCATAAGCCACAGCTGCAGAGCTGGCGTGGATATATATATGACCCCAATTTGTGAGAAAACTTTTTAAAAACATGCTTCTGGGGATTAAAGTCTAATTAAACAAGCTCTCAACTCTTCAATTATTCTCATCAAGGGTTTCAGCCACTCTGAAACACAGTCACTTTTGACTGACAGTTGTCACGAAAGATAATAATGTGGGAGCTATAAAAGATTCTGCCTACTTTCCTCATGGCAAGGAAAAAGTACTAAACTGGGAGTCATAACGTGGATTCTCCACCTGGGTCTGTCACCAGCTGGGTGTCATTGGGAAAATTGCTTCCCTCCTCTTATCCTCCACGTTCTCAGACGTTAAATGGGGACATTAACACTCAGGCGCTCTTCTAAATATTTTACATGCATTAAACTGCTTAATGCTCCAAACAACCCTATGAAGCAGTACCATCACATTCTACTTTAAATAGAAAAAGATTGAAGCATGGAGAATTAGCTTGCCCGAGTTCACACCACTAGTGACTAGTGAGCAGAAAGTTGAACCAGGTAATCAGGCTCCCGCTTCTTTTCTCTTAAACACTAGGCTACAATAGTGGCATAATAACAGTAACTATATCACCAGAGGTAGTGAAGATTAAATGAGATAATGCTCATATGAACTTGGAAAAATATTACATAAATGTTGATTGTGTTGTTATATAATGGAGCAGGATTTCAATAATGTTGGGTAGGTCATGGCTAGATGCCTTTCCCAGAGTTGTCTGGACATCTTTCCCTGAGGATGCCATCCACCGTTTGCTAGATTCCACTGATTCCCAAAACTGATGGAGAAGCATGAAGAGGGGGATGTAAAGTACAGCCTAGAGAATATACTCAATAGTATTCTAATAACTATGCCCAGCGTCAGACAGGTGCAAGATTCATCAGGATGATCGCTAAGTTATTCAATGTCTAATCACTGAGGGGTATACCTGAAACTGATATAACATATGCCAGCTGTAGTTGAAAATAAAAAAAAATGATTTCAAAAAGAAAGAAATATAAAAAGGGCAATATCATATGAGTTTAGAGAAAAATGTCTGATTGAGCTCATGCGCAACCCCATTCTGATGCCTGCAAGACAAAGCTGGTCTTAAGAATAGCCTGAGAGAGTGGTAAGGCTTTCTTTTTTATTTTTTAAATCATTCTTATTGTTATTCTATTACAGTTTTTCCCCCTTTGCCCTCCTCTACCCATCCTACCCACTGCCACCCCCCACTCCCACAGTTAATTCCCACAGTGAGATAAGCCAGTTGGCAATAGAGAAATACCATATGATCTCACCTATAAGAAAAGTCTAATGAACAAAATAAACTAAGTAACAAAATAGAGTGGTAAGACTTCCTAATCAAAAAATAGTCCCTGTCCAGGTGCGACCCTGCATAATGCAATGCACCTTGCGTAAGGATTGCCCTCTACTTGCCCAGGCAGGACTCTGAGATACAAATGCCCCCAGGAGAAGATGTGGGTTAAGTCCCACCTGCCACAGTGTAAGTTAATGCATCCCCCTTCTTGGGGAGTAGAATCATGTATGTGAGCTGTGGACATCTATCTATAAGGGAAGAAAAATATGGAAAGAAGGGGTAAAACATCCCAAACTTTGCATGGTTTACAACTTGGCCTTGTGCCGTTTTGGTTTCAAGCACATCGATTTTGTTCCTCCTTTCAATCTGTTGTGGAAGGCAAAGCAGGGCACAGAAGAGAACTAAATTTATGGAGCATAGATCAAGTGTCAGATGCTGTGGAGTGTAATTTCTCCAGCATTACTCTCTTAATTCTCACAACAATCCTGAAATGTAGATACTCTCAACTCCCATACCCACTGCCAAGGTTTTTCTTTTTTCTTTTTAGTGAATAAAGAAAGGTCAGAGATATAAGTAATTTGGTAAGATCCCATAAACCATAACCAGTATATCTGGGACTAGAACTCAGATATGCCCAATTCCAAAGCTTGTCTTCTGTGCCGCCCACACTGCATACACACACCCCCTGACCTCACACAGCCTCAGGCCCCGTCTGTGGCAGGGTGGGAGACGTAGCCAGAGGGAAGTCATGTATACCCACTGATGAAGAATTCACAGGCCCAGGCCCAGTCCTTCTCCCTCTGCCTTCACCACTCATTCAGATGCAAAGCTCTGGACATGAAAGAAGTGGCAGCAGGTGAGCAAAGGCTCAGAAAAGCTATTCACCTGTTCTCTCTCTCCCCACATCAAGTACCATCATTGTAAGCTTGAATCCCGCTGCCAGCCAGGCCCCTGTGTGGCTGAGAGGAAAGTTATTTACAGCAAAGTCTGGCCTCTTGTGCCACTGTGTAATTCAAGGCAATTGCACTTCCAAATAGATCTTTTTGGAGAAAAATCAACAGTGGCTTTGCTTTCAATCTACTGGAAAATGAAGTCCTGTGAATGCATTACATAAGTCCACAGCAGGCAGAGTGAGGAGTGCAGAAGCCCACAGCTCCGACTAGAAGGCGAGGCTCTGGTCCCTCCATGCCTCCAGGGGCCCTGTCTCACTGGTCCCAGTCTACTCTGTCATGTGCTATAGCTTTGTGGAGTTCACCAGGGCTATCAAGAGGGAGCAAAGTGGGAGTAAAGCCTGCCAAAACCATCTGCTGGGGCTTCAGGGGGAATGTGAACCAGAGAATCACAGAAAGTCCTGTTAGGTGAGAAGATCAGCGAATAGTCCCTGCCTTAGCCAACCTCAGTCTAATCTAATGCAACCTGGTAACAGCCACCACACCCAACCACCCACACACACACAACACCTATGCCCAAATCCTTTCTTTTCTCTACTTTTAAATCTTTATTTTCCATTACAAAGTAATGACATCTCACCAAAGAACATTTTGAAAATACAGAAACACAAAAAAGATGAAAATAGATGGCCCACAATCACTCAAACACAGTCTTTGTTAACATTTTGATGGCTGTCTTGTTAGTATTGGTCTTTATCCACTTTTAGCTTAAACAAATTATTCCTGATGGGCTTCTCAGAATGCCTCAGGAATTGTCCTCTGGGACCTTCTGTCAAGATGTTGATTGATGCTCACTCCAAAGTTTTAAGAGGCTAGATGGTCAATTGATTGGCTGGAGAGATAGCCTATGGTCTGTTGGATTATGGAGAAGGACTCTTTAGTGGGGTAAGAAGAGCACTAATCTGAGAATCGGGAGATGGTCACTCCAGCCCCATTTCCACCGTTATTGACAGTAGGACCTTGGGCATGTCACATTCTATTCCTTTTGGGTCTTACTTGCATCGCCTATAGTTAAAAACAAAATGGCAGAATACATTAGAAGCCTGATGAATGGGTTCTTGTATTTCTTCTACTTCCTGAGAAAGTCACTTGCTCTCCCCATACATGGGAATTTTCATCTACACAGTGGGAATATCAGTACCTGTGTGCCAACATGTCTCATAGCTGTTGTGAGAGTAACACTAAATGGTGCATGCAAAATGACTCTGATAACTGCACAAACCAAAAGAATAAAAACAATCATTATGATTTTTAAAAATAGGGAAAAACACCTTGCTGTATATCTTGTGAAAATACAAGAAGATGATAAATGTGATAGTACTATAAAAAGAATAAAACACCATATAAGAATGAAATGAGGTGATCCAGGAAAGAAAGAGAGTGGGGTGCTATTCCTGCAATTCTGATAAGAAATCCGGAATAATAGGGTGGGGGGGAGTTGCTGAGGAGGAAAGAAATAAAAAGAGAGTTATTTTTCCTACCTTCACCGCTTTTGTCCAAAGAGGAATTAACTGCTTACCCCCTAAAACTTCAGATGGGAGATCCAAATGCAGAGCGTATGATTTCAGTTTGGTTCTGCACCTTAGCAGGAGCTGAGAGGAAGCTGAGGCACCTGCACCCATCTCAGCCAGAACCTTAGCAAAAGTGAAGTCCAATGGGAAGCACTCTCTAGCCTAAGACTGGGGTCTATTTAATTATTTTATGTGGTGAAGAGCAGAGGAGAGCTATCCAGCAGAAATTTGGGGGATCCCCCCAACAAAGCTGCCAGACCCTGGAATTAGTCACAGTCTGCCACCTTCTGGTGGGCCTATATATTGCAAAATTTCCTGTGGGTTTTTTTTGTGTGGTTTTTTTTTTCTTTTTTAATTCTAACTCTTTTGTCCCGGTTTAGAGTTTATAAGGTATCTTTTTCCAAGTTAATATGCTGATAGCACCTCCAAGACCAAGACCAGGCCAGGAACAACTGTTACAATTATGAAATGTGTCTGTATCAGCTCCCACGTTCTTATTCAAATTGTTCTCTCCAGCTTTTCCCTTTTTAGCCACCCAAGCCCAATGCTCTTAATTTACGTGTAAGTACATAGACCTACTGGCTCACCTTCCCCAGCAATACTTGTATTTTAAAGAAGACCTAAGGGAATTGGCATTGATAACATCCATCCTACACATTCATTCAAATAGGTATTAGACATCTACTATGTACAAGATATAATCTCATTATCTAGGATCTTATAATCTTTTGAGGAAAGTAAAAATATACCAAAGTAACTACATGGGGCAAAGGGAAAATCAGATGAATATTAAAGATAACAGCCCTGGCTGGTGTGGCTCAGTAGATTGAGCACAGACTGCGAACCAAAGGGTCACCAGTTCGATTCCCAGTTAGGGCACATGCCTGGGTCGTGGGCCAAGTCCCCAGTGGGGGCCACGTGAGAGGCAACCACACACGGACATTTCTCTCCCTCTCTTTCTCCTTCTCTTCCCCTCTCTCTAAAAAGGAATAAATAAAATCTTTTAAAAAAATAACAGATTCTCTAGGAATTCTGGAAGGGAAAAATCATTTATAGTTGGGGTATTCAGGGAAGGTGATTTTTGACCTTATAGTTGACTATTTTAACAGGAGATGGAGGAGAATATGTACGTAGTAAAAGGCATAAAAACACACAACAGGGAAAAAAGTAAGACTTGCTCATGTACTATTTTGACCACAGTACATCAGACAAAGATGGCAACTAATAGTTATATGATGTTATAAAGCCTCCTTTAAAAATTTTGTCTTCTCAATCACCCCATACAGTAGGTATTATCACAATTTATCCCATCTTACAGATGGAGAAACTAAGTCTGGAAGTAAATTTCTTGCTTTATGAAGATCCTATACCAGAGAAAGAACTTAGACCCGAGGATTCTCTCCAAATCCGAGGCCATAGCAAATCCGATTAACTCAGAAAGGGCGTTTGCTACCATTCTGTGAAGAGCAAAGAACAATAAGCTAAAATATCCAGCTGACAGTGAGATTGAGGCCCTGTGACAGTAGAATAATGTTCCCTTTTGGGGCCTGTGGAGGTGAGCAGATGCGATCTTTGTTGTTTCTCTCCTTCGAGACAGGGGCTGACTCCTCACTGCTCATTCATTATCTTTCTTCTTAAAGATGCACCCTGAGCTCTACAACCGTACAGGAGCTTACAAGTAACATAGAAAAGTTCTTTGTTTTTCCTCCCAGTGCATTTGTCTGTTTGTTTGATGTTCTGCTCATTGCATTCTATGTTATCGGGCCTTAGGGTGTCTCAGTGAATTAAAACAATATAGTCAAAATGTATGATTAAAAGACTGAGCAGCAATAATAATGACATAATCATATCATGCATGCATATCCCACTTTAGCATCTGTTATCTCATTTACTCACACAAAATCAGCAGCACTCTGAAATAGGAATGACAGAATGTAGCAATCCAATTTTACTGATGGAAACATTAAAACAGAGAGGTTCAGTGATTTGCCTGGGGCCACACAGAAAGTTATTGCAACTTTAACCAGATCTCTTAACTCCCAAGTCAGCCTTCTTTTCACAGTAGTCCAGTCTCTCAGTTCGGGCAGGCTATGGAGATGAGAGGGACGGTGTCACACCATCTGCTTCTAGCTCCCCCGAGCTCTGAGTTCAGCACCATGGACAGACGTACCTAGGCCCAGTGCCCACTCTTTAATGGCTTACAGGGCCAGTTTCCAAAGCAAAGCTCACAAACTGGATTCTGGAATATTGAGCCACACCATGTGTCACAGAAAGGCTGCACAGGAGCCTAGAGGTGTTGACAATAAAAACCACTGAGAAACAAGTCAGAGGCTGGGACCGACATCTTCACTGGCCTGGCCCAGGCTGAGGCAAATGCAACCTTCAGGCACAACAGCTACTCATTCTTCACCAGGTAAAACCTGGAATTAATTAACGATCAGTAATAGTTACCATGGTATCCAGGTGCTGAACTGTCTCCAATTAACCAACCTTGTTTTCTCCTTTTACATCCCAAAATATTGTGAAAAACACTGGGCTATCAATTGTGAAAATAACAGCAATATCAACAGATGTCTGTTGTGTTCTTCCTTTCTGTCAGGGCCTGGGCTCGGCACCTAAATGCATGTCATCACTGGACCCTTTTAGAGGCAAGTATGAAATATATCTAACATAGAGAGTCTGTGAGGAAAGTATTTGGGGAAATGATGATGCTATACTAAAAAGAATATGAACTCTGAAGTTACACATCTTGCTTTAAGTCCTAGATCTTGGACACTTAGTGAACTTCCCTGGGCCTCAGTCCATATGTAAAATTGGAGAATCACACTTTTTTTTCTAGGGCTGTTGAGAATTCTATAAATAATGCACAGAAAGCCTGGAGCACAATATAAGGACACAGTGTGTGTTCAATGGACACCTCCCTCTGCCCCTCATTTTGCATGTGTATCTTTGGTCTTCCTTGAGCCTCCTTCTCTAAGTCCCAACTCCAAATCATTGACTTGATATCAAGATAAAAATTAATTTGGGGAAAGGGGAAGGAGTAAGCTAAATGATATCCAGACAACCCTGAAGAGAATAGGACTTGTACTGAGTTTAAAAAAAATGGCGAGGCCTCTAATGAGAGTCACATGAGGATATAGAGGGGTAGAGACGATGCACATGATGGGTGCCTGGTGGTTGTGGCAAAAGCCAGGTGTATATACTGTCAATCTTACTATGCCTGGCCACAGGCCAGCAATGAGAACGAGACCTATGACAAGGCTATGAGCCAATGAACATCATTCTTGGCCTTGCCTCCAACTCTCATCATTTGCAGGGCAGCTTCACCACCCGAACAAGCAAGGGGCTAAAGGTGAGCAAGCAGGGTTTTGACCAGAACCATGGGCCCAGCTTCCAATGTTCACTTGCATACCATTAACTCACTTTCACCTACCCTTCCTAATCTGAGCATTAGAATTTATCATCCCATTGAAGAGAAGAGAACCAAAAAACAAAATTGATGCATGAAGAACATCTCTTGAGAAACTGGAATCTATAGGAGCTTGGTTGATACATTCATTCTTTCCACCTACTCACTGATCACCATGAGAAATAGTTGGTCTCCTCCATGAAGGAGTTCAGAGTCTAGTGAGGGGCAAGCTACTCAATGACACTGGTGAATGCTTCAGTAAAGATGTGCCCAAGATACTGCACATGGGGATGGGAGAAGCATAATGCCAATCACGCTGCTCACTCACGTGTAGGGATATTTCTTGGCCCATTCGATACATATAGATAGCCACCGAAGCCCCTTCTGCACCTGGGTGAAATTCTGCTTGTTCAGTCTCACCAGGCTCTAGGCCGCCCCTCCCTTCCCAGGCCCTCTGGCTGCACTAAGACTCCAAGAACAACATATGAGTGTATTCGAAAGGAACCCTAGATATCATCTTGTCTGACCTTTTTACTATACAAACAGAGTCCCAGAGCGATAATGACTTCTCCTAGGTTGCAAAGCTGGTGCGCGAAGAACTGGAACACAGATCTCCCCACAAACCCATCGTAAAATGTGTTATGTTACAAGTGTTCTCCTGTCTCAAATGTGGTTCTTCAGCCTCCTTGGTGAAGTTACAATTCTGTCTCCCTTGCAAACGCATTTCCCTGCAAGTCCCTCCACTGCTCTGAAAGCCTAATGAGACGACCAGAGTGTTAGGTCATTGATTAATAAGACACAGCTCTAGAGTTTAATTCAAGGAGAATTGGCGTAATTTTTTCTATCTGCACTCTAACTATCCTCACCCAAATAACAACCTGCATTATATTAAATATCTTGGGGAGCCTCTCAAATACACCTCAAAATTATAATGGCATCAGGCCTATTGAGTGCAGAATGCAGGTGAAGCCTCTCAGGCCCCACATTACATTACCAGTCAGGTTCTATGTAAACTCCTCCATCCCTCACAGCTGAGTGACCGGAGGAAACCCACTCCCTGGGACGGCATACTGTGTTCTTGACAACTGGGGACAACAACAACACTCCCCTTGCTAATGCACGGGCTCCTCAGGAGCTGTTCCCCCTAAGGCCCCCAGAGAAGTAGAATGGTGGGGAATAAGTGCTCTGGCCCAGGGGTTGGGCAGCCTGGGTTGGAACACTGCCTCTCTGCAATGTAACCTACTGCAACTAGAATTCCCCAACTCTGCACTTCCTCCTCTGTAAAATGGGGGTATTATCATTACCAACCTCATCAGGTTATTTTGAGAATTAAGTAAAATATTTGAGTAAAGGAACTGGTAAATATTAGGGAGCCCAGTAAATGTTAGTTTACTTCCTCTTCCATTAAAGGGATGAGGGATGAGAGTCTGTATTTCTTTTTAAGCCCTAACTCTGATTTGATTGGAATCTGAATATTTTACTTTCTCTCTTCAAGTCCTTAGCTTCCCCTTTGCAAAAAAGACATCTTCCCTATATTCCAGAGGATATGACAGAATTATTCACTGTTCATGGATAAAAGTATGATTTGCAATAGAAGCAATTTTAACAGTAGAATTATTTATGTGTGGGCAAGAGGGAGACAACAAACGATAGACTAAGTACCTACTGTGCACCAGGAAATTTAAGCACATTATTGCACATTACCCTATAACACCCCTAGAGGGAGGGTATTTGGTACTACCCCATTTTGTAGATGTGAAATGCGAGGTTCAATGACTCAAACCAATGTGAGATGCGCATCTTTGCCTGTCAGACTCCAGAGCCCATTTTCTTTTCCATTTATGCTCTATTTGGGGAGAACAACCATCCATGGAAACTCTGAGGGTGAAAGTGTGCAAGCATAAACCACGCTAAATATGCGGACGTTCCGTGGGCCCTCCTGGCCTGAAGATTGATCTTCCCTTCACTGGGGTTTCAGATGGTCAAGTGATGGATTTATGCCAGTGACCACCAGAGGGGGATAACAGCTGGCAGCATGCAGGTTGCGTGTGCAAGCATGAGTACACACACATGCATGCACAGTCTCCCCAGCAGCCTACCCAAACAGTAATGGAGGATTAACATGCACACAGAGGTCCCTTTGAAAACAAAGACCGTTGAAGAAACAGGGCTTCCTCTCAGCCTCTCCGCTATTACCGAAGCCTCCGAGTCTGAGCACACCAAGGGGGGGGGGGGGGGGGGGCGGGGAGGAAAAGCAGACATCCCTACCTCAGGCAAAGAGTATTTCTCTCTTGGAAAGAATGAAAAACAGATTTGACTCTCTCAGTCTTATATTCAAAGAACATCATGGAGACAGTTTTAAAAAAAAATAGATTTGGACCCAGATGAGAGGGTTTTTGAAGTCTTGACTCAACCACACGAGTTACACAGTATGGCCAAGTCCCTTTATGCATGCCCGACCGTCCATTTCCTCACAAGGAAAGGGGGGTCCCCACACCCGCCTCACAGGGTTATTGTGAAGACAGAATGAAATGAGGTGAGGCAAAGGACTCTGCAAACTGTAGAGGTTATACAAATGCCAGCTGCTCTTACTGGTATGATAATTATGATTATTTACTCAGCATGGATGCTCCAACTACAGCAAGGCCCTATTCTGAACCACACAAGAGTAACAGGACTCAGATTGTATGAAGCAGAAGCAGAGAGAGTCAGGATGGTAATAAACACCAGTCTGGAAGGGAAGGTCCAGATTCCCCAAACTGATATTTTTGTGTTCTTCCTGCTTCTTCCCATCTTTCAGGAGAGGTCCATCAGCCTATCAGTTTCCTAGGGCTGCTGTACCAAAAAACCACAAACAAGGAGGTTTGAAAAAAACTGATATTGATTCTCTTGCAGTTCTAGGGGTAGAAGTCCGAAATCAAGGTGTTGGCAGGGCCAGCCACCACCCCTGCTGCCCCCCACCCCCCGCCCGCCCGCCACGCTCTGGAGGCTCTCAGGGAGAAGGCTTCCTGCCTCTTCCATCTCCTTCTGGCTGTCAGAACTCCCTGGATTCCTTGGCTTCTGATCACATCGCTGTAATCTTTGTCTTCTCTCTATATCACCTTCTCTTTTGCCTGTCAAATCTGCCTGTGTGTCTTCTCTGAAACATATGGGTTTAGTGCCCACCTGAATAATCTAGGATGATCTCTTCATCTTGAGATCCTTAACTTAATTATACCTGCAATGACCTTTTTTCCCAATAGGGTAACTTCCATAGGCTCAAGAAATTAGGACATGTTTTATCTATTTTTGGGGGAGGGCACATCATTCAACCCTCAGCAAAGCCAAGGCAGAATAAAGTAGAAAAATATACATATACCATGTGAGTTGTGTGATGCTGTTTTGTGGGACACCTAGAATGAGATGCTAGTCCTGACCCTAAGAAAGGAGAAGTGTGAGATTTGAATGATATGAAGAACAGGAAGCAAGGTGGCCAGGAGGACAATGGGAAGGCTCCCTGGAGGGGGTGACATTAGAACTGAACTTTGAAGGATGGGTTTTGATAAGGGGTTGTAAGAAAAGAGAAGGGAAGGGAATCCTGGTGTCGGAAAGAGTAAGCAAAGATGTGGAGGTTCAAAAGGGGAATTTGGGAGAAGAAAACAGGGAGGAGAAAGAAGGTTGAAATGAAGGAGTATATATCTAGGTGGAGTCTGAAGATAGAACGATCTCACCCAGGGTCCCAGGTGAAGCAGAGAGAAAGCCAGAAATCGACTGTGGCAAGGGGCCAATTCCACTCCACTGCCGCCTCCGATGTGCTCTGCTAGGGCCGAACACTCTTGCTCCCTGCTCCAGTGATCTGAAAGAATATCTATTCTGCCTGCCCAAACTACTGCTCAAACATAAGCCCTGCCCTGGGTAATTCTGCTCCTCACTGGGATGCAAACAGTTCCTGTAAGAAGCACAGTCTTGAAAACAGGAGCTGGCAGACTGAGGACAGACAGACAGACTGCCAATGACGCAATGTCACAGCAACAAATGCTGCCACCCCAGCCTCCTGACACAGACAGTTGGACCCAGTTAATTGAAATACAAGCTTCAGGCAAAGGAATTACCCAAACACCAAGAAAATAGCAGGAGGACCGCTCACAGCAGGCAGACAGACGAGATGAGAGCCCTTTAAGACAATGATTCAAATCAGTCAGACCAGGTACAGACAGTGCTCAGCCCCGCACACCCCCCACCCTAACCCCTTCCTCACCTCCTCCTGGCTCTCTCCCCCTTCACCCTGAGGCACCTGGACAGGCCTTATTTGCTCTAACAAAAGCGGCTGCAGCCCCAGGGAGTCCACAGGAGGAACATAGCTGATTTCACCTCTTTAACCCTGGAACTAGAAAAGCTGACTCCTGTCTTCCCTAGGGAGGATCCCAGAGCTTTATCTTGGGCTGCACGACCTCTAGGAACCTCTGCACTGGAGAGATAAACCCCCATGCCCAAAAGGAAACCTCCTTATCTCCCAACAAAGCATCTTTGCAAATTACTTTTTTTTCCTTCTCAGGGAAGAGAGTACAGTATTTAAAAAATGAATAAATTCAATAACAGTAATAATAATTCTCATCAGCTGATGCCCACTTCCTGGCCAGCGCCTTGGGGAAGGAGGCATGGGGCCTTCAGGGGGGACTGTGCTGTGACTGGGGGTGACTCATGCGCAGGGCGGGCAGCTTCCCTGAGGGTCCCAAGAAACCATGTCTGGTTTGAGAGATACAGCCACCACCTCTCTTCATACAGAATAAACAAATGATTAACTGTCTCATTAGTAACTGTGCGGGAAGACACACAACTCACGTCCCAGCAGGTGGTGCAGCCAAGAGCTTTATATTATTTAACAATAAAAGCAAAACAAATGTAGCCTTCCACTCACTGCCTGCCTGCATCTCCCACTGCTCCCCACCCCCCCCAACCCCCTTCCTAGAGCAGGGCAGTGGCATCTGGTAGGGAGAGGAAGGAGCTGAAAGGAGGGAACAGCTGCTGGACTACCTTCCTAGGATTTTAGGATTGGGGTTAGGGTACAATCAGGGGTGTTGGAATGGAAGGAGGAAGAGAGCGAATGAGATGTCTCAGAATTGCAACACAATTTACTCCGGAACTGCGGAACTGCGTAGGGGTGTTTACTTCCTGAGAAAGAAAACAGAACTTGAAATCAAGAGATTCCAGTTCTACCTTGATGTGTGACAAGTTGGGCAAATTCTGCCTTGGTTTCCACACTGTCAAATGGGGAGAGGGTTTTGTTTTGTTTTTTAAAGTACTGTGTGAATGCAGGTCATCATTATCACTACCTTTTTATTATCACACTGTATTGTGGTTCAAGGATCAGCCCGAACTCAGGCTTCCTGAGTGTCAAATCCCAGATCCACTGCCTACTAGCTGTGTGATGTCAAGCATATAACTTCTCTTTGTGGGCCATTAAATGGGTATGCCAATGACATTCACCTATCAGGATTCAAGGTTAATTCCTGAAGAACACTAGACAATGCCTGGCACAGAGGAGTAGGCATTCACAGTGCTGCCAAGGTCGGCAGGCTCATCCTTTTTCCTCACCGGTGCCCTTGTTTTTAACAGACAAGATAGATTACACGTCCAAGGGCCCCAGTTATGAATTCTTGCTTCCACCTCTAAGCTTTTCTCTATTTTTCCTCCTCTACCCAAAAAAGAAGTACTCCAATTTTTCTAAGATATGATCTCCTCTCCCCTTCTCTGGGGTTTCGATCCAAAAATCATCTCTCCTTTTTGCTGCCTTCAGATCCTTCCACTCCACTGGCTCCATGTCCCTCTTCCCACAAACGTCATCAAGCCTCTCTCTGCCTACAAATCACCCTCTGTCCACCCTATCTCACCCCAAGCCACCACATTGCCTCTCCCTTTTCCGTCTGAAGACAGCAATTGATCTTCTTTGTGTCTTCCTTAGGGCTTTCATTCACTCTCCCGGCTTGGTGGCACAAGGCACCAAACACATCCAGCTGGCCAAGTCTGTCCCAGGACCCCTCTTCAGGCTCCTGCTTGAGCTCGCAGTGGCACGTGGCATTGCTGACGTCCCCAGCCTGCAATCCTTCCTTTGCTTGCCCTCCAGACTGCTGCTCTGCCCTTGTTCCCTGCCCTCTTCTCTATGGTCACTCAGCCTCTTTCCCTAGTTCCTCATGCTGGCCCTTAAGCTTTGTCCCCAAAGGAGAGGCCTCGGTGCCCTACTCTTCTGGCACGTGCTGCGTGCTCCAAGTGCCCAGGGGCCTGCAGGAGGGTCAAGCCTAGAGGACCGCTAAGGCTAAGGGCTTGGGGCAGTTTCATTTGGCTGACGGAGCATATTCAAATGCTGTGTGACTGAGCAGGTGTTGGACTGGCTGCAATACATGCAGCTTAACACCTGTTGTCTTAAATCAGGCCACTCCCGACATTTCTGTCATCTCCCTACTTGGTAAATATTTCAGTGGGTGAGACTCATGACCAGGCTTGTGCAGAACAGCCTCACCTACTTTGTGGAGCAAGCATCATCTCTCGTGTTTCTGGGAACCCAAACTTTATTTCTGCTAATATTCCTCTTCAGAACTCAAAAACACATTTCTAGCTGTTGAATGGACATCTCCTCCTGGGTGTCCAAAGAAGTCTTTAATTGTATCTGAATTTCTTTCCATAATACCTGTCCATGTTGGTTAACAACATCACTACCACCCTGGTGGGGTAAACTGAAACCTCAGGATCATTCTTGATTCCCAATCAATTCTCCTGCTCCTTATTTCTAGCGAGCTACCAAGTTCTGTCAGTTTTACCTGAAAAATACCCAAGGACTATTTCCCTCCTTCTCTCTCTGTCCACCTTGTCACTGTCCTAGTGGGCTCTATTGCTTCCCAGTCCCCCAGTTCTCTCTTTTATCAACTCCATCTTGAATCACCAGAAAGATCTTTCTCAAAATAGAGCTGATTGAAGAATTACTTCATCCTCCACATACTTCTTACACCTCAAACATGTCCTCTCCTTCACTTCACTTCCCAGTAAAATTTTTCAGTGATTTCTCATTGGTTAAAGTGAAAATCACCTGGGGAGCTTGTTAAAATGCAGATTCCCAGCTCTTCACCCTAAAGAGTCTAAGGCAATAATTCTCAGTGAGTTAGGAGATTATGTTTTGAACAACCACCCTGGAAGATTTTAATACCAGTGCTCCACAAACCACAGTTTTTGAAACTCTGACCAGAAACCACAGAACAGTTATTAAGAACCTGGACTTTGAAACCAGGCTACCTTAGAGTTGAATTCTCACAGTTCGCTGTGCCTTTCAGCATGTTTTACCCTCCATGCCTCAGTTTCTTCATCTAATGTATAAGAGTAATAACAACCATACCACCTGTATATTGAATGCTTATCACATGCCAGGCGCCATGCTACACACTTTAAATGCACAGATTCTTGCAATCATCATAACGGACATATGAAGTAGATGCTATTCCAGGGGTGGGCAAAAGTAGGTTTATGTTGTTCATATGGAAACTAATACAATAATTAATAAATAATAATCCAAGAATAAACTGTCTCACATACTCGCAACTGTAAACCTCCTTTTGTCCACCCCGTATTTACTCCACTTCCCAAACGAGGAAACTGAGGCAGAGAGAGGATAAGTAACGTGCCCAAGCTCCCTGGGCTAACAAGTGGCAGAGCTGGGCTTTGAATGCAGGCATGGATCCAGCACGTGTGCTCAGAGCCATCACCCACCAGGTCATCACGGTACGCAACCTAACCCCACAGGAAGCACCGAGCATGTTGCTCAGCACATAGTAAGTGATGAATAAAGGGCAGTCATTGTTCCCATGGTGGTTATTAGCACTGCTGCTCTCGCTGCAGAACCAGCTCTCCACCCTCCAGTTCGAAAGGTAGCGGAGCGCTGTGGTTAAATACACTCTAGCAAGCTGCATTGTCCAATACAGTAGTCACTAGCCACATGTGCCTATTTAAATTTAAATATGATAATCAAGATTAAATCAACTATAAAATTCCATGCCTTGGTCTCACTAGCCACATTTCAAGTGCTCAACAGCCACATGTTGTTAGTGATTACTAGACTACAAGCACAGACTTAGAACTTTTCCTCCACTACATAAAGTTCCGATGGATAGCACTGCTCTACATGCAGAGTGCTGGAATAAAACCATAGCTCTGCTAGTTCTTTGGAATGACAATTTGTGCCTCAGTCCCCTCATCAGTAAAACAAGAATAATAATAGTACCCACACCAGATGGCCACTTTGAGGAATATGAGTTAATATAGTTCATGGACTTAGAAAATAATTAATGTACCTGGTATACAGTGGATCATATATAAGTGCCTGTATTTACTATGATGGGGGTGCTGGCATGACTATTAATATGATCATTTATACTTGGGCCATGTGGCACAATAAGCTCTGGCATTTACAGTAAACCTTTGCATCTTGCCTCTACCTGAGATGTTCCTCTCTCCCATCTTCAATTCCCACTCACCTGACAAACTCCTACACTTCCTCCAAAGCCCAATCAACTCAAGATTTTCTCTCCATAGATTTCTCCAAAGCAATCTCACTTCTGGATCCATTGCTTCTCTAGCCTACAAAGTATGGTGGATATGCCTGCTGTTTATCTACTTGGTGAGCCCAAAGTCCAATTTCTCTAGGTGCTACTCCTGTCATGCTCCTTTGAAACTCCTTCTAAGATCCACAATTCTCCTTGGAAATGAGAACAGACCCCCACTTGGAGAGCAGACTATGCTGTATGTCGGCAGATGGAGCCTTGCAAAGCCTTTTGTGATGAAACGTATCCAGAAAGAGAACCCAATGTGATGTTGTGCCTTGGGCACCATGTCCATCAGGAGCCCCTGGGCACTAGTGCTTGTGACCTTTGGAAAATGTCACACTGGCTGAGATGTCTCTGTATTGTTCTTTGCTCAGCATTGAATTATTGCGGGTGAAGAGGAAAATTTTTCCTTGAGTAATATCTCAAGTAGCTGAGCTGGAAGCCCAGGAGTTTGGGATCATGAGGAGAATAAAGGGTGGACATGGTTTTGTTTTCACGGAACATTTGCAGCTGTAAGTGCCTCCTGGAGAAATAGTGAACTTTTTCAAAAAGGGAAACTTGCCAAACTTCAAAAGAGTGGGTTTGAGGTGACTATAGTGACCAAGCCAGACTGATGTGAGATACAGAGCATCCCAATTCATTAGTTCTGTCACCTTGGCCACAGCCCTGCATTTCTTCTGAGACTCAGTTTCCCCACACTTGAAATGGGGGCAATAGTATACCTTATAGAGAAATAATGTGCATGCTTCTCACGAGGCCTGCAGGCCCTCAACCAATGGCAGCTAATACTATTGCTAAGTTCTAGCAAAACTTGCCTTCCAAGAAAATCATAGAACATTTTAAAAGAATCAGAAAAGTGGAGCCCAAATAGAAACACATTCCTGTGATATTCAGACTGAGATTTACCAGGCCACAAGTAAGCAAACATGGGTCTCCAAAGTAACCATAACTCAGCAAGATTTCACATGTACCTATTTGCAAAAGCCATTTAATAATATGTGGAGTTCTACAGAATCCCCTGCAGAGTGATAAGTCAAGTTTCCATAGCAGGGGGCTGCGGAGAAGGAGAGCCTGTTGGAGGGTTCAGCCAGACCCAAGTCCCTCTCTATCTGTTATTTCCAGAAAACAAACAAACGGGCCCAGGTCTCTTGCATTTAGTGAAACTGTTAGTCAGCCCTGTTTTCCTCTCTTCTCACCATCTGTCTTCCTCCTGGTCCCAGCTGCTTTCAGAGGGCAGCAGTCTCCAGGTCCCCGATTTTTCTTCACTTCCCGTTCGTTCATGGCCTGTCGACCACGGCCTTCGCTCTCCCCACTGCACCAAAGCTGCTCTCCCCGTGGCCACCAGGGACCTCCTTTTTACTCATCATGGCTGTCCTCACATCTCAGCCACTGAGTGACTCCCCAGGGCAGGGCCTCAGTGGCAGGTGAACTCCTAGGAATGGCCCTTGCCCTGTCAACCCCCACCCCTCTGAGTGTGGACAGAACCTGTGAACATGATGAGATACCACGGTCGTGACTGTGCTGTGTCAGAGGGTGTTATGGGTTGACTGGTGTCCCCCTGATGTATACACTGAAGTGTCAACCCCCAGTCTCTCAGCATGTGGCTTTATTTGGAAATAAGATGGTCTCAGGTAGAATTAGTTACAATAAGGTCTGTAGGGTGGGCCCAAACCCGAAATGACTGGTGTCCTTATAAAAAGGGGAAATTTGTACACAAGCATGCATACAGAGCACATGCCTTGGGAATGTGGAGACGGCCATCTACAAGCCAAGGACAGAGGCCTGGAGCAGATCCTTCCCTCACTGGCCCTCAGAAGGAACCCAAGGCTGTTGGCCTCCAGGACCGTGAAACAAACTTCTATTGTTAAAGCCACAACAGCAAAAGAAGGCTAATTCAGACTCCAACCCTCAGGTCTCTCCCCTGAGGGTTTTTCTTGTGGGACAGTGTAAATTCTGGGCTCTTAGCCATGGACTACAAGGTGTTGACTAAGTTTTCTCCTCTCCTTCTTGCCTCAGTTTCCCCACTTGTCAGACATTCCCAGTTTCAACACTTAAAGCACTGCTTGTTGAAGTCGAGAAGTGACGAGGGACTTGGAGTGGGAGGTATTAGGAGTTTCACTGAACTTCTTTTTTTAACCTAAGGTACAAGAACTTTCCCGGGCTACCAAAGCTCCCAGCCTCCCTCCGGTTGTCCTATCTGTCAGAAAAAGACTATTTCCTTCCCCATGCACAAGCTCACCCTTTTCAGCTCCCCCCACAACCGAGGTTTTCCACTGTTTGGGTAACAAGGTCAGGAATGCTGGTTCCACCCGATCCCGAACAGGTTGATATCTCTCAGAGGCACATTTTGGCAGCCAGAAATGGGACAGCCAGTGGCATATTCCCTTCAGAAACACAGAGATTGCGCCGTAGGCACACATGGAGGAGACAGGAGCCGAGACATGTCAACAAAAGAAGTCTCTTAGAGAAGCTTTGGGAGATGGGTCTGGCAAACTGTACACACACCCAGAAGCAGCCTTGCGGATGAGTTGCTGCAGTTCCCGTCTGGAAATTCCACAGGGTGAGTCAACTTGATTGGTGTTCTGAATACGCCAACCTCAGGATGTAACTCCCAGAAATAAACTTTTCTTTCATATCACTTCCTACTCAAGCTCCAAACTCCCCACTCCTCCTAGAGGCCTCATGAGCAGGGCGAATGTGTATCTCGTCCTCCCCTGTAATGATGCCATCACTCTCTCAGAACAGCCAAGGTAGAATCCTGGCAGTGGAAAGATGATAGCCTTGGGTTTGAATCCCAGCTCTGCCCCTCATGGGCTTACTGAGTGCTGAAACTTAGTTTCATCATCTGTAAAGTGGCCCCAGTAATAACACTTACCTCCGAGAGGTATTGTAAGGAAACAGTGTAAATCCATGTAACGAAGGGAGCAAATCCACATAAAGCATATAGCTCGATAACTGCCTCTAGAAAGCATTCAATGAAACATAAGATCAAATATTGCTGCTGCTGTCATTCATCATTATTATTTTCTAATGTATAAAATAAAGAAGTACACCAAACAATCTCTAAAGCCCATTTCAACTCTTCAGAATCTATAAGGTCTACACTTAAAATGTTCAGATAGTTCTCCCCTGCCTCCCACATAAAACAAACATACCCCCAAATACGTCCTCCCCCTCCCTTTGTCTTTACTCAAGCTCTTTCCTTTTCCACGTGATTGGCGCTTATTTCTGTCTAAATCCCATCAGTCTTCCAGGGCTCAACAGTCACAATTTTCCAACTGTCACTTCATCACTGGAACCTTCCCCATCCCTTAACTAGTAATCTCGCTCATTTGTACCCCTGTTTGTAGCACCTTTAGGGAACATCACATTGTTTATGGCATTGCTTTTTGAGGGTACTCATCCTCCCTGCCAGTTAGATTTAAGCTTTTTGAGGTGAAGTGCAGAGTCCAATTCACCTTAATTTTAGATCTAGTATAGGTCAGATTCCCTGGATCTAGGAGGAATCTATAAACATTATTCGAATGGCTAACTGAATGCAGAATCCCCTATAAAGCCTCTGGGCAGTAAAGAACTACCATCCCAGGAAGTGCTATGCTGCCCTGCTGGTCCATTCCAGAGACTTTCGTTTTCCTAAATACATCAAACCAGAATTTATGCAGGGGTTTGAGTCACCTATTGGGTTGGCCAAAAAGTCCATTATGTTTTATTCTGTAAAATAAGACACATTTTTCATTTTCACCAATATTTTTATTGATTTGGATATTTTCAGTATGTTGGCTATCTCCCGATATTGGCTTCTCGTGGGTAGGGGTCAGGGGTTCTGCTAAATATCTTCCAATGTGTAAGACAGCCCCACAGCAAAGAATTATTTGGCTAAAATGTCAATAGTACCAAGAAACTTCTCAAACCACTTTTGACACATTCGATAAGTCACAGCACCTTCTCCATCCACTACACAAATCTTTTCTTTGTATTTCAATTGTGTTTTAACATTTCTTGAAATAATAAAACATAATGCACTGAAGATGTTGCATATATTCCTCTATCTTCAATATTAAAATGGCTGCACAAAAATTCACCAATTTTGATGTGTTTTTTAAAGGCACACTGATATGACAGCTGTCACAATACAATCTAGCAAAATTGTTTCAAATGAAGTTAAAGGCAACTAAGCGCTACTAGAGCCATCATATAGAAAAAAAACTAAATGAACTTTTTGGACGACCCAATACTTTAAAATAACAATTGACTTACTATCAACTCACTAAAATCCTGGAAACCTTTTAAAAGTTAGAAAAGAAGGGGTTGAACACAAAGACAGGAGGCCGGAGCAGACACTAACAGCACTGGGCCTACAATTCCCAGAACCCTCCTTGGCGAACAGGAATGCTAAGTGTCCAGAAGGAACAACAACAAAACTGACGCTCCAAAGTTGCAATCCAACTCTACAAGGTCATTTGCAAGTGATCACAGCTTCTGGCTGGCAGGTCAAGGTTAGTGGATTAGGATTTATTTCTTTATCATTCCAAATGGGTTAGTAGAGTATTGTTTCCATCACAGTGCCTCCACCTCCCTGAACACGAGTTACCCAGTGCAGAGGAATGGAAGCCTTTAAGCTAGTGCGCCAGGAAGAGCTTCCAAGGGCTGAGTTGGGCACCACTCATCATGCGGTCCAAGGTGGGTTCTAAATGATTCTTTGTCCTTTGCCTACAAATCTGAGGATATGGGATGAGCAAAGGAACGGTGTTCTGATAAGAGCACTGGACTAGAAGTCATGAGGCTTTGGGTGCTGGCTTTTCCCCTAGAAATGTGATTTTTTTTTTAAAGATTTTATTTATTTTCAGAGAGAAGAGAAGGGAGGGAGAAAGAGCAATGTATGGTTGCCTCTCACGTGGCCCCCACTGGGGACCTGGCCCGCAACCCAGGCATGTGCCCCGACTGGGAATCGAACTGGGACCCTCTGGTTCCCAGCCCGCGCTCAATCCACTGAGCTACACCAGCCGGGCCTAGAAATGTGATTTTTATGGAAGTGACTTAGCTTCTTTGATTATTTTTTTTTCCATCTGTAAAATTAAGGGTCTGGGCTAGATTGGTAGAACCACTTGACTATGGTTGTGCTGTAAGCATTCTTCTAAAAACATCACTACCCAGGGCTCAGTCGGTATAGGATGGACAAACTGGAATAGGATGGGACCCAGGCATCAGGGATTTTAAAGGTGAGAATCACTGGGATAGACAATTCTCCCTTTCAGTTCTAACCCTCTTTATGTCGTCTATAGGAATCTTTCGAGAAACCAGGCAGCTTCCTTTTACATCAAGGGGGGTTAATCTGAGAGAAGAATCTGGCAGAAATCTAAGTGATCTAGGTGAGTGGAAATACTGACATTTTATCTCACAGTGCTATAAACCTGTATTCTTCTCATTAAGAGATCTCCAAAGCATTGTGCCCAGGCCTCTGTTCCTGGCCATCCCAATACCACACAGACCCTGTTACAATAAGGTTTGGCCAAGAGAATGGGACAGAAGCTGACACTGACTAGTGGAAGTCTCTCTGTGTGTCTGAGCAGTTCTCCATGCCAAGGGCAGACATTAACCATTGGGTTACTATCTGAGTGAGAATCTATTTTCCAACCTCTTTCCCCTCTCAGTTCCATATTCCAGAGATACATTATCAAGTTAAGTTCCTTTATGCTGTGAATTCATCGCACTGATTAGTACATTTTAGCAGCTAAGATAGAATCTGTATCCCCAGTACAAAGGAAAAAACTGAGGCACTAATAGTGTCCAGAAAGAATAAATAGTAGTCAATAGTAGGATGGAGTTGAGTTTTACCTTGGGCTTGGAGTAAGGTTTGGAAGGAGGATTAGGGATAATGCGGTACAATGGTTCATTTTACGTGTCAACTTGACTGGGTCATATGGTATCCAGATAGTCGCTCAAACATAATTCTGAGTATATCTGTTCAGGTGATTTTTGGTGGAAAGAGCAACTAATCAGGGGTATCTAACCTGCAGCTTGCGGGCCTCATGCGGCCCAGTATGGCTATGAATGCAGCCCAACACAAAATAGCAAATTTACTTAAAACTTTGAGATTTTTTTGTGTGATTATGTGTCACAATGTATTGAATGTGTGGCCCAAGACAACTCTTCTTCCAGTGTGGCCCAGAGACACCAAAAGATTGGACACCCCTGGACTAAATAAAACAAATTGCCCTCCCTAGTGTGAGTGGGCCTCATCAATCAGTTGAAGGACTGAACAGAGCAAAGAGGTTGACCTTTCCCCAATTAAGAGAAAATCTTTCCTGCCTGATGAGCTTTGAATGAGGACATCAGTGTTGTTTCTTTGTATCCCTGTCTTCGGATTCTAAGCAAAACATCTGCTTTCCCTGGTTATCCAGCCTGCCTGTCTGTAGACTAGAACTGCACCATTGATAGTCCTGGATCTCGGGCCTTTGGACCAAAACTGGAGGTGCACCATCAGGTCTCCTGGGTCTCCAGCTTGCCAGTTCACCCTGCATAGCTGGGACTTGCCAGCTGAGCCAATTCCTTACTCTTTTCTTTATATATACAGCCTGCTGGTTCTGTTTCTCTAGAGAACCCCGACTAACACAATTGGGGTAGAATTGAAAATAGGCTTGGGGTTACGGTTTGGTATAGGGTTGGGGTGAGGGTTGGGGTTGGCTTTGTGGCTTAGGATTGGTTGGAGGAGGGTGAACGTGGATTAGGGAGACACAGCGTCAACATCTTTTCCTGACATTGCTGCTCACCTTGAAAAAGACGACAGAAACCGAGGGACAACCAAGCACCAGGGCTACTCTTGATTGGTTGTTTCCACCACGGATCATGGCAACCCTTGTCCTTAGACTCAACTGGGTGTCATATGTTCTATTAGTCGTTTTGATGATGTCATTAAATCCTCTTATAAACCCTCGCAAATAGATTGTATCCTCTATTTTTAACACAATAAGAAACTGAGGGAACCCTGAGATGAGGAAACTCGTAGGTGGAGGGTGTGATGCCTGAACTCAACTCTTGCCAACTGCAAAGCCATCTTGTGCCAACGTGCTGGCTGGGCTGGTAGAGACTTGGTAACATCCCCCAAAGTATAAGAAACCAGAAGGACGATCCCTTCCTCAGTGGAGGGTCAGGAAATACCTCTGGCTAGGGGTCGGAGGTGGGAAGAGGACAATGTCTTCTCTTTCTTTCAGGGCAGCAATGACACCTATGTTCTTGGCCCCCAGCTGGGATTTGCAACCCCCATCCCTGAGCAGAGCTGGAGGCTGACTTTCCTTCCAGAGGAGACTGTCCTTCCTCGGCCTAAGCAACGCGCAGCCTCCTGTCTATCTCCTGCTCTGTGACATCATCAGTGAATGATTTCCCTTCTTCAAGCAGTCCCTTCTGGGACCAACCCAAAGATGCAATTTCTTTTCTATTTTTCTCCTCTTTCAGAAGCCTCTTTCCAGAGACATAAATGCTGGGCTCATTTTATGTCTCTCAGGTAGAAGCCTGTGTTAAAGAGGCTTCGATCAATCTCTTAAATAAAGCTGGCAAAGTAGTGCACATACTGGGGGCTTTCTGTTCCCTAATGTAGTCAGACCGGCTTCCTCTTTCTCCTGCCAGCTTTGCCAAGGAGCCCAGCATCTTCCTTCTCTTGCCCCACATGGTTTTTCTCATAACAAACAAACTCAGAATCAGCACATCAGCAGATTTTTAACTCTCATGAGGGAAAAGACAGGTTGCTCAATTCTTCTTCCCCTGCCCAGAAAGTTGAGGGAAAAAAAGTGAGAGAACTTCAATCAGGTGAAGCCAGAGAAAAACACTGCAGCTCTGACCCTGGGGCCATCTTCTCGTTCCCTACAAAACCTCTAGAGGTGCCCTTTCCTTGCTCTTGACCTTCTGATCCTCTGTCTCCTCCTCAATCCTTTCTCTGCTGGTTCTTTTAAAAAGGGCTTTCTCCTCCCAGGCTGGCTCTTCTCCATTAGGCAGCTCTGATGCCCTGAAAAAAACGTCAGGCTCAGGGGTTAGAAAATTCTGTTTCAAATCCTAGCTCTGGCCCTCACGAAATTTTTAATCTTTCTGGGCCTCCATCCATGGTCTGTAACCTTGGGTGGTAGTTGGCAGGGCCTTCAACCCATAGAATCTCTGCTCTTGGGATATTACATGATGCTGGAACTCACATGCCTGGGGAAGAAGCCAAATGGAAATGTCTGCAAGAAAAGCAGACCTGCAGAGTCTTTGTTGAAACAGTGCTTGGCACATCCTATAAGGGACCCCACAGCCCTCCTCTAAGTCCTCCCTAGCCCCTGTTCCAATTTTCTTTCTGCTTCCTCTCGGGCCTGGCCTTTGAAGAAACACCTAACTGGAGGGAAGTGAATGTGCTGTGTGGGAAATGAGATGAAGCAGACAGGCCCTGTGCTCCCAGGCTTGCCCCTTGGCCTCAGGATGGGTGCAGCCCACCCTCTCCCAGTGGACTGGGACTGGAGACTTCACTTCCTGGAACAGCACAGGACGTGCCCCCTGGGGCTGCCAGGAATCAGGAGCCCAGGCCTCTCACATGGTGTATATTTATAACTTCTTGGGCCTTGACTAAGGGCCAAATGTTACATTCACAGCTAATTTCCTATTAATTAGGTGCTGCAGTCCCTCAGCTAAATGAATAACGAGACAGACAGGAGCCCTGAAGTTCAAAAATGCCACAGACTACAGTGCAAATAGAAACTGGATGGAGGAGGAGAGGCAGGGAGCCAGGATGGGAAATGGGGGAGGGGAGAAAATATGTTATTCTGAAGGTTGTTTCTGCAATGATGAAAGTATTAGTTATTGACCTTATGAAGCCCTTAGTGGACGGCTTTGCTGAGAATGTTTCTAACACTTGCCTCTCAGAGTACGAAGAGACTGCAGGAATGTGACGGGTCTAGTCAACGAGTGGGGGCTCTGCTGGCCTCCAAGCCAATGTTTCTCTGAGGTGATCTCTGGACCTTCGCATCAGCATCACCTGGTCCAACAGACTCTCGCCTGGTATGGAATCTGGGAAGCTGCTCTGTTAACACCTCCCCCCAGGTCATCCCAACAGATGTTAGAGTTTGGGAAATGTTACCCCAGGGTAACTGGGAATTCTGGGCCATATTACAAGGGACCCAAGGGTCTCAGCTAAAACGTATACATATTACTAACACTTTTAACTGTTTACCAAGTACCTTCCAGGTACTCTCTCCTCTCTTTAAATCCCACCAACCCACTTGTGAGGTAGAGGCTACTGTTACCCTGCAAATGAGACAACTGAGGCTTTCTAAAGGTAAATAGTTCAGCTAAGTCAAGACCTGGGAAATGGCATAAGCAGGCTGGCTCATCCGAGGTACATTGGCTACTGGGTCTATTTGCTAAAGACACCTTCTTCCAGTCCCGCCAAATCATCACAATGAGACTCTAATAAGCTTCTGAGTCTGCTGTTCAGGCCCTTCAGTGGACCAGCTCCAGGAAGCTGGAGATGATCAGAGCAGCCAGGGACAGGAGACAGTGAGCAACCCAGGGACCAGCTTATACCCAACAGGATTCCAAAAGTTAAGAACACAGCTATGGCATTCGGGTGCCCTTTTCTAAATATAGAGTCCATTTTTTTATCTTGTAAACTTTGGGCAAGGCAGTTTCATTTCTCTGTGCCTCAGTTTCCCTATTGTATAATGATGGTAATAACAGTAAGCACCTCATTGTGTGGTTGGGAGAACTGGAGCAGCACACAGGCTTTGTACCTCCTGTGCGTTCTAGGGTCATCCATTGAGTCAACCACGGTGATTCAAACCTCACCAATTGTAGATGTCTCATCCTGCTTCTGCCCAAAGGTGCTACCTGAATCACCAGGCCAGAGGCATTGCTTTTGCCCTGCAGATGTCTCAGATGACAAAGACTGACTCCTTGATAAATGCTCTTTAGGACATTTCCTCTGGCACTATGAATGTCCTTCCATTAATAATTAAACTCAACTGGTTACTGAAAGAAATGGTCAAAACTCACAGTGGTAGGACGATGGGAACTTTGTTCCAACAATCTGTCCAGGCACTCCCTGAATTCCTATGGGGCCCGCAAGGACTAAAAGTAGAGCACAGACCCTACTGCTAAAGAGATTTCATACTGGAGATGTAAAGGGAAAAGGCCCAGGGTCCAGGGTGAACACTGGACCCACGTTCAGAACAGACAGACAAGACTGGCAGGAAAGAAGCCGTCTAGATAGACTTCCCTAGGTAGCGTGCCCTACAAGACAGAGGCAACAACAACATGGTAGCAAAATGACTAGATGGTCGCAAAAATGCAGGAGACAAAATGCAGAAGAAGAAAGTTCCTTCCCCAACAGTGCAACACAGAATCCCCTGGTCCAAAGAGGGGTTTGCTGTTTTTCAGTTCTAGAGCCCCCAAGGATGCATTTTGTTCTCAAACGTCAACCGTGGATCACCTTTCCCAGAATTCACTTAGGATGCTCCTGACTTTCATGTATATGCTTGGTCGGGTAGTCATGATCCTAGGGGCAAAATATCTCCTTAAGCAGAAAGCCTTCCCCTTTTTCTCCAACAATAATGCTGTAAAACCTTGCTAACAGGCCCTAACTGGACTGCTCTAATGAAGTGGGCATTAGAGAACATTTAAGAATAAATGCGGACTTATTACTGTCCAGCACAGAAAATGACCACGTGGAGGCAGGGAGCAAGCAAGAGGTCTTGGCAAACCTGTAGATGTTTGCACGGGAAGATAAGCATCAGCTGTAACTAGGGCTGCTAGGCTTGCAAGCAATTTGTTGGCCTTGAGTTTTCCATAACAAACATCTCCTTCACTGCCCCCAACGCCCCACCTCCATTATGTGGACAAACTGTAGCCCATCCAAGGGTCGCAGTATTACAAATTCTACATCAATGAAGCCCTGTCCTCCCGAAGATGCCTCCACTTAAACTTCCCAAACAATGTGTGCGTGTTTGGGGGAGGGGTATACAGGCCTCCTCATGGGCTATCGGCGTGGGTGATATGCTTACCCCCTGTAAATGTGAACTTCAGTCAGATTCCAGGAGAAAAAAGGCTGAAATGAGCCGTCAGTTTTGGTTTGGGCTTCTGAATGTATCCAGAGCCCAAGTGTCCCCCACCCCCTACCTCGCCTGCTCAAACAGCCCATGTCCTCTTTTCCTGTCTTTGGTTTCCATATAAATGTGATGAAGGAGGAATTCTCTTTTTGCATTTTTAGAGAGCTACATTTCAGGGTAGCTATTCTGTCACATTTCAAGAGGGAGACGCTAATTAAGCTAGACCAAACCTCCCTGCTGTCTCCAGCCCTAAATGGCAGAACTTGCTAAACAAAGGCAATTCAGACACACTAACTCTACAATTGTTCCATGTGGGAACAGTTTGCTTTTTTATTTCATGGTTCCAGGTTTGGGGAAGCATCTTGTGATTTTCTTTGTTTTTCGGATGACACCTTTGCCCTTGCTATCAGATGCATTTTCATGTCAACATCTTTCTTGGAGAAGGTTTTTCCTGGGTTTCTGGATGTTGGACCTCAAAGAGAAAATGCTAAAGCTCACATGCCACTGGCTTTGCACAGACCTTTTCTGGTCATCGTGAGCGCTAATCAGTGTACCCACCCCCACTCCTATCCTTGGCCCTCCCCTCCTCCTGACTTCTGCAAGTTTTAACAACCCCTTTTCACAAACTAAACGCAAGACGCAAAGCTGCTTCCAAAAGTCCCAGTGCGTCTAGCATGGTGCTAGGCACGCGATCTGCACTGCATAAATAGGTATTGATTGATTTCCTGATCTATTGGCCCAGATCAGAATGCAAAGCCTTGGCTCTCTGGTGTATTGAATCATATTGAATCATATACTCTTTCCCAGAAAAAATAAACGACATAGTGACTCTCCTAGGAAGCTTTCTCTCAATTAGCACTATCATCCTTCCCCTTGACCTCAAAATATTAGATCTCTCCACTTGCTGATTCAAAATTCTTGCATTGAAGAGCTTATTTATTCATTTCACAAACATTTGTGAGAAACCACTATATGTCAGTAAGAGGGGCTGGTCAAAATGATAAAACACACAGTTCAGAGCAGGTACCACACATTCATCTGATAAGCTCAAGAATGGATATAAAATTGCAGTGATAACAAGAGTTCTGAAGTGCTATGAGGACATTCAGATGGGGAACCTGGACCCCAGTCCCAGGGAAGCTCACCTGGGAAAGTCCCAGGTGGGCCCAGCCTAGGAGGATGGAAGGAGGCTGCCCCAGGGAACAGGGACCTGGGCTGGCAGAACCAGCGCCACGAGACCCTCCTCCTGTCCTCCAGGGACATGAAGGCAAGGCCTCTCGTTCACCCCAGATTAGGAAGCTAAGACTTACTCTCCAGGTACCACCTAATAGCTGGAGCACCCAGGGCCCAGCCCCTCCATCCTGCCCCCACGGCAATTCTGCATGGGTTTCACGTGCCACAGTAAAAACATTTGGCGTGGGTTGCTATTCTATAGTTGGAAAAGTACTATATCATTATAGGAAAAAATCTGGCCAGGGATGACCACTGAAAAGGTGTTTCTTTAGAGAATTTTTTCCAGGGATAAATGTGGATACTTTTAAAAACAAAGCTCATACTTTATAAAAAGAAATATTCTATTCATATTTGTCTATTAACTATATTCATGTTATCAAAAACTATCAAAAACATAGTTTTAAATGGATGAAAATGTTCCTAATATTCCATATGTTAGATACCACAATTTAACTGTTTATGTCTTTCTTGTTGGGCCAGTAGGATAATTTAACTCATCACTATTTTGAATGATACAGTAATAATTACCTGGCATATAAAATGTGATCACATTTCCTAAGGAAAATATCTGGAACGTCCTGAGATAAGACCAAGAAGTTCTGCCTACAACCCTGGACCAAAGTCAATGTCACCAGAACACATGGAACCTGAGACCTTGTCCAGGGCCTCTTGGCACCTAAGTTATCAACGCTCTCCTAGCCAGTCCAAGATGTTTCTGTGATCATTTTTCAGATCCATGGGGCATTCTTTAGATTGAGGTGGACCTTATGTGTGATCTTGAAATTCACAGTTTTTAGGTGAGAATATCCATTTTTAATCTAGTTTTTAGCTGTTCCTTTGCCTACACATCATTCTTCCATCCTCACCCCGGAGCTGTGCATTTGTTCCCCAGTGTACCAGTGACAGCACAGAAGGTGAGCAGTGGAGGGCTCTACCTGGGGGTAGGAAATGATCACATTAGTGTCACGGTGACCCAGATAAAGAAATGACAAAAGGATGGATACATTTCATTGCCTCCGTCCCAATAACATCCTCTTACCTTTAGTAATAATAATATTTCAAAAGTCTGGCACTTGGATGTAAAAGCATGAATCACTAGTTGAAACCTGGTATAAACTTTGCTTTATTACCTTTCTTATACAAAGATTACGAGAAGTCTATTGTTTCATAAAGGGCTTTGTAATTTTAAAACATATTTGTAGGTTTTATAATTTCAGAAAGTTTGAAAATCTACTAGCCAACAAAGTTAAACTATGAAAATATTATGCCTGTACTCATCTAACTTATCTCTGTTTAGCCTTCCAGGTCAGCTTAGGGCAAATTACACCATTTCATCTTTTTTTTTTTTTTGTCTGTTTTATCTCCCCTGCCCAAAGCATAAGTTGAGTACTCTGCACACAACAGGTACCTCTCCAACCCCCCAACTTTTGCAGTTCATAAGGGGAGATCCACTTCCTGGGCTCAGACACCTTTGCCTTTTCTCCAAGGAGCTATGTACTTCAGCTGGAAAGGCAGGAGCATGTCTCCCTTCACACACCCCCTCTGGGGCTTACTCTCAGATTCCTTATTTCTGAGGGCAAATGGGAGCAGAAAACTGAAGGCAAATGGTCAGGGGCCCTCAGTGAGATTTGGCATCTCCAAATCCACCAACACAAATGCAATGGTTAGCCAACCTGATTTCTGATGTAGGAAAGCCTCCAGAAATACAGCAGAACTCAAATTCATTGGGGTGAAGATTTGCTTCATTTCCCACTTAATGCTAAATGTCAAGACACCTCAAAACCCTACACCTAATATACCTCTGTGCCCTTGCCCAGGCTTTGTCCCAGAGCCAGGTAATATCACCTTCACAGTGAATATTCACAAGAATTGCAATCCAGGTATGTAACACCAAAACAGGAAACCTCTTAGGTAAAGGGAAATTCAGATTCAGGGTGAAAATACCAAGTCTTTGCTGCTTATGTGTTTCTGTGACAACCCACATAGATTTTTTGTTTTGTTTTGCTTTTACAAATCCATTAATTCCATAAACATTTACTGAGCATCTCCTCTGAGCCAATCAGTTAACTGCTAATTGGTTGGATACCAACATTATTAAAACAAGTTCCTGCCTGAAAGGAGCTTTATCATCTATCCAGTGGTATAGCTACAGGCATAAATAAGTAGTGAAAATGCAATGTGACAGGTAAAACAATGAGAGGAGTGAGGGTCCCAGGGGGTCATGAGCACAGCCCCAGAGCATGTGCAGGAGGGGATGCTTGTGGTGCATCTTTCACAGCTGGTAGAGTTGGTTAGGCAAAGATGGTCAGTGTGGGGCAGCTGGGGGAGCACATTCCAGGTAGAACAGAGGACCTGAGCAGTGATGTGGAGAAGCAGAGCCTGGTGCATGTGGGTAGAGTAGGAAGTTCAGGGTAGGGAGCAGTGCAAGATGAGGCTGGACTGGTGGACAGGAGCCAGACCATGGAGAGCCTTGTAGGCTAAGCTAAGGGATGTGGACAATATCCCACAAGCAATGGCAGGCTGTGATAGTTTCAAGCAAGGGACTGACATGATTGTCCTTGCATCTCAGGAAGATCACTGTGGGGCTGTTGGGCAGGATGGTTTTGAGGTGATTGGTGCTAAGACCAGTTACAAAACTGTAACAGAGAGCCCAGAGGTAAGAAGTATTTTGAGCATGATTCCTGATTAGTCCTTATTTCTCTATTTAAACAAGATCTTTGCCTTTACTCATCAAACCACTTACCATTCACCTAATAGAATTACTGGGCCCAGACAGATTCCTAGATTCCTATTGACCCAAATTCCACTGAAGAAAGGTTTCACACTTTGCAAGACAACAGGTGTCTCTGAACTGAGCTAATCTGCAAAGGTTGCAACAGCAGTTTCCCTGGACCAGCCCCTTGGCCCTGACCATAGGCAAGCAAAGGATGCTGCAGCTCCTGTCTGGATCCATGCACCTTCCAAGTGAGTGTAATTCAGCACTGGAGCCAAAGCTGATGACATGCATTAGTTATTACTGTAAGACGACAATTCAGTGATAAAATACAATATTGTCACTTTCAATATGTACTAAAAGTGATTTACTGGAGCTTATGGAGAACAACTTAGACGACTATTTGATTACAATACATGGGATAAATTACCCTCTTTTCAGGATTAAATTATCCCATCTGACAACTTCAGATCAATTTGACTATTAAAATCAGGGTCCCCACCCCCCTTCTCCAATTCATACTGATTTTTCCTGGTTCAGATGGGGGAAAAAATAAAAACAGTAGCTAGACCCTCCCCTTTTCCTTCTGCTCCAACTTCCCACTCTTTGTTCAGGGTCCAAGTGAAGCCCCAGGTCCACTGTGAAGTCATCTCTAAAAACATTAACGTACTCCACGGGGTATTGGCCTTTGTGGAAGATACCTGTAGCCCAAATGCAGCACTCTGTCAGGACAGTAGGTCTACAATGAATGCTTTCACGAGAGACATAGTCTCCAAACCTGGCTGCTATGATGGTTAATTTTATGGGTCAGATTGACGGGGCTAAAGGTTGCCCAGAAAGCTGGTAAACATTGTTTCTGGATGTGCCTATGAGAGTGATTTTGGAAGAGATTAGCATCTGATGCAGAAGACTGAATGAAGAGAACCACCCTCACCTTCAGGGCATCGTCTGATCCCCTGAAGGCCTGAGTAGGCCTAAGTAAAACAAGAAGGTGGCGGCAGGTTGGATTCCTTCTTCCTGCTGGAGCTGTGACATCCATCTTCTGCCCTTGAACTGGTTCTAGGGCTTTGAGACTCAGCTCAGGACTTACACCACCAGCCCCTGCTCACCCCAACCCCAGTTCTCAGGACCACAGACTCAGACTGAGCTACACCACCAGCTTTCCTGGTTCTCCAGCTTGCGGATGGCAGATTGCAGGACTTCTAGGCTTTTATAATCGGTGAGCCTGTATATACGCGTATTGGTTCTGTTTCTCCGGAGAACCCTGACTAATAGAGCTGCCAATGATTCCTCTCCTTGGGGTACACACATGCCACTCTGCCCGGTAAGACTTGGTGTCTGATTCCCCTCTCCTTGAATCTGGATTGGCCACGTGACTTTCTTTACCTGTGGAAATGACAGTGTGCCAACTCTAGACCTAAGCCTTACAGAGGCAGGGATGCTTCCACTTTGGAGCTCTTAGAATCCAGTTGCCATATAAGAAGCTCAGGGTAGACTACTGAATGCTAAGAGGCACGTAAAGGAGAACCATAGACTTTTTGGGTATTCCTCATTGGAGCTCAGCTAAACTCCCAATGAAATGCAATCACATGAGCGACAAGGCTGACATTATGTAAAGTATGCCTGGGTGGTTCATTCAGTCAACACACACACAAAAGGAAACCATGAGAAATAATGAATCATTTTTTGTTTTAAGCCACCAAACTTACAGTAGTTTATTATTAAATAATAATAAAGAGATCTTCTCCCACCAGGAATGAAAGCTCCTCATGGGTATATTACAGTAACTGGTATAGACTGGGTGTTTTTTACATGACAGGCATTTTATATACATGATGTCCTTCCATTTTCATGAGAGTTATGCAAGCTAACTATTATTATCCTCCTTTTACAAATGGGAAAATGAGGCTTAGAGAAGTTAAGCAACTTGCCCCAAGTCATACAGCCAATATTCAAGACTGCCTCCAAGGCCCGGTTGTTTAACTACTCTTCCATGCTGGAATTCATGGTTCAGAGATAAGTGGGCAGACATTTTAAAAGCACATAGTTGTTTTTTTTTTAAATACCACTTGTTAAAGTAAGCTGTCTCAGCTTTAGAGTCAGATAGCACAGGAACCAAATCCCGTCTCCAACCTGTGAGCCCTCACTGCTCTCCTCCCCCGATTGAATGTGGCAAGAGTTTTACATAAATAAAAAGATGGGGGCTTCCCTATTGTACAGTAGGATATTTTCTACTCGTTTGTTATCGTTTCGTTTTTCATCATTTTCTCCTAGTCTTCTGGTATTTGATGTTTTTTCTGTCTTCACTGCTTTTATGTAACCTGTTTTAACAGTGTGTCCATGGACATATTGCTGACCTTCCCTGATATTTATTGTTCTGGTCCATAAAATTAATCCTCTGATTTCCATCTTGCAAGGTCGTGGGGAGGATTAGATCAACTGGTACTACAACTAAAGCTCCTGGCGCGTTGAGTAGGCACTTCATAAATTGTGTTGGTGTTGGTGTTAGTATTATTATTAGGCTGAGTTGCTGATTCTAGGCCTATTTTACCAGGAAGAAAACCCCTCAAGACTTGCCAAAACATTTTTGGCAGCTACCTTGCCCATTTAAAAGGGTAGAAAGCAAATAGAAAATTTTTCCAGGTGAGCAGACCAAATGTATCTGTTCCAAGTCCAAAAGGTCAAGACAGAGCTCTGGGCTCCCCCTGCCCTCACAGTCACACACACACACAACACTTGGAAGGCAACCATAAAACCTGTACTGAGGTCTCACGAAGGTCACCGTGTTACACACTTCACTCTCTTCCCTTAGCTTAGCCCTATCACTCCCAGAAAAGGCACGGATCTGGAAAGGATGAGCTGCAGACCTCAAACACCACGGTAGCAGATGCTATTGGTGCATCTCCTAGATCCCTTTACCTGGCAGGCACGCCCATCCCCCAACCGTTGCTGGTGTTGGCTGCTAACTGGCTCGCACCTACCTCCTTCTCTGGAAGATTGTCTTCAGCCAATGGGAACCACCTGACCTGGAGATGCCTGGGAAGTTACATCCAAGGCCAATGACGAACAATTTAGGGGAATAAAAGCTCATTCCTCTTGCCTCAATATAGGACAAGCTCTGTGGTAAAAATCGTACACTTTGGCTCCTGCCTCGGGCTCAGGCAGGGCTAAACTTCAGCTACACCACATCTTGGCTTCTTTCCCTGTCCTACCCTGCCTCCCTCACTTCCTGAGAGGTTTCTCCAAAGAGCAATTACTCCATAAATCTCATACACAAGAATCTCCATCTTGGGCTCTGGTTCTAGGAAGCCTGACTCAAGATAATCATTTTTGATGCCTTCAAGCAAAGGTAGAAAAAAAAAAAAAAAACCCTGCCTTCCATACTCTTAAAAGATTTCTTGTCCCCATATCAAATATTTTGGTTTAACTATTAGGTTAAAAAACTAAAATGTGGTCAAGCGAAGCAAATACAATGAGAGGCTTCCTGTGTCTCATTGAGCTGGGATGGGTGCCCCTGCCAGGTTAGAGGGATCTGGGACACGCACAAATGAGAGACAACCTGGGAGACAGATAAGCACAGCAGGCTGCTCTGCTGACCTCCCAACCTCCCCTCCACTCTGAAGGGTCTCAGCCAGGGAGGAAATCGTTTCCAAATGAAACTCCAGGGGATGCAGTCGGTCAAAGAATAGGCCAGGATTCTTTTTCTGATTACCCAGGAAAGGAGCTCTTATATCATCCCTCCCCATCCCCACCCTGGACAGAAGCTAAAACAAGTGAGGTTTTGAGCTACTGTGTTTTTCCAGTGACCATGAGGCGAGAGGAGAAGGACACCAAGTTGAAAGATAAGCATGTGAAACCTGGCAACACGATATGAGACTCTGCGTCAGGCTGTACCTCAATCCAAAACAACCCCCAGACTTTCTCCTTATTAACCACTAAATTTCCCTTTGGGTTTAAAGCATTTTGAATTGGGTTTTGAGTCACTTACAATTGAAATAGTCTCAGCAGAGTATTGTAAGTCTAAGAGCCCTAGGTCACAACATGTAACAGAAATAGTAAAAATTGAGATCTAGCTTCCCAACAACCTCCTTCCCACAATGTGCCATTTTATTAACTACTGCCTTTAAGCCTCTTGACGAGATCTGGCCTGGGGAAAATCAAGAAGCGGGCCCACATCATCCTGAATGCCCTCTGCCCCTTCAGGCTCTGCCTCTTCTCCCACCGCAAGTGTCAAATGTTTGAATGTAAAATTCATACCAAGATTTGTCCCTTCACAGGAATATCCCAACTGTAGAAGGGGGAGAGGATGATGCTCAATTCAAAGGAAGGACAAGGGCCATCTAGGGAGAGAGTGAGTCCAGAACCAGTGGGGATGTTCAGATGTGTGACCCTCTCCCTGGCCCCAGCTGTGTTCTCTCTGCACTCACAGTGTCTTGTACATATTAGCTCTGTGACATTAGGCAAGGTTCTGAATGACCCAGTGCCCCAGTTTCCTTACCTGTAAGAGAGGGATAAGAGTCTCATAGAGTAATTGTGACAATGCAGTGACTCATATATGTAGAGCGCATAAAACAATACCTGGCATAGAGTGAGTACTACCTGTATTAGCTCCTGTTCTCCTTGTTCTTAGGAGGGACATTACCATCCAGATTGTACACTTCTGAGTGCTTTATGATATAACGTACTTCCATTTGTATTTATAGCAACCAGCCTAGCGCCTGGCTCCAGTAGTATTTATTGAATGAATGACCCTTGGCAGGGATGCTCTAAAGAGATTTATACATGTATATTTCACCCTGTGATATTATGAATGGGATCTCTAACCACAGGATTTCAAGCCCTGAAGTAGGGCATTGAGGGAGAGATTCTCAGGCAAGTCATTCATCCTCATTTCGGTAGTTTCTCTTAATGGCTGAGAAACAAACAAAGTCGCATGGGACAGCCACTTGGGAACAGCTCTCAACCTGAGACGGAATCTCCATCCGACGCCTCCAGAAACCTCTACCCTCCACCTGACTTAGGACTTTGGCTTAACATGTTTCTTCATTCCTCCAACACATAGAGGTGAGACCCATAAGGAATTCTCTCCTCTCCTTGCCTCGAGAACTGTTTCTGTCCTGAGGATTTTCTGAGCAGATACCAGTCTTGCAGGATCCTAAAGACAGCTCCTCAGAGGTGCTTAGAGAACAGGCTTGTTCTTCAGTCCCTAGGCTACTATCCAGCCCGTAGAGAGTTGTGAGCTGTCAATGAGGAGTTTCTGTTTTCTGAGGGAAAGAACCTTGAACAAAGATGCTATAAAGGAAAATTTGTTGCAAGGCAAATGAGGGGAGGAAGGCAGTTCTGATGAGAAAGAGATTCACCGCCAAATAAAAACGCATTTTATGTGCTAAATTTTTCTTGCATGTGGACTCACTAGGCCCATCCGTGTTAACAATTTCTTCCATTATCTTCTTGTTCTGACATATGCTTGGGAGATCAGAAGTGTAAACAGGTAATTCAGTTGGGTAAGTAAATCGGCTCTCCTCCCTGCCAAGCTATTAAGCATGCACTTCTAGCATCGCCCAGGCTTAGTTCAGGTTTCCCAGAGGCTGGCGGAATGAGGATGGTGCAGTGAGATCCCAGAGCAGGAGGAAAGGGCACAGTATTCCCTTGGGATGTGGGGAGACTTGCAAAGAGCTTTCCCAAGGACATAAGCACCTTGGTTGACATGTTAAAAATCTCCATAAAATGGAAATTGGTGACTTCAGACACATGGTAAGTCAAAGGCAAAGGGACCCACGTCTATCTCACCATCAGGAGAGGTTTGGGAATGCAGAGCCTAAACGTCTCACTAAATTTCACCTGTCTCATGATCTCATTCCTTGTTCCTTCAGCAACCCTTGTTGAGGGCCTCTTTAGGCCATGCACAATGAAGCGGCAGCTATGAGCCCAGTGAGAGATGCAGCAGCATTGGAACATGAGGGGTGAACAGGCTGGTGGTGCTTAAAAGAGATTTGAATATAAAATTAATAGGACTTCGTTGACTGATGGGATGTGTGAAGGCAGCATGAAGAGGCTGAGCAGCAAAAAAAAAAAAAAAAGAGAGAGAGAGAGAGACAGAGGGAGAGAGGCAAAGATATGGAATCAAGGATTATTCCCCAGTGTAACGGGGTGGTGTAGGATCACCAAGGAATGGAGCACAGGTGAGGGAAGCTCAAAGGATGCTTGCAGTGTGGGGCTCAAAGAGTCAATGCTCAGGACTCCCAGTGCCCCTCTGAATTCCTAGCTGTAATTCTATCAACCGTCAAGTCGCTTCTGCAGCCCTTTGCTCCTGCTAAGTCCAATTTGCTTCAAACACAGCCAGCGATGGCCTTCCAAAGCACAACCCCAGTTTCTGTGCAAGCATAACAAAGCCTGCAGGTAAAATAATTCTATCTGAGAAAGGAAGAGAAGTAAATCTCTGTTGGGGGCTAACTAGCAGACAGGTATGCGTGCTTTTGCCTATTTTCTTATTTGATCTTCACAAACATGGAAGGAATTCTGACCCTTCATTTCACAAATATGACTGGGGCTCAGAAACTAAAGCAACTTGTTAAAAAAAAAAAAAAGCCAAATGAGGAATAGTAGGTTCAAGGCTGAGGGCAAACTCATGTCTCTTGATCCCTCCTAGGACAGTATTCTTTCTTATGAAAGATTGCTCCATGGTGCTTCTCTGAGAAAGGACAATCACGTGAGCTCTACATGTTGGTGGGCCAAACACAGAGCTTCCTACTCATGATCTCAGCATTACCCCTAGATGCATAAGCCCCTTGAGCAAACATAGGCATTTGTTGGCAGAGCATTTGTGAAACAATGAATGTTGTATTCTCTTAGGACCATTCAACAGGCTGCCAATCCCTGAGACTCTCTCTCTGTATTCTTGGACCCTGCTTTATCCCTGAGCAGCTGCTAGCCTCTAAGACCCAAATTATATTGGAGAGATGGTCAGGAACCAATGTCCATGGGCCATTAGGGTACAGAGTTTGTGCGGTCTTAGAGCAGAGATGTGATATCTTGGGAGCATGACCCCACTCTATGGCTGCACTCATTTCTGCCTCATTATTCTAGACCCCCTGAGATCCAGAAGAGAGCTATAAAGCTGCACTCTGTGGTTCCAAGAGCCAGAAGACACTGGTAAGAAGACACAGGTGGCAAAAGCAGAGTTGCAGAGCTGGCCTTTGAACGCCTGACCCAGACCTAACCACCCCCAGTTGTTAGCAATGCTCATGCAGTGTCTTCTGCTCCCCTTACCTCTCTAAATCCTCTGCTGGGGGATGCATGTGGGCTGCCAGGCATTCATTCCCCCTTCTCCCAGCCTGATTTTCCTCTGGGGAATTTGTCTCTCTGCTACTTTCTCCCATGCACTCAGGGTAAGTGTGCTGACTGGCCCATTATCTCTGGTCTTTCTCCAACCACATTTGGGTCCATGGGAAAAAAGTGAGCTTAGGAACTGTGAGGGGACCTGAAACTCCTGCATCATCCCACTGCTGGGGAGGACCTTCAGCTGCTTGTTGGTGGGGGAGGATAAAGCCAATGCAGCATGAGACAAGAACAGAGATAAGTCCAAACCTTGGTGATATTATCTGGTCTTCTCAATTACATGACCCAATAAACCCTCATTGTTGAAGCTCAGTTTGGGATGGGCTTCTATGTCATCTGCTCATTCTTTAAGATCTACCTTAATCTCTCCTTCCCAAAGGGCCTTCTCTAGCCAAGGCCCTTTCCTGCCCTTAACTTGTCTCATAAAAGAGTCTTTTCTGAACATGTCTTTCCTTACAATGTGTAATGTTCTAGGAACAAGCACATACTTCAAAGTAAACAGAGTTTCAATCATGGTTCATCTCTGCATTAGCTGTGTGATCTTAGGCAAGGCGCTTAAAACACAAGCCGCAGTTTCCTCATCCGTGAAATGGGAAAAAACTCTTTTCCCTCTCAAGAGAAATAAATGAGACAACAGAACAGTACCTGCTTTGTGAAACAGCAGAGTGCCCTTCTTGGGGGGAAGGGATCCCTGAGGTTGACTCCCAAGTGTGCCAAGAATTCAATGCCCTGCCCATGGTGACATTAAGTCAATATTTTTGTGCATGCTGAGTGAATGACTGTGTCTCTCCCCCAGCTCCAGGTCAGAGCCCAGGAATATTAGCTGAGCCAAGTTGACCCAGCATGTAAAGCATCTGTCCACAATGCACTTGGCTCCCAGCCAGGCTCCCAGCCCTGGCAGTTGCAGGAATTCATCAGCATACCCTCAACGACCCTCAACTCAGCACCAGCTCTAAAGGCAATTCAAGATCCAGCCATCCTGTGTTGTTATGTAAAATGTGGCCAGTGACAAACACATGGAGCCAAGGAGAAAGTGATCAGCAATAATAGAATATTTTAGTAGCCCAGAAAATAATGGAATATTTTATTAAGCAGGATGGGGAGAGGGGCTATGCTCTTCCTGTTTCAGTTTCAAACGAGAAGAAAAAGCAATCAAAGCAACGTGCAGCTATAAAAGAGCAGCCCAGGCTGAATAACTAAGAAGGACCACCCAATTATCTGCTTTATCACCTCCCAAAGGCAAAATGTTCAAGCAGTCCTCCATGTGTTACTCAGTCATGTGCGACTGTTACCTGCCCTTTGCTAGTTTTACCTCATGGCACTCCAAGAGAGCAGGACCAGAGCATCTGTCTACTTTCCGCTGTGTTTGCAGTATTGGGTAGAAAGTTGGTAGAAAAGGAGGTTAAAATAAATGTTTAAATTACAAATCACAGTTACTCTTACATGTCAGTTACCTGTACGCCGTGTAACTGTAAAACCACAGAAATCAACCTGTGGATGAAGGCTTATCTTTCATCCTTTCTATTTCTGGTGATGCTAATTTGCATTAAGTCGGTCTTATAAGTTGCATGAAATTCTTCTGGAACCAGGTGATTAATAAATGAGAAAGAGCCCTGGCTGGTGTAGCTCAGTGGATTGAGCACATGCCTGGGTTGCGGGCCAGGTCCCCTATGAGGGCCATGTGAGAGGCAACCATACATTGCTGTTTCTCTCCCTCTCTGTCTCCCTCCCTTCTCCTCTCTCTAAAAAAATAAATAAATAAAATCTTTAAAAAAAATAAATAAATGAGAAAGAAATGGATAAATGATTGGGTGAGTGGGTAGATGGGTAGGTAGATGATAGGCAGACAGACAGATAGATAAGCAGATTCTATGTATCCCTGTCAGATGATTCCACTTGAGGATATTTACTCTTCAACAGAACTCAACTATTTATAATTTACCCACCAATCAGCATTAGCCTCTCTAATTACTCCATCTGGTCATTCCATGCAGGACCCAGAATATCAATCTGAGCTCACCCAAAAAGTACACATTTTAGTACCAATATTGAAGTGGTATGCATCTATTGAATATCCACTCTAATCCACACACTGAATTCAATGAGGCAGAGTCCTTCATTTTCTCAAGCCAATTTAATAATCATCTCCAGAGTTACAATTTCTGCCAAATTCCAAAGCAGTAGAACACTCACTTGCCTCGTTGTCATTTCTTAGTCCCTTACTCCTATGCCTTGCCTGGACATCCCCTCGCCCCCAAGACATCCAACCCAGGTACCTCTGGGAGGCTGCAGAGAACATCTGGTATACCAAGGGAATGTGTTTGTCTCAGCCCAGCTCAAAATAGTATCTGACAAGCCTGAATCACACGAGTTCTGAAAAACTCACAAGAAATAACCTAAGAAATCTATAGCTGCCTCCTCTAATTTCACTCCCTGTCTGGCTGCTTATTGACTTCTGCAGTCTGTATTGACAACGTGCAACCCTGCTTCTGTCTGCCTGCTCCCGTGCAGTGGTAACTAGAAAGAAAAAAAAAGGAAAACAGGAAAGATCTCAGTCATAACCCATGCCGAAGACCCTGTTATGGAGAGCCAGGCACCAGCCTAGAGGCAAGATTTCCAAGAAAAACGGGGGACTGATTAGGGAGAAAATGCCTGAGTCCCCCTCCCTTCCTTTCGTTCATGTCCCTACATCTCCCCCAAGGGCCATGTAGTTCATCTGGCTGCTTCCAACACCTGCTCCACATGTAAGCTTTCAAATACCACTTTTGCACTAATAAAACATGTCTTATGTAAGAAAAAGGGGTACAGCCCACCCCCACTGCAGCTCACATACCTTTATTTCAAAGGTGATCTGAAAGACTTACCTGCCAAGCTCGAGTTAATTTCACTGCAGAAATGGAAGTGCAGGGTGCGTATCTCTGGGAAAGCACGACCTCAGGGAGCAGAAACAGTGAAGGGAGGGACCACCACATTTCCTAAGCCTTCCAGTCCCCCATCTCTCCCGGAGCAATTGATAATCTCACTAACACCTACCACAGTGTGCAGGAAGCTGCTTTCCTAACACCGCCCTCGGTATTCGGGTGTTCGTGATTTTGCAACTCTCTCACCCTTCAAATCTTAGTGCAGTGCTGGCAATTAGAAACCTGCACACATCTGGGGCCTGGGACAGGGTGTTTTGTGCATACATTGGGAGCTTCAGCCAGCCAGAGGGGACTCTGGGCAGCCTTGTCCTCTCCCAGGGGATTTATCTGAATCTGCAGATTGTGTCACGCCAAACCTCTCTCCTTGCTCGGTGTGAATTACAGACTCAGGAAGCCACACGGACCCAAGACCCCCAGAATGCAAGCTCTGTTCTGGGAAATACCAGGGGTGTCCACTCTCCTATTAGCCACAGCCTTTAAAAAAAACAAACTTTATTTTTATTGTTGACACTATTATAGATGTCCCCCTCACCTCTCACCTTTGCCCACCTGCACCTAGCCCCTGTAGCAACAACCTTTAAATAACTACTTTGAGCAAAATGCATGACTAGCATGTACATTATGGAGACGAGTTGTTGTTGCAATGAGAAAAAAAGTCAGAGCAAAGGCTGGCATTCTTTCTACTGGAAACAGTTCTTTTTTTCCCATTGGCTGGTTCAGAGTTTCATGGCATACTCTGGAATAAAGACAAGGGTCTTGAAATACCCTTACTTCAGAACAATGACATAGGTCATTTAGTAGTCCTAAAACCCTGACTTAATCCTAGGATTAGCTGAGCCACCCAAGCATATTTTGGATTGAGTCTATCATTTCTTTACTCCTGCCTTGAACAACAGAAAGTAGGGAGTAGATATTGTACTATATGGATTTATCATCTTGTGATGCTAACAGATAGACTCGGTTATTACCCAAACTTTTTATAAAGAAGAGCATTATTTTTACTACTCTTATTAACGATGTTAATAATATTAATAATAGAAGCAGTTAGCCTTTATTATGTTGCAAGGACTGTTTATAGCACTTTTCATGTATTATCTCATTTAGTACCCCAATAATTGTATGATATATGTATGATTGGTATTCTCCCTATTTAGAAATGAAGATACCTGTTGGAAATAAGTAACCTGGTTACAGTCACATGATTAAGGGTGGTTTTTAGGATTGGAATCCAGACCGATCTAACTTTAGAAGAAGTAACTTTAAAGGCTCTACTCTACCACATGAAAGAGGTGCTCAGAGTAAATCCTAAACCATTTATATCTTTCATACTTGAAATCCATGACATTTACAGGTAACTCACCTTCAGGTTGCTCTTTTGCTATATAAAGGGGTTCATTAAGGAATAGAATCATGTGCTCAAGCTCTCAGAAAGAATGACCAAGTTTCTTAAAGGGACACACTTCTTTTAAGCCCTTGGTCAGCTCCTACTTGCTTATAATTCATGTAAAAATAAAATCCTAAGAATTTTTAAATATTCAATAACAAAACTGATAAATCCACTAGATAAATCATTTTTCTCATTACTGAATGTTCTTGAATGTGATTTTTTAAAAATTCTAAGTAGTTGCTTATTCTAACTTTTCACTAACAGATTTTTCTTGTTATCAAATGATAAATGTGTGCTTGTAGACCTTTTATTCATAAATGCTAGCTTATTAATACTTATAATTCCTCAAGGCAGATAGAAAGTGCCATTTTCCTCATCTTATCAATATTGAGAAGAACACACACAGACCCTATGTGGGGCAGTGGCACATAGCTCATGATGTGCAAAGTATAATAAACCACATCGTTCAGAACAGTTCATCATCCATTCAGTGATTCATCATTCGCTACATGCAGTGAGACTGTAAACCATTTTAAAGAGTACAACAACTCACTCTTTAAATTTGTGTGAAATATAACAAATCTAGGATCGAATCCAGGCTCTGTAACTTACTACTTTGATCTGCTCAAGCATTAAAACTTACCAACACTAGTTACTTATAAACTAATGATTGTATTCCTGTCACAATTTTTTTTTGGACTGTGCTAATTAGTTAAGCTGGTTATATCAGAGTTAAATGTAAGTTATAGATTTAATTCTCATATGAGCCAGTTAGCTTCATCCAAGTTAGAAAGTGGTCCATGCCAGACACTAGCTATTTGTGAAAGCAAAGGGGTATAGTATCTGCCTTTCATCACAAAAATCTGAGGGAAAATACAGAGGAGCCTGGTGAGAATAAATCATGAAAGTCCATCACTACTAATCACCAATCCAACGCATATGCCCTGCTCAGCAGTCATTCAACGATTTCCTTAAATACAGTTGGAAGGAGTATCTCCGCTTTGAAGGCAGACAACATTTACATACTAAATCCATAACATGGGGAATCATGAGGTTTCATTAAATAGTGCCTATAAGGCATCATGCACAGGCCAGGTAATGAGTAGGTGGAATGCCTCAGGACCCTGTACCAGCTCTCCAAAATCCAAGCTCTTTGAGGACTCTCAGGTCCATGTATTTTTGTAGTGCCTTTTCCAAGGCCTGTAATCCCATGAAACAAACTAAATCCTTGAGGGTTAATAGAGAGATGGCTAGGTAAAATTTCTGTAAAAGATTCCCATAAAGCTCAAGAGGGGAAAACTGTGGCCTATTGGAGAAGGGGGGAGGAGAATGTTAAGTCCTAAAAATACAACCAGTAAAAATACCATCAGATAAAGTTAGTCATCTGAAACTTTCTTTAGAGGTCACTAAAATTTTCAGACCAATCTTTCTGCCTTTTACCTACTGCATTAGCAATAGAATAAATGGAGGGAATAACTACTATTTCTTGGTCCCAAGGTCAACTCATAATAAGAGACTACTATATTTTTCCTATTTCTGAGAGAAATCTCTCTTCAAGGAGGAAAATGTCTTTTTTTTTTTTTTTGGCCATGCTGCATCATCCCCTTTCAATATTCCCAGTAGAACAAAGTAAAATGTTTTGCAGTTATTTCTCTTCAAAACTCCAAAATTGAGAGAAAAAGAAAAGAGCAAAGCTCAAAATAGCCAATCATTTATTTTATTTTCTGTTCCTTATACCTTAAAAGTAAATAACAATGAATGCAGTATAGATGAAAAGTTCCAGAAAATTTCTCCTAGTTAAAATTAATTCTTGTTTCCCTTGGAACTGGATGCATATTGAAGGACGAGCCTCTGTTTTGCTTTGCATTTTTCCAGAGGACTTGTTCTCCTATTCCACAAACAGGGCAACACAACAGCCGGAAGTAACAGTGACACAGCAATGACAACGCTGTGGATTTTCCAAGGATCCAGCCAGACTAGGGGATTGCTAGAGTGATGACAAATACAAATTATTGACAAAAATAGCCAATGTGTACCTGGTTATCAAGGTCCAACTAAGCATGGGTTCATGAGGTGTCCATTAAAAGTTGAGTGTGATAGGGTAGGGCAGAGTGCTTGGAGACCGGTGCAAGAATAAGTGAAAGCAGAGGGAAGTTTCCAGGCCATTCAAAGCAGTAAGACAGACATGAAACATTCTCATCCACTGAGCCAGGGAACTTTGAGAAAGTGTCCAGTACCTTGGACAGCACCCTGGGAGCCTTACTCTGAGTCCCTGATGTCAGCTTATAATTGGCCATCAAAAGATACACCAGTTATCATACATTTATCAAGTGCGTTGGTGTTTTCAAAACAAATCCACAGATTTCAACTTCAGAGAGGATAGAGTGGACATACTCGTTCTTATGCCTCTATTAAGCACAAATAAAAACATCACATATAAAACAAACCTAAAAAGACTCTGAAAAGTGGAGAAAATGTCTGACTAGGGACCTCATATTCTAAAAAATGACTTAGCAATGAGTTCCTTAATTTTTTTCCTCATCTAATGCAGACTACATGCTGGCAAAACTGGATGTGGAAAGACCATAAGATGCAAAAAAAAAAAAAAAAAAAAAAAAAAAAAAAAAAAAAAAAAAAAAAAAAAAAAAAAAAAAAAAAAAAAAAAAAAAAAAAAAAGAAAGAAAGAAAAGAAAAGAAAAAACAAAAAAATCAGGAAAGGTCAAGGAAAATAGAAAACTTTTTTAAAATTTATTTTTCAATTACAGTTGACATGTATGTCATGATATTGTAATATCACGTTAGTATCAGGTATACAACAGTGATTAGACATTTAAATAGGAATTGCTGTACTACAGCCAAACACCACATAGAAAAAGTATGGTTCCACTCTTACCCAGACCAGCAAAGACCAAGGGGGACCCTAATATGCATCCTTGCCAGGTTGTTATGAGGCATTCTAATTTTCCCACCTGTGTGTGTCAGACATGGCCTAGTGGGAGCCGGGACTCTCATAACTGCCATGCAATAACAGAAATTCCCATCTGTATGATGTCAAGTGAGATCACATGGGGAGCTTGTATTGTTTTTCACCCCCACCTGGCAGTACAAGGCACCACTCTTCATCCCCTCTGGGTCTATGTCAGAGGCAACCTCTCCACCACCATCATGGTGTCAGTGGAAACCACATGGCAAGCAGTAACAAGGTGTCCCTACCACTCTCAGGAGGTATCGGTGGAGGCCTAATGGGGAGACAGGTCTTCAAACTCTGCCAGGAGTGACAAGCCCCGTACTCAGGTATCAATGGCAAGTAGGGGACCTAAGCTTCTCCCTGGATCAGGAAATAAGGTGGCTAATTCCACCTTTCCCAGAGAGCAGTGTCAGACAAAGCCAAATAAAACAGAAAGTTTGAATAAGATCCAGTGTCTCATAACATACTAACCAAAATGTTCAGATTTTAATTGAAGATCATGAATCATAGCAAGAACCAAGATGATCTTGAACTGAATGAAATGGGACATCAATACATGCCAACTGTGAGATGACAGAGTTGTTAGATTTATCTGACAAAGATGTTAAAATGGCCATCACAAAAGTGCTTCAATGAACACTTACAAACACACTTGAAATGAATGAAAAAATAATCTCAGCAAAGACATAAAAGAGTTATCAAATAAAGAAACAGTATAAATAAAACAAAACAGATATTTTAGAACTGGAAAACAAAGTAACCAAATGAAAAACTCAGTGGATGGGCACAACAGCAGAATGGAGGACAAAAATCATTGAACTACACTATAGAGCAATAGAAATTATCTAATCTGAACAACAGAGAGGAAAAAAAGATAGAACATGCAAAAAATATGAAACTAGACCACTGACCTACACTATAAACCAAAATAAACTCAAAATAAATAAAGGACTTAAATGTAAGTCTTTTGTAAGTCATAAAAGTCCTAGAGGAAAACACAGGCAAGAAAATGTCAGATATCCCATGCAGCAACATTTTTGTCAATATATCTCCTAGGACAAGGGAAATAAAGGAAAAAATAAACAAATTGCACTACATCAAACTAAAAACCTTCTGAATGGCTAAAGAAACCATCATCAAAATGAAAAGGGAACTGACCATATGGGAGAACATATTTGCCAATTATACATTGCACAAGGGTTTGATCTCCAAAATATACAAACAACTCATACAACTCAACACAAGGAAGACAAACAATCCAAATAAAAAATGGGCAAAGTCCTGAACATTCACTTCTCTAAGGAGAACACACAGAGGCCCCATAGAGATATGAAAAGATGGTCAATATCACTAGCCATCAGAGAGATGCAAATTAAAACCACAATAAGATATTACCTCACACCTGTCAGAATGGCTATCATTAATAAATCAACAAACTACAAGTGCTGATGAGGTTGTGGAGAAAAGGGAACCCTAGCGCACTGTTGGTGGGAATGCAGACTGGTGCAGCCACTGTGGAAAACAGTAGAAATTTCCTCAAAAACTAAAAATGGAACTGCCTTTTGACCCAGTGATTCTTCTTCTAGGAATATACCCTAAGAATACCAAATCTCCAATTCAAAAGAACTTATGAACCCCTATGTTCATAGCAGAGCTATTTACAATAGCCAAGTGCTGGACATACCCTAAGTGCCCATCTGTAAATGAGTGGATCAAAAAACTGTGGTTCATTTACACAATGGAATACTACACAGCAGAAAGAAAGAAGGAACTCCTACCATTTGTGACAGCATAGATGGTACTGGAGAATATTATGCTAAGTGAAATAAGCCAGTTGGTAAAAGACAAATACCATATGATTTCAACTATAACAGGAATCTAATGAACAAAATAAACTAACAATCAAAATAGAACCACAGGCATGGAAATGGAACAGACTGACAGTGGCCAGAGGTGAGCGGGAAGAGGGATAATGGTGTAAAGAAGGGGAAGGGACTAGACAAAGAACATGTATGAATGACCCACAGACATGGACGACTGTGTGGGAATTGACTGTGGGAGTAGGGGATGGAATGGGCAGAGGAGGGCAAAAGGGGAAAATTTGGGACAACTAGAATAGAAAAACAATAAAAAACTGATTTTCAAAAAAGATAGGACAAATGAACAGACCCATAGGGACTTGTGTACTATAACAAAAGATGTAACATATCATCAAAGTCCCAGGGGGAGAAGAGAAAAGAGGCACAGTTGTAAAAGTACTCAAAGAAGTAATTACCTAAAACTTGCCAAATTTAGTAAGATATGTCAACCTACAGATTCAAGGAGACAAGTGATCATCAAACAGATTAAGTCTCAAGAAGTCCACACCATGACATATGTGATATACTGAAATCCCTATGCTAAGGCCCTAACCTCCAAAACATCTGTTTTTGGATACTAGGCTGTTAGGAGCTAATTAAGGTTTAATGAGATCATATGGGTGGGGTCCTATTCCAACATGATTAGTGACCTTACAAGAAAAGGAAGAGAGAAAGATCTCTCTCTGTCCTCATAGGATTTACCAAGAAGGCAGTCATCTGCAAGGCAGGAAGAGAGCTCTCAATAGAACCCAACCATACTGGCACCCTGATCTCAGACTCCCAGCCTCCAGAACTATGAAAAAAATGAATTTATGTTGTTTAAGCCAGCTAGTCTATGATATGGCAGCCTGAGCTGAATAAGACAACACATTATAGTCAAACTTCCAAAATGAAAGAGAGAGAAAACATTTTGAAAACAGAGAACAAAGGCACTATACCACTAATAGAAAAATTATTTAAATGATAGTGGATTTTTCAACAGAAACCATAGTGGCCAGAAGGAAGAAGCACCACATTTTTCAAAAGCCAAAAGAAAATGACTGTCACCCTCAAATCTTTGTCTCATGAAAATGTCCTTTAGCAATTAGGGGAAATCAAGATATTTTCAGATGGAAAAAAATTAAAAGAATTTGTTGTCAGCTCACCTACCTTAAAATAATGGCTAATAGAAGTTCTCTGAATAGAGGGAATGATAAAAAGAATCTTAAAATATCAGGAAGGAAGAAACAATACAGTAAGCAAAATATAGTAGAGTAGACTTTCTGTCTCGACTATTAAAAATTATATCTTACAATTGAAATAAAAATTATGACACTGTCTGATGTAGTTCTAAATGCATGTAGGCACAATATTTAAGGTTGTATTGTAAATGGGGGAGGGTAAAGAGACATAAAGGGAGGTTTATGAGGTTTCTACATTTCACGTAGGCTTAAATGACAGCAGAGCAACCACCAACAAGGTGTACAAAAAATACACTAAAAAAATAGATAAATCAAACTACTAAATCTAAAAAAATTCAAGTAATCAACAGAAAAACAGGAAAGAGAAATAAAAAATAAAACAAGAAAAAAATAAATTAAATGATAAACTTAAGTCCTAATGTATATATTAGGGCAGTGTAAATATACAAAATAAAAGACAGAGGATGGCAGGGTGGATTAAAAATATGAACCAACTAAATGCTACCTACAAGAAACTCGCTTCCAATATAATGAGATAGGATGAAAGTAAAATGATAGAGAAACATATATCATGCAAATATTAATCAAAGGAAAGCTGGAATGACTTCATTAATATCACACACATTAGACTTCAGAGCAAATAATTACCATATACAGACATAAATACATAATGAAAGGGTTGATCTACCAAGAAGACATAATCCTAAATGTGAATGTGCCAAACAACACAGATGAAAAATATGTGAAGCTAACACTGTTCAGATTGAGAGGAGGTATAGACTAATCCAATTACAGTTGTAAACTACACATCCCTCTCTCAACAGCTGATAGAACAAGGTAGAAAATAACAAATATATAGAAGAAATCTATAATGCCATTAACCAACTGTATCTAATTGACATTTATAGATATCCTGGGCCATAAAACAAAACTCAACAAAATTAGAAGAACCGAAATCACACAGAATACATTACCAACCAAAATGAAATCAAACTAGAAAGAATGAAACAGAAGTTCTCCAAATAGTCATAAATTAAACAGCACTGTTAAGTAACATACAAGTCAAAGAGGCAGTCTCAAGAAAGTCAAATAATTCATTAAATCAGAAGGTAAAAATACAGCATATCAAAATTTGTGTGACACAGCCAAAGCAGTGCTGAAAGGACAATTTATAGCACTAAAATGCATATATTAGAAAAATGCAAAAGTCTTGAATCAATTATCTAACTCATGTCTCAAGAACTCAGGAAAAGAAGAGCAAAATTAATGCAAAGCAAGGAGAAGAAAGAATAAAGACAAAAGTGACAACTAAGGAAAATTAACATAAAAAGCAATCTAGAAAATCAATAAAACAAAAAGAAGTTCTTTAAAAATATCTATAAAATTAGAAAAACCTCTTGCCAAGACTTATAAAGAAAGAAGACGTAAACTATCAATATCAGGAATGAAAGAGGAACTACTTGTAGACTACTTGTATCCAAAGGATAAAAGGAATACTACAAACAATTATATATACATCACACTGGCAATTTAAATGAAATGGACCAATACCTTAATATGCACTGCTTACCACAAATTACCCAGGTTAAAATAGATAATTTGAATAGTTACTTAATGATTAACATAATTGACTCCATAATTGAAATACTTCCCCAAATGAAATCTTCAGGCCTACATGGTTACACCAGATAATTCCACCAAAAATTTAAAAATTAATTATAATTCTATAGAATACTTTACTGAAAAATAGAAAAAAAGGGAAAACTACAATTCATTTTACAAAGCTCGTATTACACTGATATGAAAATGAGAAAAAAATACAAAAAAAGAAAACTACAGATATCCTTCATGAATATAAACATAAAAATAGTTTTGAAAATGTTAGCAAATAGAATTTAGCAATATATCCAAAGAATTATACACTAAGACCAAATGGGGTTAATCCCAAGGATGCAAGCTTCATTCAATATTCAAAAATGTATCAGTGTAATCAACCATGTCCTCAGGCTGAAAAAAATCCACATAATTGTATCAATTGATGCAGAAAAAACATTTAACAAAAATTTAACACCCATTCATGACTTTTTAAAAAGATCCCAGAAAAATAAGAATAAAAAAAAACTTCCTTGATAGAGGGCATCTACAAAAAAATGTTTTAAAAACCTACAGTTAACAATGATAGATGACTGAATGCTTTCCCCTTAAGATCAGGAACAAAGCAAGAATTCTTACTATGAACAAATCACATTCTTATTCAACATAGTACTGGAAGTTCTATCTAGCAAAGTAAAGCAATAAATTGATTACAGAAATGAATGAAGGAATAAAATTGTCCAGATTTGCAGATGACAAAATTTTCTACATAGAAAATCCTAAGGATACACACACATACACACACACCCCTAGCAAGATCATAGGACAAAATATAACCCATTATCTACTGTATTTTCATTTACTACAAAAAAATATGTGGATGCCAAAATTAAAAATTAATAACATGTACAATTGCCCAGAAAAAAATAAGTACTTAGATATAAATCTAACAGGATTTGTATGCTGAAAACTACACAATGCTGATTTTAAAAATCAGTGGTTTTCTTTATTGTTGTTCAAGTACAGCTGTCTCCATTTTCCTGCCAAACATTTTTCTCTGTCCCACCCACCCCTACCTCCCACCCTCAATCCTACCCCGCTTTTGCTTTGTCCATGGGTCCTTTATACATGTCCCTTGATGATCCTTCCGCTTCTTTCCCCTGTTATCATCCCCCTCCCCTCTGGTTACTGTCACTTTGTTCTTTATTTCAATGTCTCTGGTTATATTTTGCTTGCTTATTTGTTTTGTTGATTAGGTTCCACTTACAGATGAGATCATAAATTAAGAGACATACTATGTTCATGGACTGGAAAACTTAACATAGTAAATGTTTCAATTCCCCCAAATTAATATGTAGGTTTAACATGAATTCCATCAAAATCCCCGCAAGATTTTTTGTAGACATAGTCAAGATTATTTTTAAATTTATAAGGAAAGGAAAAGGAGCTGGGATAGCTAAAAACAATATTGAAAAAGAAGAACGAAGAAAGAGGAATCAGTCTACTCAATTTTAAAACCTGTATAACTACAGTAATTAAGATTTTAGGATACTAGTGGTTGCCTATTCCATTCCATTGGTCTGTATGGAATGGAATAGACAACCCATAAATAGACCTACACAAATATGCTCATGTTTTTTGACAAGGGTGCAAAAGCAATTCAATGAAGGAAAAATTCTTTTCAACAAATATTGCTGGAACAATTGTACATCCATATGTTCAGGCAAAAACTGAACCTCAACTTAAGTCTCATACTTTACACAAAAATTATCTCAAAATGGATCACAGACTTAAAGTAGAGTAGCACCCCCCCTTATCCATTGGGGATACATTTCAAGACCCCCCAGTAGATTCTCAAACTGCAAACAGTACAGAGCACTACGTGTATGTTTTCTGTTCATGTTTTCCAGCCACAAATTCCATGCCTTTTGCACCCTAAGAACTTAGAATACACTATGGCTGTAACTTTTGTAGTTTGGTGTGACAGCAAAACTAGCATGGATTTCTTTTTCCTTCTTCACAAATTCACAGACAGAAGATTCATTCTTCCTATAGATCTTAGCAACCTCAGCATGATTTTTACTTTCCTCCTTAAGTTGAGAACTTTTAGTTTTTCACTTAAAAGAAGCACTTTATGGCTTCTCTTTGCCATATCTGAATTACCAGATCACCACTTTTGAGCTTTGAGGCCATTATTAGGTAAAATTAGGGTTACCTGAATCCAAGCACTGCAATACTGAGACAGTGAATCTGATAACCAAATGGCCACTAAGTGACCAATGGGTGGGAGCACACAAAGTGTGGAGATGCTGGACAAAGGGACAGTTCACATCCTGGATAGGACAAAGCAAGGTGGCACAAGATTTCATCATGCTACTCAGAATGGCACGCAATTGAAAATTTATGAATTGTTCATTTCTAGAATTTTCCATTTAATATTTTTGAACTGTGGTCAACCCCAGGTAACTGAAACCACAGAAAGCAAAACCACACATAAGACGAGATGGGGCACGTTTAGGGTGGTATGGCCATAGAAGGAGACAACTGTACTTGAACACCAAATTTTTTAAAAGCACAGATAAGATGGAACTACTTTAAAATGTAAAAGTATAAAATTTTTAGGAAAAAATCCCAAGAGAAAATCTTCAGGATATAAGGCTAGGCAAAGAGTTCATAGACTTGGCAGCAAAAAAGCACAATGACTAAGAGGAAAACTTGATAAATTAGTCTTCATCAAAATTATAAAATCTTGTTCTGTGAAAGACTGTGTAAAAAGGCTAAAAAGACAGTCTATGGAGTGGGAATAACTATTTGTAAACTATGAATCTAATGAAGGACTATAATCAAAAACATGAAAAGAAGTCTCAAAATTCAATAGAAAAAAATCACAAAAGGCCTGAAGAGGCATTTCATTGAAGAGAATATACATATGGCAACCAAGCAGATGAAAAAATGTCCAACATCATTAGTGATTAGGGAAATGCAAATTAAAACCACAATGAGATATCACACGTTGGAATGGCTGAAATAAAACATAAAGACAACACTCTCCTGGTCAGGCTGTGGAGAAAGTGGACCATCATACATTGCTAGTCAGGGTAGAAAACCACACCGCAACTGTTTGGCTGTTTCATAAAAACCTAAACATGCAAATGACCTAGAAATTGCACTATTGAGTATTATTTCAGCAAAATGAAAATGCATATTCACATAAAGTTTGTACATGAATATCTATACCAACTTTTTTTATAATAGCCAGATCTAGAAAAACCCAGATATCCTTCAACAGGTGAATGATTGAATAAATTGTGGCCTTTTTTAAATTTTTTTTTAAGATTTTATTTATTTATTTTCAGAGAGAAAGGAGAAGGGAGGGAGAAAGAGCAATGTATGGTTGCCTCTCACATGGTCCTCACTGGGGACCTGGCCTGCAACCCAGGCATGTGCCCCAAATGGGAATTGAACAGGGACCCACTGGTTCCCAGCCCGCGCTCAATCCACTGAGGTACACCAGCCAGGGCTACAGCAAGGATTTCAAACTCAAACACTTACGGAAGCTTGAAACATGGTGAACGAGAGCTACCTGATGTGTGGGGTCTGGGACCGGAAGGGAACGTGCCCCTTCTGAATGGGACTGCCCCTTTTAGCATCAGTGAATAAATTGGTCATCATGGTGCTAGAAATTTCCATTTTTAAAGAAAAGTTGAAAATACATATTTTATTTTATTTATGGCATATTTTTTACTAAGTGAATAAAGTTAATCCCAACAGTTGCATAATGCATGACTCAATTTGTACAACATTCTTAAAGTGGCAAAAGTATACAAATAGAGAAAAGATTAGTTCTCCACTAGCAATTAGTTGCCAAGGTTTAACGAGGGGGTGAGGTGTGAAGTACGTGGGTCTGGCCATTAAAGGGCAACTTGAAAGATCCTTGTGATGACAGAAACAGTCTGTGTCTTGACTGTATCAATGTCAACATCCTGGTCGTGCTATTGTACAATAGTTTCACAAGATGTTATCATAGGGGGAAACTATGTCAAAGGAACCTGAGATTCCTCTGTATTATTTCTTACAGCTGCATGTGAATATGCAATTATCTCAATATTAAAAGTTTAATTTTAAAGTATGAGAGAAAGGTTTACATATATTCTCTGATTATTTCACTGCCTAGGTCATTTTCCTGGAATTCTCTGTATGTAAAATGAGCCTTTCCCCTATTTACAAGGCATAATCACTAAAGAAGTGTCTTTTCTATGCTAGTAAATTAGTGAACAATCTAGGGCTCAGAAAAGCAGAACTTCCTGTCTTCAAACTCATCTCCAATCCTCAGATTCTCAAAAACAAGGCTACTTGAATCTTCCTTGATTTACTCACTTTACAATTCACCAGGATTTACACTTATTCTTTCAGTGAATTAAATTTCTTTAATATTTGGTCTCATTCTTCCCCAAAATAAATCACCACCCCTTCTTTTGTTCAAAGTCTCTGGTACCATAATTAGCAAAATATTATTCTTTTATCCTACGTGACACAGTTTTAGTCTAAAAAAGATAGTACCCAAACTATACCCATATAACTTTTTTCTTTTTCTTTTTTATTGTCTATTCTATTACAGTTGTCCAATTTCTTTTTTTCCCCTTTGACCTTTCCACCCAGCCCACCACTCTCACCCACAGTCAACTTCCAAAGAGGTACTGGACATTAAACGTGTTAATTGGACTTCTCTAGAGTCAAGGTCTTCTTGTGGCAATTCACTAATGGAGATGAGTACTTTCTCTAGAAAACACCTGTGACCTTTCAAAAACTTCCTTTTTTTCTCTTTCTTCTTTCTACTTTCTTTCTCTTCTTCTCTGTGTGTGTGTGCACTTGCACACACAAATTCTTAGGCATTCCTGTCAGCCTTTCATAGAGATCTGACCAGTTACAATAATCCTTCATAGCACACTGCTGAGTGCCTAAGAGCCCACCCCAGACTACACAAGGAGAAGGCTACCACTTCCCAATGAGACAAGCCAGAGTTTCAAAACCGTTGTAAAAAAAAATCAACCAAACATAAGCTTGTGTATTTTCTGTGCTGTATGGTCTACCTTTGCGGTGATATCGCTATTCAATTTTTGAAAATACACAGAAAGTCCTGCTGTAGGATTCCTCAAACACTCCATAAGCACACAGCCCACACCTGCCCAGAGAAGGGTTGTGCAAGATCTTTTAGATACACCCACACACTTGAAGAGTTAACCTACGAGTGACCTTTGTTATCTTTCATGAGCTCATACGGCTTGCTCCTCCCGTCAAAGCCCTCAGACTCCCCTATCTTGAGCTCTCAGCTAATCCAGACACACAGGCAACTTCTACAGACCCGGGCAAATAGAGAGGAACAATGATGAGATCATCAAAGCAGCGGATTATCTAAAATACTTCACGGGGTATGAAATGATCTTTCAAGCAATCAATTCACATGGCAGTGGATAATAAAACCTCCAAAAAGAAGTGTCTAGGGTTGCAGAGAAAAATCAGCCTGGGAAAAAATGTTTGCTGTCAATACAGTGAAAAAGCTAGTGGGGAGATGAAGACCATCTGCAGATAAGAGAGTGTTGGATCTAGCTTAACTTCCTCCTAACTGAGGAAGTGAAGGCAGAGATGCCATAACTTGGACCAATAGCCAAAGTCCCACTTGGAATCCAGGCATGTCCTAAAAACAAGGGTCTGGACCTTGTAATGTTGGTTTCCCGTCTCCTTAAATTTCTATCTCAAATCTTCTAGAATAGAGATCAGGAAATTTTCTATAAAGAGCCAGACAGTAAATATGTCAGGCTTTGTGATTCATAAAGTCTCTCAAAACCACTCAACTCTGTCATCGTGGTGCAAAGAACACACTGGACAATATGTACACAAATGAGTGTGGCTGTATTCCAATAAAACTTCAATTACAAAAGTAACTGGTGGGCCACAATAGGATCATGGCCACAGTTTAACAACCCCTGCTATAGATGATGATTGGTAAATCCCAATAAGCACTTACATTTTTAAGATAGTATACATAAAAATAAAGAATAAAGGAGAGTTTTTCCCTACCAGGTATTACCCTGTACTATAAAGCCATAACAACTAAAAGAGTATAAAACTGGTATAAGCATCAGTGAAATATATCTAGCATAGTAGAGAGCCCAGTATATATAAAAATGCATGTTTTATAGCCCTGGCTGGTATGATTCAGTGGATTGAGTGCCAGCCTGTGAACCAAAGTGTTGCCAGTTCGATTCCCAGTCAGGGCACATGCCTGGGTTGTAGGCCAGGTCCCCAGTTGTGGGCGTGCGAGAGGCAACCACACATTGATATTTCTCTTCGTCTCTTTCTCCTTCCCTTCTCCTTCTCTAAAAATAAATGAAAAATTTTTTAAATGTATGTTATACAGAAATCCACAAATCAGTAAGAGACTAGATAAATGGCTTAATAAATTGTATTGGGAGAGTGCAATTTGAGAATGAAAAGAAGTAATTCAGTTTAGTACTCTATACCAAAAATTAATTGCATAAGATTAAAAAGTTAGCATTAAAAAAAACAAGAAAATGCAAATGAATATTTATCTCATCTCTGAATGAGGAAAGTTTTTCTGAACACAGAGAAAGCAATTGAAGAAATCAAAACAAGAAAAATATCAGCCAGAAACAGATGAAAACAAATGGGCATTGCTGTGTTCCAATAAAACTTTATTTATAAAAACAAACAGCAGGCCAGATTTTGCTCACAGGTCTCAGTGTGGCAACTCTGTTCTATATGAACACAAATTACTTTTTATAATAAGAAAAATAAATGTTATATTTATTAAAGTGATTTTTAATAGATGGCATTTACTATTTTCTCATCAGAACTGTACCTCTTTTCTTTCCCTCCAAATTTTAGGCTCATTGGTATAATGTTGGTTATAAATTTATTTCTCACCTGTGACAATGATTCATAACAGCTTCATTTCATTATGACTAGTATACACCCCATAAGCCTAAGTGTAGTGAAAAGAGCCTCGCACCTGGAGTCAGAAACCCGAAGTTCAAATTTTGGCTCAACCACTTTCTAGATAAGTGATTTTGAACACATTTTCAAATCAGAGCTTCAATTCCTTCACCTGAAAAATAATAATCATAACATTAACCACATAGGTTCAAATCCCTAATGAAGTCCTACGTGAGAGTATCTGTTCCTGGGCTGACACATAAAAGGGGGACCCCCCCAAAATGGAATTATCCTCTGGAGGGTTGGCCACTTGTAGTACAGGCTTCCCCTGACAGGTGAGTGTTCTAGGAACCCATCTGTATCAGTGTACCAGCTGGCATTGTTGTGAGAGGGTGCATTCAGCTTCAGTAAATTTTTGAAGACTCAGTGCATTTACTCATTTCATAATGGGTGATTTATGAGCGCACTTGCCCACACCACACTGAGCATTCAGCAGTTTTTTACCCAAAATGGCATGACATCTATGCCCTCCCCATCCACCCAATCTCTCCCCAGTGACTTTTTTTGTTTGTTTCCCCAGATGAAAAAAGTCCTCAAAGGGAAAAGTTTTGTAGATGCAGAAGAGATGAAATGAAAAAAAAAAATGGCAGAAGCACTAAAAGGTATCAAAATCAACGAGTTCAAAAACTGTTTTTGAGCAGTGGGAAAACCATCTTGATAAGTATACTTCATCCAATGGAGAGTACTGGAAGATGACTGAAGTTTAAACATATAAGAATAAATAGATATTTTTTTACAAATAAATTACATTTTTTTTTGTGGTGTTCCCCCTTGTGGTAGGTACTCATCAGGATCAGTGGCATTTTCTTTGAAAGATACTGAAGTTATCTGTGAGAGCCAGTTATACTTTGATGAGGAGATATGTTGCAAACATCAAGTAGAGAAGCCCTGGAAACCTTCTATTCACCCACGTCACATAACTATCAGTTGACCTAAGAATGCAGCTCTGGTGCTGACATCCAAATGTTGATGGCTTTTCTCTACAGGCCCAATAATTTATATCAGCAACAAAGTACATAAGACTATATTATGAACATTAACACCAGAGGAGAGTGGGCTGCTCTCCAGCACTCTCCACATCCCTGCTGGAGAGCCGAAACTAGGCCAGAGAGGTTCTGGGAGTGCGGAGAACTTGGAGAAATGTGGGTAGAAGATAGCAAGAGAGACTAATCTGTCAAAGAATTGCCCAAGGAACTCTTGGTTCATAACCTGAATCCCTTCCTTCCCAGAAGAGAAACCACTTCAGCGATATCTCAGCCAGGATCTCCAATCACTGCACATGCAACCAAGGTTCTGTACTCATTTAGTCACAACTTCATAGACTCCAAACAATCCTATGAGTAATGAAGGGCAAGTATTACCAACACCTTTAAGGAGAGAAGAAATTTCAAGAGGCAAAGTCACTTATTTAAGGTGACTTCAAGATCATGTGAGGTCTTCTAGCTGAATGTTTTTCCTACTAGAAAGTCAAGATCATCTTCTGTCCCATAACCTCGGCTTCAACATAATTTCACAAGGAATTCGTGAAGCCAACCACAATGGATTTAAATAAATTTTTATGTCTTACTTGATGAGAATAAGTGACATTTTCCAAAGTATATTATTTCTTTTAGTATTGAGGTCAGAAGGATTTAAAGAATACAATGCAATTTTATTGGCCTTTATTATACATAAAACACTTCAATTGGTACTGAGACCTGGGGCAAGCCTCCCAAAAGGAGATAAGGTATGATCTATTTATCATGGCTAGGGAGTGAGGCAAACACAGCACTGTCTTTAGAATCCAAAGTCCAGGATTCCAGTTCTGGCTCAGGCGCATGCTAGTTTTGTGATATTGGTCACTTATATATTCTAGCCTATAGTGTGTTCATGCATAAAAGGAGAATAGCCATTTCTACCTTGTAGGTGAGAGCTATATGAGACAAGCACGAATGAGTTCTGAAATAAATATAAGGCATTGTCTTGCCAGGCAGAAACATGGGACCTGACATTAAAGTAAGACCCATAGAAAATTATAATGCGGCTTCTAGTTCCCTGGGTGAGGTCTACCCCTCCCACCTTCCTATGCTTCCTTCTACCTGCAGCCACAGAGAACCTTCACCATGGGGCCACAGTGCAGCCAGTTGCTTGTAACGATGCGGTGCTGGTTTGAAGCACTGACTGCTGACACCATGGGACGACTTTGGAAAGCTAACCCTAAAATCGATTTTTTTTCACTTTTGCTTCTTTTAAATTACAGCAAAATGAAAGAGGGAGAAAAAGACAATTTTAAGGAAAAACACCCAATTAACTCTGAAAATCAAACACATTAAACTGAATATAGATCTTTCTGACTACTATAACCATTTCTTTTTGCCCCATCTATGTATCCATCTATTTTCTTCTCATCTCTCTTTAAGGGGACAGTCAGATGCTGAAGATGGGACTTTTTTCTCTTTATTTTGTTAACAAAGTTAAACTTAATTAACTTGGAGTTCCCTATAAGGGGAGGAGAGAATAAAATGTAGAGGAATTTTCTTCATTTATTCTTCCTCCACCTTGATTTTCACAGGCATTAAAGGTCAAAGTGCGTTTTAATGATTGTCACAGATAGTCCTGAAGGCTTAGCCTTGACCTTGGGATCTCACAGCATTTATCAAGTGTTGCTTGGAGGGTGTCATTAGGCCAAGACTATAGCAAATGAAAGGGACAAAGAGTGTCCTGCCTTCTAAGTCATACAAGTCGGTCTAGGATATGGTACCAAGAAACGAGATTGCTTCTTATATGGCTAAGGTGAACCTGCCACCAATCTAAATGTCAGCACCAAGCCAGATATTAATATCCAGAAGTGTGAATCCTCTCTTGAGCAATAACCAGAATGACCACCAGCCACCTCATCCACAGAATATTTTCCAGTCACTGGTCTTCTGTCCCTGGAGGAATAAGGCGCACTCGCCACATGACGAGGCAAGAGGAAACGTGGGTTCTTACACTCAGAACCGTGCTGGCTCATTGAGTTTAAAGTCAATAAAATGCCATTTTTTAGCACTATTAATTTCCATTTTTGTGCTGACTTAATAATCTTTTAAATTAACTTAATTACTTTTAAATGAAAATGTGTTCATTTTTAATAACTATTCATGATTAGAAAAGTTATATATCTGCATTGCCTAAAGTTCCTAAAATGGGGACAAGTAAAAAAAATTAAAATTGCCCTTATCCCCAATATCTAAAAGTATCCCCTGTTAGCATTTTGCTTTCTTTCCTTTCCTCTTATTATTTTCTTTTCTTTTCTTTCTTCTTTTTTGTCTGTGTGTGGGTGAAAATACAGTATGGTGTTTTTAGAGAGGAAATCCAAATTTTTTCTCAGTTATTTAGCAGATTCCTCTGGTCAGCTAACATAGAAGACAACCATTGGCTCATAAACTATGAGAAGTACACAGAATAAACATTGGGGCTTTCATAATGTTTTTCCTCGGTTCAAATTTTTTGAAAATGAAAGAAAATCAAGTTTAATCAAATTGCTTAATTTGTTAAATGCTGAACCAAGATAACCAAAGTCTTAACCTACCTCTCCAAGAGTAGGTATTGACAAATACAGGTAGGATCAGCAGCATTCTAAATCCTGGAGTTATTGAATCAGTAAATATTACATTTGAAAGAGACCCAAGCAATTGCAGAATCCAGAAGTTGTCAAACTGTGTTCTGTGGAACCGTGAAGGATCTTCAAAGTACCCCAGGAGCTTTCAAGGCTTGAGGGGACAGGGGCAGGGTGGCGGGATAGAAGATGGAAAATGAGGAGACTGAACAAAATTCTCTCCATCCATCCTTACCCGTTCCCCAACCAGAGTCAGTCGGCTTTTGCATAGTCTACATCTTGGGTATCAAAATAAGATTACATTTGATAAAACTGATCAGATGTTCAAGAAAATTAAGTTGAAAAATTGCTGGTATGATCCAGACCTCTCATGCTAGAGATTAATAAACTGAGGGTCAGAAATATGAAATGATTTTCCATAGTCACACAGCTAATTAAAATATCAGAGCATAGTAGATATTTGTCATTTGGGGGAGGTAATTACCCAGTATGTCACCCTTTCCCACCTCAGGAGAAACCCTTACTATGTAGAGTATGCTATGAAAATAGAATTGGACATAATCTCCCTTTCCCATGCTCAAGCAGTCACAGCATGGACACATGGCACAGGCTCAATGAACTGGATTCCCTCTTCCTAATCTGAGTCTAGAGCAAATGATTCTCAAATATATTCAGAGTGGCAGTGGCCTGACTAGGTTGCTCCTGCTACCTCATCCCCAAAGCCTGCTTGCTTCCTATCTGTTTTTATCACCTGCTTTTCTAGGATCCCAATTCTGTCCTTTACCAATAAGTCAATGCTTAAGACAGATGGCACTTCCTGATACACAGAATATGTTAGAATACCATGTGCCTTACTACTCACCACTTCTCTTTCCTCTGCACCACGGAGCGCCTCTATTAAGCCAGTTGGCTTTTTGCCACATAGATATCACATAGAACAAATCTTTACCCTTGGTTGGGAAAAGATGGACCCCCACTGGGATAGACTCATCTGAGATGTCAAGACTATAAACTCAAGATACAACATTTTTCCTAGGTGGGAAGTTGGATACAGGTGAGGATTAACACTTGCATCCAGCATCATTTTTTACCCTATCTGCCTCTGGTAGGCAGACATTATGATGCCTATTTTACTAGTGAGGAAAATTAACCCCAAAGAATAACTAATTAATCAGTTGCAGAGTCAGAAATAGCACTCAGAAACTACTGACCTCAAAGTGAAGAGATTTAAAAAGTTTATACCTCCTGGATCTTATTTAATCTTATAGATTGAAAGTCATCCCCTAAAAGATACTATGATACCTGCTGTACAGAGCTTACCAAGAAATCCTAAAAGTTCTACACCTAGGTCCTCTAAGGAAAACTCCTTTCTATCTGTTTATCTAAAATTAGATTACAGAAAAGATAAATAGACAGATAATTAGATAGATAAATATGACAACAACAGAGTGATCTGCACTCCAATTATTCCTCTACACTCATGTAAACCACATGGCACTTTTTAGTTACTACAAAGGGCTTTCCACTGTGCAGAAGGCTTACCACCGGGGCCATCTTGCTCCAACAGCTAAGTGCATTTCCCACTGCTCATGTTCGTCCTGTTTTCCATAACGAAATGAGCATGGCCGGAGGAGATTGTGAACGAACCTTGACAGAGCAGCATGATGAAGCAAAGACACCACGCCAGAAGTGGCCTCCAGTCACTCTCAGTTTGCTCCAAGCACAGATGTCTACTCTCAGCTCCCAGACACCTGAGGGCAAAGCCTGGCCTCAGATTCACATGTAGGAGAGTTATCCAGGACAGAGTCTGGCACATGGTACCCTTTACTGGAAGGAATTTGATTAATCATTCTCATTACCTTCCAATTCCATGCACCTGAGCTCATTTACCCTCTGCCCAGAACCAGCAGTCAGTGGCTTCAGTGGCACGTGAACACCAAGGTGACCATGATAAGCAGATAGAGATAGGACTCCCCCAACCCCCTTCTGCAGTATTCTCTGAGGTCAGAGAGGTCATCTAGACCTTGAAGCACCCCATCAAATCCCTCCATCCAGCCTCACAGGCCCCAGGAGACAATATTCCTACATGTATCCTGAGCACTCTTATCTATCGTGGAATTCTAGGTATAAATTTGAAAAGAGGAGGGGGAATGGAGCTACTCAGAACTGAGTTTCTCCTTACTAGCAAAAGGGACCAATAACCAAGATTATATGCCAATAGAAAATGGATAGCAAGGGTCTGCTAGGCAAGCAATGTCCACTATTCTTAGCATACGTACATTTGGTCATTTTTCCTCCTACTTATTTACATATATTTCAGTCTCTTCCCAGGATTAATTATAACCACAAGACATTCTAACATGGACTTGTGGCCCTTAAAAAGCTAGATCTTACATGGCTCAGTCTTCTTACAGTATCACAGTTAAAGAGATACATTGGTTAATTTCTTTCCAGAAAGTTTTGGAAAACAAGAAAGGTCACCCAAACACAGAGCAACATGCATCACTGACAAATATCCTCTTTTTCTATCTACTTTTACATGTGTCATGGCTGTTCTGGAGTGTTTCTCTCTACCAGTTCACAAATCTCTCCCACCGCAGCTTACTCAACACTTTTCTTCAGTCCTCTCTCAGCCCTCACTATGGTTCATCATGCGGATCAAGGGGCACAAAGTTAGTGAACAGACAATATGTTTTCACTGGCCTATGGTAATTTTTTAATTAAATCTTTTTTGTGCTAATGACACACTTACATGCATGTTGTGAAATATAATACAGAGTAAACCCAAGTATCCTTTACCCAGTTTCCCCCAATGGTGAGCTCCTACCCTTCGCCCCAGCGTGGAGGGATCTGGAGAACATTATGCTAAGTGAAATAAGCCAGGCGGTGAAAGACAAACACCATATAATCTCACCAATAAGTGAAACCTAATCAACAAAACAAACAAGCAACCAAAATATAACCAGAGACATTGAAATAAAGAACAAACCGACAGTAACCAGAGGGGAAGGAGGAGCAGATAATGGGGGACAGGGGAAGGATTGTCAAGGAACTTGTATAAAAGACACATGGACAAAGCCAAAGGAGGGTAAGATCAAGGGTGGGAGGTGGGGATGGGTAGGGGGGATGGAGTGGGGAGGGAAATGGAGACAACTGTTTTTGAACAATAAAATTCTTTTTAATTAAAAATAATAAAAAATAAAAATAAACCCTAGAGTATATCACAACCAGAATATTGACATTGATACAGTCAAGGTCCAGGACAATTCCATCACAATGATCCTTTTATAGCCACATGCACTCCTTCCTCGCCCTGTCCCCGGCTATGGAAACTATTAATCTGTTCTCCACTTCTATAATTTTATTGTTTAAAGACTGTTAATACACATGGAATCATACAGTAAGTAACCTTTTGTGACTGGCTTTTTACACTCAGCATAATTCTCTGGAGATACCCCAGATTGTTGCATGTACCAATAGTTGGTTCCTTTTTATTGCTGGAAAATATCCCATGGAATGACTGTATCACAATTTGTCTAATCATTCATTCATTGAAGGGCATGTAGGTTATCTCCAGTTTGGGGTTATTAAAAAAATAAATCTATAAACAGACATATACAGGCTTTTGTGTAAACATGTCTTCATTTCTCTGAAATGAAGTGGCCAGGACTGCAATTGCCAGGTCATATGGTAATTGTATTTATGGTAATTTAGTTTTATTAAAGAAATTACCAGTGTTTTCTAGAGTGGCTATATCATTTCACATTATCAACAGTAATTAATATATGTGATCCAGAGTCTCCATGTCTTTGCAAGTATTTGGTATGTCACTTTTTTATTTTAGCTCTTCTAATAGTTGTATGGTGATATCCCTCATGGCTAATGATGGTAAGCACATTTTAATGAGTTTATGTGTCACATTTTAATGTGACATTTGTAGATCCATTCAGTAAAATCTCTCTGCATTGTCAGACGTGTGGTTTGCCAGTATTTTCTCCCATTCCTTAGTTTGTCTTTTCAGCCCCTTAACAGGGGTTCTCACAGAGCAAAAGCTTTATTTTCATAAAGTTTATTAACTTTTCCTTTTCGGGATTGTGCTTTTAGTATCAAGAAATGTTCGCCTAGCCCTAGATCCTGAAGAAAATTTCCAATTTTTTTCCTAAAAATTTTATACTTTTACATTTCACATTGACGCCTATGATCCACTTCGGTCTAGTTTTCACATAAGTTGTGAGACTTAAGGTTTATTTTTTTCCTCTGGATATCAGTTGCCCCAGCACCATTCATTAAAAAGGCTGTCTTTTCTCTGTTGAATTGCCCTTGCACTTTTTTGAAAAACCAGTTGTGCATATTTGTGTGGCTCTGTTTCTGGGTTCTCTATTCTGTTCTACTGATCCATTCCTCCATCAATACTACAGTCTTAATTACTATATCTATACAATGTCTTAACATTGAGTGGGCTCATTTTTCCCATTTTGTTCCTTTTCAGAATAATTTTAGCTATTCCAGTCCTTTTTACTTTCAATAATTATGTATATGTCTGTAAAAAAAAATCTTGCTGAAATTCTGATAGGAATTGTATTAAATCTCTATCAGTTTCTGTGGCTGTTGTACCAAATTACCACAATCTTGGTGGCTTAAAACAGCAGGGATTTATTCTCAGTTCTGAAGACCAGAAGTCCAAATACAAGGTGTCGGCAGGCTGGCACTCCCCTTGGATGCTCTGGTGGGGGGAACCCTTCCTTGGCTCATCCTGTTTCTGACACTGGTGACAGTCCTTGGCTAGTGGCCCATCTCTCCCTCTTGCATCTCCACATTGCCTTCTCTGTGTCTGTGTTCCCCTCTGTGTGTCTCTTATAAGCAATCCAGGATAATCTCATGTCAAGATCCTTAAATTAATTACAGCTGCCAAGATTCTTTTTCCAAATAAGGTAATATTTATAGGTTTTAGGAATTAAGATGTAGATACATGTATATCATGGTTGGGAGCCACCATCGCCCCCTCCTCCCCCCGACACACACACACTACAACATGGATATCAGTTTGGGGAGAACTGACACCTTTGTTACATGGAGTCTCCCAATCCATGACACATTATGGCTCTCCACTTAGTTAAATATTTCTTTTATCAGCATTGTGTAGTTTTCAGCACACAAGTTATGCTTTACCAGATTTATACATAAGAATTTCACTTCTTGAGCAATTATATTTTCAATTTGATGTCCATGTGTTCTTGCTAATATATAGAAATTCAACTGATATTTCTATGTTTATATTATATCCTGTAACACTGCTGAACTTATTAGTTCTAAGAGGAAGGGTTTTTGTAGATTTCTTGGGATTTTTCTACCTAGACAATCATGTTATTTATAAATAGGAACAGTTTCATTTCTTCCTTTCCAGCTTGCATGTCTTTCCTTTCCTTCCCTGCTTTATTCAATTGGCTAGAACTACCAGCACTGTGTTAATAATAGCAATGAGATCAGACATCTTTGGCTTGTTCCTGATCTTGGAGAAAGCATTCAGTTATTCATCATTAAAATATGTTAGCTTTAGGTGTTTGGCAGAAGTTTCCCTCTATTCCTATTTTTCTGACAGTTTTGATCCTGAATGGGAGTTGAATTTCATCAAGTACTTTTTCTGCATCAGTTGACATAGTCATGCAATTTTTCATCTTTAGCCTGTTAATATAGTAGATTATACTGATTGATTTTCCAATATTAAATCAGCCTTGCATCCTTGCTTCATGGTATATCATTCTTTTTATATATTGCTGAATTGCTAATATTTTGTTTAAGATTTTTGAGTCCATAAAACTCAAAATGGATCGAAGACTTAAATGTAACTTGCAAAACCATAAAAATCCTAGAAGAAAATAGAGGCAGTAAAACTGCAGACATTTCTTACAGCAATACTTTTTTCTGATATCTCTATCTCCTTGGGCAAGGGAAACAAAAGAAAAAATAAACAAATGGGACTACATCAAACTAAGAAGCTTTGCACAGCAAAGGAAAGCATCAACAAAATGAAAAGACAACCCACTGAATGGGAGAACATATTCACCAATGATGCATCTAATAAGGGGTTAATTTTCAAAATTTATAAAGAACTTATACATCTTAACACCAAGAAAACAAACAACTCAATTAAAAATTGCCAAAACACACTTCTCCAAAGAGGACAAATGGTGAATATACATATGAAAATATGCTCAATGTCACTAATCATCAGAGAAATGCAAATCATAAAAAAACATTGATACTAACATCATAAAATAAATTGGAAAGTGATCTCTACTTCTTTATTTTCTGGAAGAGAATGTATATAATTGTTGTTGATTCTTCTGTTTGGTAGCATTCTCCAGGACAACTACTTAACCCCGGCAATTTCTTTTAGGGGAGTTTTTAAGTTATAGATTCAATTTCCTTAATAGTTATATGTCTATTCATATTATCCATTTTATTGTAGTAGATTGTGTTTTTCTAGAAGTGATCCATTTTTTCTAAATTGTTGAATTTATGGTGTAGTGTTAATTTGTAGTAGTCCCTTATTATCTTTTGTCGTTTATGGTGCCTGTACTGGTATCTTCTATTTCATTTTTGATGTGAGGAATTTGTGTCTTCTCTATTTTTTTCTTTATAATACAAGCTAGAGGTTTGTCAATTTTATTGACCTTTTCAAGGCACCATTTTTTTAATTGATTTTCTAAATTACTTTCTTGTTTTTAATTTCACTACTTTTGCTCTCATCTTAATTCTTTCCTTTCTCCTGCTTGTTTTGGATTTTACTCTCCACTCTATAGGTTCTTGGGGTATGGGTTTAGATTATTAATTTGAGACTTTTTCTCTTTTCTAATATATGCATTTAGTTCTGTAAATGTGCCTCACAACACTGCTTTGTCTGTGTCACACAAATTTTGATGCATTGTATTTTTATTTCTATTCAGTTTAATGTATTACTTGATTTCTTAAAACTTCCTCACTGAGTCACAGGTTATTTAGAAGTATTTTGTTCAGTTTACAAGTATTTGGAGAACTTCCTGTTACCTTTCTGCTATCGAGTTCTAGTTTGATTCCAATTTGCTTGGAGCACACTCTGTATGATTTCAATTCTTTTAAATTTGTTGAGGTTTGTTTCATGGCCCCAGATGTAGTCTATCTTGAGATATGTTCCATGGACACTTTTAAAAATGTGCTTTCTGCTGTTGTTGGGTGAAGTTTTCTATAAATGTCAATGGGATCCTGCTAGCTGATAGTACCGAGTTCTTCTATTTTGTTATGATATAAATTATGTTCCCTCCACCAAAATTTATATGTTAAGACTTTATCTTCCAAATGTGACTATAGTTGGAAGTAGGGAATTTAAAGAGGTATTTCCACTAATAAAGGTCATAAGAGTAGGCCCTAATCCAACAGGATCAGTGTCCTTATAAGAGGTGGAAGAGACACTAGTGACATGTGACACACAGAAGAAAGGCCGTGTGCAGACACAATGGGAAGGCAGCCACCTGCAAGGCAAGGAGGGAGGCCTCAGGAGAAACAAAACTGCTGACACCTCTATCTTTGACTTCCAGCCTCCCAAACCGCCAAAAAATAAATAAATTTCTGTTGTTTAAGTCATCGAGTCTGTGGTATTTTGTCATGGTAGCCCCAGCAGATTAATACATATATCATTGCTGATTTCCTGTCAGGTTTCTCTTTCAACTTGTTGAGAAGAATAAATCTTCAACTTGGTAATTATAGATTTGTGAATTTCTCCTTTTAGTTCTATCAGGTTTTTCTTCGCATATTTTGCAGCTATATTGTTTGGTGTGTGCACATTTAGTACTGCTATCTCCTCTTGGTGCATTGACCCTTTTATCATTATGTCCCTCTTTGTCTCTGGTAAAGATCTTCGCCCAGAAGTCTAGTTTATCTTACATCGTGATAGTCACTCCTATTTTCTTTCCATTAATGTGAGCATGATATATCTTTCATCATCATTTTACTTTCATTCCACCTATATTAATATGTTGGAACTGAGTTTCTTATAGAAAGTATATAGTTAGATCATGTTCTTAATCCATCCTGCCAATCTCAGTCTTTTAATTGGTGGATTTGGACAATTTACATTTATTTACATTTAATGTAATTATTGATACATTAAGGCTTGAGTCTATTGTTTTATTGTTTATCTCTGTGTTACATTTCTCTGTTTTCTATTTCCTGCCTTTATGTCAATTTGAACTTTCTTTAAAAATCATATTTTGATTTGCCTATAGTGTTTTAAAGTATATCTCTTTATGTAGCTTTTTTAAGTAGTTGCTCTAAGGATTACATTACATATACATACTTATTACAAGCTACTAGTATTATTTTACCAGTTCAAGTGAAGTATAGACACTTTTGTGGACACTACAAAAATGTGCTTTCTGCTGCTGTTAGGAGGAATTTTCTATAAATGTCAATTAGATCCTGCTAGCTGATGGTGTTCAGCTCTTCTATATTGTTATGAAATAAACTGTGTCCCTTCCAGTTTATTATATAATTGTCTTAAATATGTCTGTACCATTTGACTGGAATAGAGCAATTATTTATAACAATTTTCTATCTTACTAGATTCCTTCTTTCTTATTTGGGGGCCAGATAAAGTATATTTTCTTCTGGCTTTTTTTTTTTGTCTATGCCCATTGGTGTTTCCAGCTTTTCAGCTTCCTCATTGCCAAGTCTGGAATATAGGAGGCAAAAAGATAATTCAGATAATTTACCAGAGTATACTTCCTTGGATCCCAAGGACCATAGTTAATTTCCCCTTTTCTCTCCATCTCTCAGAGTCTTCTTGTTTTTTTTAATCTATAATTTCCAGGGTTTTTAGTTATACTTAATGGATAAAATAGGGACAAGTACGTCTACCCTATCTTCCTGAAAGTGGAAGTCCCTATGACAGTGTTTTTAAAATTAGAAAATCTCCTATAAAAACAAATCTGTTACTGTTCTGGAGAAATTGGAACATATGGCAATACTGGGTTTGCATTATGCATTCCAGCAATATTCTCTAGCTGAGCAGGATCAGACCTGTTTACAGGGGATATGCCGTAATTGGAGCCATGACGCTTCACGGCTTTACACCCAACTGGCATCACTAATTTATGTCATCCTTAGCTTCAGTAAGAATTTGACTTTGCTGCTTCCAATGACGCCTCCCTGACTAAGCACAGCCATTTTCCTCCTGCCACTCTGATTCTCTCTCTCTTCACTCTTTCAATTCTGCATCACAAAATTCCAAAGAACTGATTTAGCAGAGATGATATTATCTTTAGGAGAACATGTGTGTGTGAGTATAAGTATGCACATATACATATGTGTGTGTTGAGGAAGGAAGAAGTCCAACAGGAGGAAAGCAGAATTTGCCACAGAATTTGAACCATGTAGATTTAGTTTTCAAGCATGGGAAGGCGGAAAAGCTGTGCTCATGTATCCATAAGTAACCTCCTGTCACATCACCCCCACCTCAGAGTCGTCGTAATTGCTGTTTCCCCACCTGGAAGGTTCTTCCACAAGACTACTACATATACATTGCTTTGAACTCAGGTCTCAGGTCAAATGCCACTTAGATAGATATTTTAGACAGAAAGGAAAGATCTATCTAAAATAGCCCTTCACTATTGCCAACACTTTCTCTCCTTTACTGTATTTTTCTTTACAGCACTTAATACTACCTAAAAACACTTTACACATTTATCTGTTTACTTGTTTGTTGCCCAAACCTTTGCAAATGAAGGCTTTGTCTGTCTTATTCATCATTGTATCCCCACTTCCTGGCACATAATAGGAGGTTAATAGTCACGTAACAAATGGATGCATCATGTCATGAAACATCTTAATGAGAACACTAACAAATAGAAAGTGTTCCGCACAGGATGGTGAAGCATTTATAACTGTAAAAGTGCTGAACAACTGAGTGATATGAGATAGAAGACATTTAAAGGTAGGATGATCACTTTTTTAAATACTTAAGGTTTTTTTTTTAATTAGAAGAGGGAGTAGGTGAATATTCCCCATGTCATTTCAAATGATACTCCTATGGTCAACTTGCAAAGAGACAAATTAGCTCCCACTAAAGAGACTTTTCTAATAACTAGAGAGTCTTCAGCAGTGAAATACAGTGGGTTCCCAGTCACTGGAACTGGTTAAGCTGGACTAGATAACCATTTTAAGGGCCAGTTGTAAAAAGAATCCTAAGTGTGAGGGAATTTTGAATGGGTACCTTCCAAAGTCCCTTCAAACACCACAATTTTAACATATTTTTATAGCAGACAAAGCTGCACTTTCACTTCCCACAACTCCAGGAATCACCATACACAGAATCACTGAGGTTGAGGCTTAGTTTAAGATGGTTAATTACAGAGAGTTTAGGAAACCATTAATCCATCAAAAATGTTCAAGTCCCTGCTAGTATGAAATGTGAAATACTTGATTTTTTACTTAAGTATGTTACAATTGCGACTCAAGGACAGCTAGATTTCTTTAGAAACCAGGATGGGAAACATTTTATAATTATTTTAAAAATAAAGATATTTTCCCAATATGGCTTTGAATGTTAAATTAGTGTGTTTAAGGCTCTTTCCTCGAAGACACTATGACTTTGATTTGGGCAACTACTAATTGGTGGTGGCTGTGATTATAGAACTTATCTCAAATAAGCATCTTACCAGCTACAGCACATTTTCATAGAAATTATGTTTTAGTCAACATGGATTTTAAAAGAATTAAGATGATTATGAACTGTCACATGACATATTTTAAAGAACAATATAGACAAGGTTTAAAGAACTAAAAACTCCTAGTTATAATTTGATATGCTCTCAATAACCTTGACTTTTAACAACCACTGATTTATGAAGCTTTCCAATTTTAAGTAATAAACAACCAAACTCATACCAAAGAGTTCCTTGGGGGCAAAGCCCGCATGGGCACATAAACTTACTCCTGGCTCAACCTCCAGCACTTCAGCAGTTGTTTCTCTAGCCCGATATGTAACCAAAGAATCCAAGATATTGATACCTAATACTTGCAGTATTATTTCATAATTCTAATGCCCACTGTACCTAAACATGATTCAGTATGTGGGAAGCCTGAGGACCCATGAGGGATCAATTTTTACCACCCCATTTTCATGCTTACGTGCGTTCCAAAGTGTCCGATCTCTAATTCTCAAACAAACCATAAAAGCTCAACAACTCGACAACCGTGCTCCTAACACTGAATAAAAGTAGGCATACATTCAAAGCCAACATTTAAAAAAAAAGAATAGTGCAAATATTAGTCTGGTAGGTCAAGTGAGCCGTCTCCTTCAGATCCAGCTAAAATCCTATGGCATACGGGTCCTTTTCCTCCCACACTGATGATACAGTATCAGTGGGTGATGTGTTCTCCCGTCTTCCTTCTCAATCCCATTTCAGTGCTCTGCCAGGCATTCAGAGGACTCCATGTCATGTGCGGGTGGCACCAGTTACCTCCTTTCCTCCTTGCATTTCCATCACACCACTCTCTCCTTCTCCCACTCTCACCCCCAAACATCCTTCCTTTGCTGCTGGATCACCACATGAAGCAAAGAATGGGCACTTTTTTCTAAATCTCTGTTCCATCCAGGAGATGCACAATACACATGCTGTCTCTACGAACAGCTGTAATTCACAGGCATCACAGCAAAGATACACAACCACATGGCTTTGTCCCTGGTTTACAGATTTCCGGTGAGTGTTTATATATTTAAAACACAGCTGTTTTGCATTAAGCTATCTCCACGCAGGTGAAATATCTGCTCATCAGAGCAAAAAGAGGATATTAAGGACCAAAAAAAGGCCATTTCCTTGGGCTGCTGCTGTAGAGTATGTGACACCTGCTTCACGGCTCACTGCCTGAGGTTGCTGCACCCTCCCCACCTCAGCCCTCCCGCTCCCAACCTACTGACTCACAAACACACGTCTCCAATGTGAAAGGCTCCCTTTCCCTTCGGACTTGGCATCCCTGACCTCTGGTGCTTAATATACTCAAGATACTTCAAATGTTAAAGTTCATGGTTTAAACAGGACAAGGTTATCTGTGTCTTCAGACTGCATGCCACTTCAGACACTTCTTTTGCAGGAAGTCCAGAGCCACAGTGATAAATGATCGAAATTTTGGTGCATTAACCCAGAATTAATTCATTGTTTTACCTAAGCTTCCTACCCTCATCATTACAACTGGCTTCTTCTAACGTCATCTGCATTATGATACACTATCATTTATTTTTTATAACACTTGTATTTCACCTCATTTCATTCAAGAGGATGGGCATCAGAACTGTACATTGGGGGGGAAAACAGTTCAAAATAAATATGTGTGTGAGTAGCTGTGTACAATGTTCTCAACATACCTTATATCCTTAATTTTTAGCTGCACTCAAAGAACTCAACTTGAATAGCATGCACAGCACCAATTTCTTGCAAGCGATAAAACTGGAAACCAAATCCAGGATGGATTCCATAGAAATTAGGCTTTCTTTGATGCCATGCTCTCTCGTATTGTTGTGCAGTTCTGTAGGGCACAGCTGTTTCAATGTGAATATGTCACAGTACTGACTGAGAGACAGGCTCTGAAGCCAGAATGCCTTAGTCATCACTTCCCATGACTTTAGTCACTCACTGTGTCTCCATTTCCTACAAAATGGAGAATAAACACTAGTACCTACTCTGTCTTCCATGGTGCCTACTCTGTCTTCCAAATCTGTTGACATAATGACAGCTCAGAACAATACCTGATGCACACTAAGCACTATGAAAGTGTTAGTCATTTTTGTAAATCTGGCTTCCCAGATGGAGCATGAACTCTTTGAGAATCAAGACAGTCTACTTTTTATATCCATATTGCTATCAAAAGTGGGTACTCTATAGTTTGCTGGATTAATTCTTTTATTGACTGGTGCCCTTTCCTTTCTTTACAGCACAATGTAGAAGGAGCTCAATCCTTCAAGACCTTTATCTTTAGGCTCAGAAGCACTGTTTCCAAAGTTTACAGTTAAGTCCAATCTTAGACAACTGTGGATAATTGTCGTAGACCGGTGATTCTCACTGTTTCCATTACTTTCCTCTTCTTGGATGTAGATTCTAGACTTTGAATTTAGTATGGCAATTGATGTTGCTCAAACTATGAGGATGGTGTAAAGTTAAGATTTGTTCATTTCCTAATAATTCATTTCCTCATTTATTAATTCATTCACTACACGCTTTTTTAAAAAATTAGGGTTATCACAGGTGCTAGGGAAAGTAGAGGTGAGTAAAGATTAGTTAAGTGAATGATTACAATATAATGCAATAAGTGCTATAACAAATGGAAAGTTGTAAGAACCACTTAATTATTTCAGGGAAAGCATCCCAGGAAGGTAACGTTTGAGAACACCTTGAAGGATGAGAAAGCAGCTACAAAAGAGAGGAGTAAAGGAAGAGAGAACATTATGTGCAGTACACAAACAAAGTGTACTAATAAAATCAGTAAGTTCTCTGTGGCTGGAACCTGGGCTACGTCGGGTGGGTGTCAATAGTTGACACAAGAAAACTAAGTTTAGAGTCCAGATCACTATGACGGAATGATTGGAGCAAGGACGGACTGGAGACAAGGAAACTGGTCAGAACCAGAAGAGATGGGCAGAATAACGCCATGATCTCAGTATCAGTGTTGTGGATGGAGGGATGGAGAGGTATGAGTACCTGCAACAGATCCTTAGAAAGTAGCCTGGACTGGACCAGTGACACACGAGCAGTGAGGGGAGGAAAAGATGACTTCAAATACCCTAGTCTGCTTTTTTCAGAGACATGTTTAACATGAGCAGACTCACAGAGTGAACTTTTTTTTAACTAGGCTAATGATTACATAGAACCCCTCTCCAATTAGTGCTTAACAATTGCTAATTGGAATTATTGAGCCTCATCCTTTTAATGGTGTCTTTGGCTTTTGCTTTTACATCTTTTTTCTTTGAACTAATCCTATAACATCGTCAATTACACTTAACTAAACCTTACATCTTGGCTTCCCAAACACGTACATCTCTGTTCTGGACTCTGAGTCAAAGCATCACCAATATATACCTGTTAAAATGCAAATGACTCACCTGTCATTCATTAATAGCTGCTAATACACTAACCAACTTCAAGTATCAGAAAAGCAGAGCACAGGCTAGGAAGACATAATCTGAAGGAGCACACAGAATGGGTTCATTAACATGATTAGAAGCCCCCAAAACTTCCCAAGGCAGCAAACTCAACAAAGGCCAGGTAAGCGATGAGATGAGGGAAGCTACAAGATAGGAATAGCAATCAAACACCAGGCACTGAGAAGCAGGGAACAAAACTCCAGAAGTAGAAGAGGCCATGTATAAAGAAGTCCAACCTTGCTGGGATTCTGAAGACTGCCTTCACACATATAAAATTATCATTTTCCTTTGCATAAACGTTTACCAACAAAGCATCTGGTAGTTCTGCTACTTAACAGCTGTGTGATATCTGACATGATTTAACCTCTCTGAGACTCAGTTTCCTTATCTACAAAGTGTGGATGAAGAGGGACATTTATCACTTCTATTTCACAGGTAGGCAAATTAAGATGGACAGAAGATGGTGAGATTAATTGAGGGCCCCCAGAACCTGCAGAACCAGGCTGGAGCTGGGCTTCTCTGACTCCCAATTCAGGGAGTGTTTCCTATAGTGCTGGTCCAACCTAGGAGACCAGCACGTAACCCCAGGTCAGGGGTAATTTGTAGGACATAGACAAATTGTTTCACTCTGTTACCCTGCCCAGTTTTTAGCTCAACTATGATGTCTAGAAGTTGAAAGTAACCTCTCATGAACATATCCCAAGTCTTTCTTAGGACTCCCTAAAACCTCAGAAATCTATTCTTAGGGTCTTGGAAACTCATAACAGTTCAATGTTGTCTAAGTTCATAGTGAATGGCCATACACGCGGCATTTTTACATCTCCAACTTCTTCATCCCGTTTGAGGAAGCATGTGAATGCATTGAAACAAAGTCCCACAGGGTATCGGCATTTAACTTCAGACACCTCTGGTTGCAAACTGGGGATAGGCTTGCAGGATTCCCACAGGCTGCATCCTGGTAATTGGTGTTGTTTCCTACGTTGTTCCGTGGGTGCTGTTGAATTTTTCCCTGTGTAAAACATGTTTCACTTTACATGCACAATTATAAAATCCTCAAGCAACCTTAATCGGATAAAGGATAAAGAAGGCCAATCTAATTTAATGAAAGGACTGAATAATGGTTTTTTAAACAGTCATTTTCTGACTTCCCCATAGCTAAAACTGCCAGAGTGCTAGTAAAATTTTTCAAGTATTCGCCTCAAGAAATAGATAGAGAGGCTTGTAGTTAGAATATTGATTGTTTGTAGGCAAAAGGTACTTACAAGACCTTTTAAAGTCATTCCCTAGACTTTTGTTGAAAACCTACTTAGTGGTAGGAATAGGGGAAATATTTGTCTTTAGTGTTAGAATAAGTACCTATCTTTCCCCCCCAGCTTTGTTTACAGTTTCAATTTGCATTATCTAGTGCTTGGAAAAAAGCCTCTGAGACGCAAAAGTAAACTTGGGCTCAGACAGGGAAAATCCAAATGAGCTCAGGATCAGATTCAGAAAAATGTCAAAGAGTTCCAAATGTACATTTGCCAGCTTATTCCCTTTTTATTCAAAAAAAAAAAAAATCCTTCCCTAACTGAGGTTTGGTTTCACCTTCCCTAAGGCAGCTTTGCTTTCAAATGAACAATCCCTCTATCCTTTGGTCTCTGTTTCTCTTAGGAGATAATGGCACATATATGAAAGAGCCTGACACACAGGGTCAGCCCAGAGCAGTTGATGCTGAGATAAATTGTAGATTGGAGACTGAGAATTGTAAGCATACATTTGGTGTCACTGGAGGATGAGAGGCAGGTGACTACTAGAACATCTTAAGTATTGGGTCTCTTCATTCTTCAAAGGACAGACAGGGATTGACTTATTGATAGGTTTTATTTAACCCATGGAGGTTAGTCATTTCTGAGACCCAAGGTAGGTCTTAGACGGCCATGGATGAAGCAAGAAAAGGTCAGAGAACCACCTCTGTCTTTTGAGAGATGCATATTATAAGTAAACTTGTTCTGTCAACTGCCCAGAAGTACAGGGCAGCAGTAAAAAGAAAAATGCTGGTTAGTATTCAGAGAACAGAAGTTTCCAGCATATTTCAAATAAAGGAAATGAAATTTTTGGAGAGCATCGGGAATGATGACCACAGTGTCAAAGGGCCCGCTACGGTGAAGAGCTGTCCCTCCTGCCACCGTTGTCCCTCCTGCCACCACTGTCCCTCCTGCCACTGTTGTCCCTCCTGCTACCGTTGTCCCTCCTGCCATCGTCGTCCCTCCTGCCACCACTGTCCCTCCTGCCACCATCGTCCCTCCTGCCACCGTTGTCCCTCCTGCTACCGTTGTCCCTCCTGCCACCACTGTCCCTCCTGCCACCGTTGTCCCTCCTGCTACCGTTGTCCCTCCTGCCACCGTCGTCCCTCCTGCCACTGCTGTCCCTCCTGCCACCGCTGTCCCTCCTGCCGCCGTTGTCCCTCCAGAGAAGAGGTATTGCTGCAGAGAACCTCTTCTTCTCTGAAGGGACGACACTGACTGTGGACCCTGAATCACCGGTGCCAAGCTGAGGATTTCACTCCGTGTCTCTTTCTAAGCTTGAGCCCAGATGGCAAAAAGACAGGAAGGAAATACAGCAACATGATAAAAGCGGTGTGTATGAATAGGAGGATTATGGCTGATTACCCATAATCTTTGCCATAGTTTCAATATTTTCAACAACAGGTAGGCATTAATTTTAAACACACCATTTTTTGCTAAATATGCACTTTAATTTTTTAAAAAACATTAAATATTAGGTATAAGAATGAGCTTGTAAGCAGCTGGGTGACGAAAGGAGAAAGTTCTCTCAGCCCTAACTTATTCTGGCAAATCATTAACCCAGGTAACCTGCATGGGCAACAGCACTGTCCTTCCTAATAACTGTTTTTTGTTATTTTCATTGGTGATATTAACAGAGCCACCATTTATTAAGAGGTTACTCTGTGTTAGGGCACTATACTATGTGCTTTATGTTTATCCTCTTATTTAATTATCAGAGCATCCTTACATGCTAGGCATTACCGTTATCCCCACTTACAGAGGAGGAAACTGAGGCTCAATGGGTTATGTAACTTGCTAAGAACACAAGACAAGTAGGTGATTATCAAGACCAGGATATAAACCCAGATCTGTCTGAGTCCGTGGTTCTACACCACTCGGGCAAAATCAAACTAGTTTTCTCAAACATTACCTCTCACCTCCTTCTCCACACTGTAATGCTTCCACATGCACTTGAGCCTCTCTTGTTCAGGACGTCCTCTCCAATGTCAGCATCTTAGCAGAAGAAACTTGTGTTCCCCTGCCATGTCCCCAGAGCTCAAAACAGTGCCTGGCACATAACAGACACTCCTCAATGACCATTTGTGGGATTGATGAGTAAACTCTAATACATCAAATTCCAACCACAATATTCTATCTTTGCAGTTGACTAGCTCCTACAAGCAAAGTAGTCTCGATACTTTCAAAATCGAGATTATCGCCGTTCTATTGGCTAGGACCGTTTGTCTATTGTTCTCCAAACCGTTTTCCTTTACATACTGCATTCGGGCCTAGACAACATTTTCTAGCTTACCCTGTAGTTGGCAGTGGCTTGTGACTGAGTTCTAGCCAGGGGGATATGGTAGAAGTAATGTTTCCACTTCTAAACATGACCTGTAGAAGACCATGGCTTGTGTGGCTCAGTGTATTGAGCACCAGCCTGCAAACCAAAGGGTCACAGGTTCGATACCTAGTCAGGGCACATGCCTGGGTTGCGGGCCAGGTGCCCAGGGCAGGGCATGCAAGAGACAACCACACATTAATGTTTTTCTTCCTTTCTTTCTTCCTCCTTTCCCCTCTCTAAAATAAATAAATAAAATCTTTAAAAAAAATAAAATAAACATGACCTGTAGAAGCCTAATCTGCCATACTCATATTCTCTTTTTTTCGTTTGGCAGCTGGATGGGTGACAGACAGTAGATGAAAGGAGCCAGAGTCTGTGAACATATGCATGGAGTAGACCCTTGCTATACTCAGCTGACCTACATTGGGCCCAGACATAAGCAAGAAATGAACCTTTATTTTACTAAGCCAGTAGGTCTTGGAGTCATGGTATATAACCATATTGGTTAAAATTGTTTGAGCAAGCAGTAGCTAAATAATATATGTATGTATATGTAATACATGCATACATGCATATAAAATTGCTGAATTATGTACAAGATCTACAACATTATATAAGTTATAGAACATACATCAAAATATAAATTTGAAAAGAATGAGATACAGATGAAATAAAAATATTTTTAAATTTCTTGCTAATCATTATGGTTCTGTGGTATTACTAGGCAGCATTTCAAGGAGGCACACTGGGGCTTCGGGAAAGATTTGTCATTAACAATGATGGGAACAAATCTACATTTCAAAGGGTCTTCCTGATGATTTTTTTAGTGGCTGACTTGATGTCAGTCCTGTTTTTAAATCATAACATGGCTGACAAAGAGCTCAAATTAGAAGTAGAGGTGAAAAGGCTGCTCTTTTATTGTTGCTCACTTATAATATTGGTATTATTTTCAATCCAAGGTCTCCTTAAAAGAGTCTGTATAAGCCACTCTCTATTTTGTGAAGGTTGAATTCATAAAAATTAGATCATGGAATCCATAAATCCACATTACCAGACACAACTAAAATGTGATGTGTCCCAGTTCACCAAGGACAAATGAACATATAAAGGTACCAATGTCACATTTTCCGTCCCTTCAGGATATGTGACTACCGTATGATACATGCAGTCATCTGACATGTGATCATTTCAGGAGGCTAGCATCAAGCCACATATTAAAAATGTTAAAATTTTCCTTTTCCATCATAAAGTAAATTGAAGTTTTAGCACAGATGAGCCCTGCGATGGGCACACTGTATTTCTGAGGCCCCTGTTCTGTCACAGTGTCTTGGGCATCCAAATCCTAGTGGTCTCAATTTTTGAAGTCCATGATCTGCCTCCCAACTATGCATCGAGTAAGATGATGGAAGACACTCCACCTAAGTTCTCTCCCACTTTAGCTCCCAACCTTCCCCCAAAGCCAGATTTCTCCTTGTTCATATGGGCTAGAAGCCATGATCTCTTTTCCCGGAGATACTGTTAGATATTAGCTAAGGTCCTTTTGATTTCCCCTAAGACAGATGATAGTAGACACAAAATCTTATCTTACCAATTCAAGTAAAAGCACATGGTTAAAGCAGGTGACTGTCTGGCAGTGTGATGTGGTGACAAGCTCCAGGGGAAGGGGCACTATGAGTTATAATATCCAGGTTCCACCTGACTATCTCCTGAATGAAGTCAGCATGTACCTTTGCATCTTAGTCTCCTTATCTATGGGACAGGAACAGTTATGCATGTCCTACTTCCCAGGGCTATGAAAGGAGTATAAAAATAATAAAGAACTGTGGGAAAAGAGACTCCTTATAGCCCTGCCTGAGGGGGATGCAGGAGGGTTCCAGAGAGGGAAACTTGGCAGGAATTTGAGAGGGAGGTTCTCAAACACAATGAGTCTGTTATCTGATGCTGTCTTCCAGGAAACTTTGAGAGTAGCTTAGGACAACGCAAGACAAGAAAAACCCTAAAACATTTTAGATTTTTACTCCTTCAATCAACAGCCTTAATAAGATAAGCTTTTAGTGGAAAATTGGAAGAACAAAGCTTCCTGGACACTCAAACACGCAGGTTGAGAGCACCTAGCCAGGGGCTAAGTAGTCAGGATGGGGCGGAGCCTCACGGTGGGCTTTGAAGTTGGGGCTGCATTCAATATGAGGCTCTGACACTAACTAGCTTTGGGGCAATTTAATCAACCTGTAGGTACCTCAGTTTTAGCATAAGTACTAACAATAAGACCTACTTGTGTCATGCCTATGAAGATTTAGTGAAACAGCAGCTGTGCATGATATAATCTAGGACTTGGCACATAATAGATTCTCAATAAATAGCTATCTGCTTCACCATCATTATCATTTACTCTTCTTGCCCTTGCTTAGCCTGTCCTTAAAAAGAAATAGATGAGGCATAGCTAACATCTGCCAAGTACTTAAGAGAAAGGCTTGGCAAGTGCTTATCAACAGAGGCTAGAGAAGTGCTTCCTGGTGGGTCATGCAGAGTGAGTGCTCTTGCCCTGCAAGACCTTGCTGAGAAGTCACGGGTGATGAGCAGTGAAAACCAAACAACAAACTCTGGCCAGGTTGGAGGCGGGGCAGCAGGTAGGCAGCTGGCAGCCAGTCTCAGGAATAACCTTACCGACTCAAGGACACCCTAACTAAAGTGTGTGAGGAGCAAAGAGGAAGACAGAAAGCATGGATGACTTGACAAGCAATTCTTACTTCTTTAACCATTTGGTTGAAGTCAGTACAACCAATCTAACCTTTCTCAGGCAATAGCTGTGACCTCAACCCATGCCTGAGCAACCTGGCTCTCCATAGCTCACATTTCGATAAACTCTGCCCCTTAAAGAAACAACCAGAAGGCCTCTCTGAGCAGTGCCTCCACTGCCAAAATCCCTGTGAATATGGCATCTTTTCATCCTTGTAGAGCATCTTGTAAGTTGTTTACCAAGTCCAAAGTCACATGTCCACAAGTACAGTTTCCAGAGAGATTCATAAGATTTGATCAACCTTATACCCCACAAAACAAGACCATAATTCCTAAGTTTATTTATTTTTTTCACAAGAGCACCAAGAAAGATAGGGTAAGTGGATAATTCAGTATGCCCCCCTCACCAGGACTAGACTACTCAAAATTCTTTCCGTCTTAACAGCAAGCCCTGCTCATGCATAATGATATGGAACACATCCGTGTTAAGAACAGGTTGTGTTTGAAGTACTCTCATGGATGCCCTTTGAAAAGATAGAGTAAATCCTTTTTTGTAAAAGGAGAGGCATTAATTATTTAATTAAAGTAGTTGTTGACTTTTTAAATGCAATAGGCAAATTTTCCATAATGAACAGTATTTTTATAATATGTACATCTCTGGTTCCTGTTGCTGAAAATAAACTAGCTGAAAATTTAACCCTGGAGTGGGAGATAGTATTTGAAGGGAGAAATCTATAAGAAGTAATATGCAAACAGAAACTAGAGTTTCTTCCTACAGTTGTGACTTAGACTTTGAAAAATACCTTGGCTTGATTGCTATTATAATATAAACCCTAATAGCTTCACAAACAAGAGGAGTCATCTCGGGAAGTGGAGGTGAGAGCTACACCAAATCCATGAAGGATAAAATTTGTAAAATACCTTGGAGATATACACACTATGCCACTTACTCAAGTATTGAAAAGGTTTGAATTAATCTTGACTTCACGACAGTTAATACAAAGGTCCCAAGACAATAAATCTTGATATTGATTAATCTACACCACACCCCCCTACAGTCAATTCAATTTTTAAGTCCTACAGGTTCCCAGAGGTAGATGGGGCAGATGTGACAAGGGTGATTTACAAAATCAATATAACACAAGAGATCTAGAGAAATTAACTACAGAAGAGATGACCCATTAAATCATCCAGTCCATCTCCATCTCCCTCTTGGCCCCTTGCAGGCTCTCCTCTTTCGATATATTTGAGCCACTTTATCCAAGTAAGTTGTGGAGGTCAACAGATATGAGGGCTTAGTCCTTTTCCCAAGAAACTAATCCCACTCCCAATGTCCCAATGCTGCATCCATGTCTTACTCTACATCAATAATTCTCAACTCTGGTAGCACATTGGATTCACCCAGGGAGCTTTTGAAATACACCAATGCCAGGCCTCATGCCCAGAGATTTTTATTTGATTGATCTGGGGTAGGACCTGGATGCTATTGGTTTGTTTGTTTGTTTAACACCCAAGTGATTCTAATGTTCAGAAAGTGTTGAAAATCAGCTCTTTACATTAATAGTCTTATTCCTTCTCCAGCTTTTGAATGCTTTCTTGTTGGCCGTACTGAAATTAACTCAATAGTACCAGACAAGGAGTGAGAGCTTGGATGACAATAAATCAGTAAATCCTAGCTGGCTGAGGAACTGGCTGAGAAGCCGTGCTGTGAGGAATCATTATTGCTGATGGGAGCATGATATGTATCTCAGGTGGACTAGGGCTCCTGAAAACAAAAAAAAATGGCTGAAGACTATTTAAACTAAGAGAGAAAAGACAGCTTTTCCAGTCTCAACGCCAGGAGCAATTAACCACAGGGAAAGCTGTGAAAGATGTTAATTCATCAGGATTTCCTCTGTTGATTATTTTAACCTTAGCTTTGGGAAGAAATAAAATTTAAATATGAATTTTAAAAAGCATACATACAAGTCTAAAAGCGAACTTGTGTTGAATCCTCACCATACGCAGTTCTAGTGCCTCATGTGGATTACACCTAAGTGTCCCTGCAACCCTATGAGGTGCGTGCCAGTGTAACCCCCTGGCAGAGGTGAAGACACTGAGACAGCCAGGAGCACACAGACAGGAAGTGACAGAGTTGGAATTCCAATTTAGTTAGCGTGGCTCCAGGGCCCCTGTTCTTGATCGTTCATTTCAACCACCTTCCAGAATTATGTGATTTAGACATAAAGGAAACACCTGAAATGAGAAACTAATGGTGCCACATTAAACCTTAAAAGAGCTAAGACACAATTTCTTCCATAGATATCTAGAGAGCATTGGTTTCAAACATTAGCATGCACAGAGATCACTGGAAGAGATTTTTAGAACAATTCCTGGGCACCCTTCCCTAGCTATTCTGATTCAGGAGTTTGGGTGGGGCTTATGAACTTAATTTATAACAAGGTTCAAACATATTTTTTTTTAAATCCTTACCTGAGGATAGGTTTATTGATTTTAGAGAGAGAGGAAGAGGGGTGGGTTGAAAGAGAGAGAGAGAAACATCGATGTGAGAGAGAAATATTGATCGGTTGCCTTCCACCACCAGCTTGACCGAGGATCAAACCCAGAACCTACATATGTGCTCTGACCAGAGATCAAACCCACAACCTTTTTGGTTTACGGGAAGATGCTCCAACCAACTGGGTCACCTGGACAGGGCTAGAAACATCTTTTTTACACTGTTAAATTTACCAGAGAAGTTCGGGATCATTCAATTTCAGCAAGTGGGAGAGAATTAGCAGCCTTGCAAAAGGTCCTTTCGGGAAGCTGGGGTGGCAGAAGCTGAGCAATGAAGAGCTAAGAAATGGTTCTGAGGTCCTGGAGCCAGTGAGCAGCAGCTCCTCTTCCAAAATGCTTCTTGGGGAAGTACTTTGAGGAAAATTATTTTTAGGAGATAGGAAAGTGCCTGAAGAAAAGGAGAATTAAAAATTTAAAAAAGACCAGAAGAAACTGATGATGGAACAAGGTTCTGGAAAAGGCAGAAGGGTTCATGGCAACTGCAGTGAGTCCTCCTGCCAAATCTCCATCGTGAGAAAGGCCTTCCAGAAAGACAGGCTCACGCCAGGCCTCTTGGCACTGTGTCTCCAAGTCCAAGGGTGCACTACCCAACCACTACTGGATAGCAAGGTTAATAACTATCTTAGAAACAGTTTTTCAAAGTCCCATGACAAGAAAAAAAGAACTATAGGGTACAACATGACCACAGCATATCCCAGCCCTCCCGAAGACTAGCGCTATGCTTGATTGACATGTTGGTCCTAAGAGGCCCTCACTGATACCTATAGAACTTTCTTTTATGTGGGTTGTTACCCTAGTCCCCTGGCTGCAGAACTGGCTACGTAATTTATGGGACACAGCACAAAATGAAAATGTGGACTCCCTTGTACAAAAATGATGAAAAATTCCAAGATGGCAACAGCAGAGCATTAAGCCAAGTATGGGCCCTTCTGAGCATGGGGTCCTGTGTGACTGCATTTTGCCTAACCATAAAGCCAGTCCTGATTGGCTGCACATTAGAATTACCTGGGGTGGGGGTGGGGCTGTAAAAATGCCAATGCCTAAGCTGCACCTGAAACCAATTAACACCAGAAGTTCTGTGGGTGAGAATCACACATCAGAATTTTTTTAAAGCTCCCTCCCCATTGATACCTATGTGCAGCCAAGGTTGAGAAGCCACTGCTTGTTTGTCATAGAATCTGACTTAAGAGCAGCTTTGAAAATTATTTTCTTTAAATAAGGAATTCTATCTGGAAAAAAATATTATTGTCCCACAAAATGGACTATAGACCTACTTGCACACTACAGAATCAGATTTCTCCACCTATCCGTTCCTATAAAGTGGCTCAAATTATTACTACAAAAGAAAAGAATGCAAATCTTTTCCTATAATAAATACATGTATTGCCATACAAGCCAAACAAAAATAAAAGGCAACTTGAGCAATGGAGACCATGTTAAATTCCTTTAAGGACTCTGAATCTGCCTGGCTCTACCAGATGATTTCTTCCAGGGCCTGGGCACTGGCCCAGAACTCATCCACACTTCTGAATAATGCATGATACAAGGTTCTTCCGAGCAACAGTGAGCTTTGGACAGAATGCTCTGTTAAGGCAGGAGATTCTGACCCTCACCAAATCCAAAGCTTGAGATTTATCCCAATAGATGGGATCAAATGAGGATGGCCATCCAAGCAGCAGAGCTGGGCGGCTCCCAGCTGGATGCATAGTTACCCAAGAGTTCTTAGCAACAAACTCAGCTGTCTAAGGAGAAGAGGTCCTTCCCACAGGAATCTGAGACCCTAAATGGATTAGGGAAGCCAAGTCTTTAGACAAGCAGTACGGGCTGAGGCAAATTACAGAGACCACCAAGAGTGGCCGCTCAGGACAACAGCAGGCACTAAGGCCTTTCATTCTGACGTATCAGCAACAGAGTGACAGGGAATGCTTTTAAAGTAGAGGTCATGGGTTAGCATCCTGGCTCCACCACTTTGTAGCTGTGTGACTGCTCTGTGCCTCAGTTTCCTCACCAGAAAAATGGAGCTAATGAAGTACCATACAACGGCTATGAAGATTAAATAAGATAATCCCTGCATGAGGCTAAGTGAAGAACAGAGTTTCATGCATGGTAAGCACTCAGTAAACATTACTTTTGCTACCATCCTCATTGCCACCACCACCATGGCACTCCACAAAACACACAGAACTCACTTCTCTCCCACTCTACCCAGACAAAAGTGAGTGGCTCCAGGTTCCACAAGCCAGTAAGAGTAGAGCCGGGATTGGAACCTATGTTTTCCACCTTATGTTCTCAACTTTCTCATTTCACTGAACTCGAGGACCGAGCAGAGACCCTGTCTGCAGCCTCTCGGGTGCGGCACGTGGCATAATCACAACATGTTGTGAGTGAGGATTAAAGGAGATGATTAGGGAAAGCTGGGACAAGCTGTCTCTCACATCATGGGCATTTACTGCATGTGAGCTATTGTTACTATCGCCATTGTTATCGTGCCATTGATGAACTGCCAGGAAAATTGCACGTATACTGACTATATCTACCATATTGGAGACTTACTTGAGGGTGGGCTATCTTAAGAAATCTAATCTCCAACCTTTTGTAAAAACAGAATTCTCCCTGGTAACATGACTAAAATCACCCACTTAAATTATCCCATGCATATGTTGGGAACCTGCTGTATTGGCTATGCTTACAATAATAGAAGCCATACTTCCAAGCTATCATCAGCAAGAGATAGGACAAAGAAGTAATTTTAGAAAAGAAGTCCAAACTTCAAAAATCTCCAGACCCACAGTCAGAGATTGGCCAGCACAGAAATGAAGCTTTAAAGAAAAAGGGACTGTGACCTTTATGTCTTTTTTAGATCCCTCTCTTTGAGAGAAATTTTATACCGCCATGCCAAACCCAACTCACCTTTTATCATTGATATTTCTGCTAACATAGTGCTAGGCCTTTCCTGGGGGCCCACAGGCAGCCATGCTGGGGTTGTAACCCTACCATTTAGAAGCAACTTCCTGACCAATCAGATGGCATTAAGTAAGTGGATTTGTTTTTCCACCCAAGTAAGTGTCTCTTCCAGAAAGAAACCTGCCCTATGGCACCAATTTCCTTCTTTTGCTGAGTGGTCCAGGGAAAAAAATAAAAATTTAAAAAACAACAATGAAGCCATGACAATTACACTGGCACATAATGAAAGCCACAAATACATAATTACCATGTTCCACTTGGTACAATACACTCCATCGTTGCCAAAAACTGCCCACTCTGATAGCAGTTGCCCTTATGTGGGCCCTGGGCTCTGCAGCTGCATCTCAATGAGCCCTAAGTCTGCTGCCTGGAATGGTTGCCCTGGTAACAGGGTTCTGGCTGAGAGGGACATTGATTACCCCTAGGAATGAGTTTCCACTTGGAAGGAGACTGGGTGAATGCAAAAGCAGAAAAATTTGGAGAGGGAGGAAGGGTCCAAAGGGGTATGGGAGTTAACAAAGACCTGGGAGGGGACCCAAGCTTATCTTTCCGAAATAGAGCAAAGACACATGTAAACTTGGTGCCTTGAGCTCTCAGACTCTTAAGCAAGGCCTAAAGTTGAAGTATCCCATCCACCCCTGGCTCAAATGTTCCTTGTCAGGAGAACTAGACCAGTTGTCAAGAGGCTTGAATTCTAGGGGGATGAGGGTAGATGGAGGTGGAAGAGGGTATAGGGAGGATAAATGGTGTTGGAAAAAAAAAATAACAAGAGGCTTGAATTCTAGTCCCACCTCTCTTAATTCACTGGATGACCCTGGATAAATCACATCTAGGTAAAATGAAGGGAGTTAGGACTATGTAATTTTTCTACAGCATAAAAGCTAAGACCATCTGAGAGGGCCATATCAGCTCAGGACAAAGTGACAGAGAATTGTTGACAACTGCCCTTTCCCTTAGCATTCGTATTGTTAAATACTCCTCGGATGTCTCAAGCATACTCTCCAGAATCAAGTTCAGATTTCTACTGCCTGTTTCCAAGGTTGTCTTTAGGAGAAATGTTACCACCAGATTTGGCCGATTTCCATCACAAATGGAACAAACCTGGATGCTCTATGTGGATGAAGGTACTCCATTGTTGCCCATCTGAATCACTCGACCCTCCTCACCAATCGTGCATTAAGGAGTGACAAATGATTAATGATTGATGAATTCGTGGGATATCAGAGAAGGAGCCAAGGAAAAGTATTCCTGGCAGAGGGAACAGCATATGTAAAGGTTCTGTGGCTAAAGGCAGAGGGTTCATGTGAAGCCTGAAATAAACACCAGTGTAGCCCGAGGCCTGAAAACAAAGGGGAGCATGCTGTGAGACGGGGGTTGGTGGCAGTGAAATAAGCATGAGCTGGATCATGCAAGCCTTGTGAGTGGCCACGTTTGTGGTCTTGCTTCTATCCTAAGAGTTTTGGAGGCTATTAGCAGCGGAGAAAGGTGGAAGTAACGTGACAAGATTTTCTTTTGAAAATATTAAGGACGTGAGGAAACCAATTCGGAGGCTACTGCCATAATCCAGCCAAGAAACGATGTGGCCTGATGAATAATTTTCAAAAAGGAAGAAGTGCTACTACAGGAGTGGTGGCCGCAGCCCTTCTAACTGCCTCTCCTGGTGTCGGCCGGCTCTCCTAGTTTATCTGCTTCGCCTTGCTCAGCGTCATCCCCTGGGACTTAAGTGCTGACTGTTAATGTCTCACAGTGAGGAATGGACTCTCTCTGCCCCTAGGTAGCACTATCTCTATCCACTTACTTTGCACTAACATCTTCCTCAATCCAAAGCCTCAAGCCCTCCAGAAATTCCTAGAGAGCATGGAAACCCCTCAGAAAGCATGGAAGCTTTGTTATTGTTAATTTTTTTGTCTTGAAACAATCACTTGCAATAAAGAGAGAATATTCAGCAAACACATATCTTTTAGGTGTGGAAAGACTAAAATACAACTAAAACAAGAAATCCTTCCTTTTTACCACTGGGTGCCAAGTGGTAGTGTGAGCTGTGCTAGAAACAGGGAAACCTGGTCTTAGAAAAGCCTTCGTGTGTTCAAAAGCACTTCAGCAGCTGAGGAACAATTCCTTTAAAAGTTGTCCTGTGATATTTGAGATCGTATCTGTCTTGACTGAGTTCTAAGCCTACAGCTGGGTGGGGGACAGAAGAGGCCTGTAAGACTCCTGTAGCTCTCAGGGTGGGTGATTTGGTTGCAATATATTGATTGTGGGACTGGGCAGGAGAGGCTGGGGCAACCGTCTGGGTTTCGGAGGAAAACATGTAGAGAGGGAAATGTGTCAACCACACACTTTTGGATATTTCTCTTATCAGGAGGTAGGGCCCATGTTCCCTGCCCTTGACTCTGGGCCCTGTGGCTGCTTCAACCAATAGAACGCAAGGACACAGTGGGTACGGCGCTGGAACCATTCCTCTTCCAAGTTGCAGAATTCTACAGAGCCTTCCTCTTCCGAAGGTACAGATATAATTAAGTTTGATGATTACACTTACAGCAAATGATGCTTCCCATTTCAGACAGGTTTCCTCAATTTTCTTTGTGGGTAAAACTGTTGGATGGCATCTGCTGAAATAGAAGAATCTAAAGCTCGAGTGTGAATAGTCCCTAACAAGTTAATATCAATCACAAATGAAGCTAGAAGACTTTTCAAATAATATTTTAGGTCAATGAGAGTAAAGAGACGATTTTTTAAAGGTCCAGTTTACAAATGACCTTTTTAAGGAATATAACAGCAGAGTGAAGTCTACCTCCATCAATGGCCCCCTGAGGGACTCGAAATGCTTTTTTTGTACGAGAAACCAGAAGTTCAAGATTGTTGCAGGTTTATTTTATCCCCCTCTGAATTTCAATCTGTGCCTCCCCTGGGGCCCATCTCTGAGGATGTTGGGATTGCCTGTTTCTGGAGACAAATGTCTCTGGAAATGCAACCTTTCCCTTCATCCCGCAGCAGAGCCTCCTCTACTCTCTCAAGGTCACTAGGGGAAAGGGCACACACATGAACAGTTTTGCAGTTTTTTTTTCCTCCAAATCTTTTTTTCCCTCTCATCCAGGAGAGTAGTAGAGTGGAAAGTGGACTCGAGTGGGAACCCAGAGATTGTATTCCCACGCCTTTCCTGCCTTTCCCAGCACTGTAACCTGGCCCTGCCACCCAACCTCTCACCACCTCACTCTCCTCAGCTACAAACACAAAACACAGTATGGGTAAGCTCATCTGACAGGTTCCTCTAGTCCTCAGGGTCTGGGGTTGTACTCTTTTGACAGAGGGTGAGATCTGTCCTCCCTGACTATGACCTTGAGTGAGAGTCGGAAACTTGCAGCCCAGTCTCATCCTCCTTCCAGTAGACCAAGCACTTGACTCACTGTGTTAAGAAGAGCCAGTTGCACCCTGACTGGTGTGGCTCAGTAGATTGAGTGCTGGCCCTGGAAACCAAATGGTTACCGGTTCAAGTCCCAGTCAGGGCACACGCCTGGGTTGCGTGCCATATCTCCAGTAGGGGGCACGCAAGAGGCAACCACACATTGATGTTTCTCTCCCTCTCTTCCTCTCTCCCCTCTCTCTAATAGATAAATAAATAAAATCTTCTTTAAAAAAAATAATCACACCCAACCATATAGAAGTTTTGGTCCATGCAAACAAGACAGTGTGTGTAATTCCATACAGGTTACAGGCTGAAATTCCTTCTCTCCCTGAGTTCAAGGATGATGATGCCCAGCTGCCAGAGCTTCCCAGAGCCATGCTGATGACAAGCTCTCCCAGAACCTGCCAACTGTCAGCTGTGTGCTCCCTGCTTACAGTTTAGGTCTGAGATGTCACGCAGGCCTGCAATGCTGAGACTTTTCAGATTATTTTTTCCTCACGAACTCACTCCCTCAGCCAAATGCAAATCTCTCTTTTATCTCCAGACTATTTCTGAGATGGTGGAAAAGCCAGGAATTTGCTTTCCGGGCTCTGATTTCACACAAAACCCGTTGACAGGGCAGATGATAAACGCCCCCAAGAAGCCCAGCCAAGAGACCAAGTTCCCCCAACAATGGGTCACAAATAGTCTCAGGCTTCACTGGAGCTTTCTAGCATCACTAGGAGGAAGTAACTTGTGCTGGAGGGATAAAGTGATGGGTTTTTAAAACACTGGTATCTGCTCAGGGATAAACACATAGACTGATGGACAGAAGAGATAGTCCTCAGAGACACTAGGATCTATAAAGGATCTGTGTATATATAATGAGGGAAGCACTTTGAGGCTGTGGGTAAGGATGGGGTATATATAAATACATTCCTACTGCATCAGAGACCTAGTGGTCCAAAGAAAAACTTTCAGACTACGAAAAGAAAATATAGGGTAATACCTACTAGCTTTATATTGAAATCAGAAAAGATTTTTTAGACAAGGCATAAAAAATGCAACTCATGGAGAGCCAAATTAATATATCTGATAACATCAATTTTTGAAAACCTCTTTTTGGCAAAACATACCATAAACAAAGTTAAGGAAACAAGAGATAATATGAGAGAAGATATTATTTATATATGTACGCACATATACATATGTATTTTATATCTTATGCACATATGTGCATTTATGTATGTATATGCATTTACAGAGAAAGGATTGGTATTCAGAATAAATAAAGAAGTCTAACAAATCAATTTAAAAATTGCAACTCAGAGGAAGATGCGCAGAGGGTTTGAACAAGTAACCCCCAGAAAAGGAAACCTTTAGGCTAATAAACATATGGAAAGTGACTCAATATCTCTAGCAATCAAAGAGATGCAAAAAACAACCACCATATCAGGTGCCGTACTTTCAAAGCCCCAATGTTGGAGAAGGAGACTGTCTGCTGTTGGTGGGAGTTTAAATCGGTATAACCGCACCAGACAAGCTGCAATGTTATATGTGAAAGCGTGTATTTCTTAAGACCAGCAATTCCATTTCTAGTACAAATCCTAGAAAGACCCTCATACATGTGCATAGAAGTGTGGAAAATGTTCACACTGGTGAATTGTTTGCAAAAGCTAATAACGGTGAACTCTAAATGTCCACCAATAAGGGAATGGATAACATATACTCATGATATAACACGCATGATAGAACATATATGATACAATACATTCATATGATAGACTACTATGCAGCAGGCAACATGGATAAACTAGAGTCATGTATCAATGCTAAGTAAAACAATTTGCAGAAAACCGTGGTAACCATTTCCATCAATGCTATGTCATATTTATGAATACTTAAATATGAGACTAATGTAGAAAATCCTGGACTAACGGATACACACCAGATTCTTAACAATGATTGCCTTGGGCAGAGGGATAGAAAATGGAACTAAGCAGAGAAATTTTATCTGTATTTTAAAAATATTTTATAATAAAAAATAGACCTGAAGCAAATATGATAAAATATAAATATTAATCCATCCTGAGTAATGGGCACACAGGTGTTTATAACATTATTCCCCAGATTTTTCTATTTTAATTTGTTTATAACTAAGGAGAGAAAAGCAAATAGTGCTCTCACATTAACTGTAAACCCTCCTACCCTAAATACATCTACATATGTCTATGTTCTGTCCTCGCCATCTTCCTGCCTTAGCTCAGACCCTCGCCTCTTCTCCAACCGGCCGTTACTGATCCCCTCGCCTTCAGTTTCCACTTCTATACTGTTGTCAGGATGGCTTTTGTGGAATATAAATCTTATAAAAATGTAACACAAAACAAAAATCTAACTCTTACTGTGGACCCTTCCCCTTCCGAATAAAATCATAGTCTCTGTAAGGCAGACAAAGTCCTCCATGACCCGGCCTGTGCTTCCATCTCTGGTCCCCAATGCCCCCATCCCTGCCCCCCTCACCCACACGCACAACCACGCTCTGGCCAAGCTGCTGCTCCAGAGAACCCCCCCACTCCTGTGCACCCTTGTGTAGCACTCCTAAACTGTGGTTTGCCCTTCAACACTGGGCTCAGCCAGCACCTTTTGCCTGCAATACTGGGCTCTTTCCCCAGCCTCCCAGGGAGCCCTGTTCCAACCAGTCACACTGAGCACACCCCATGGCTAACACCGCCCCCCAGGAAGATCACAAGCTTCCAATCTATAGGAACCATGACTCATAAAGCTCTTTCCCGTGTTCTGTAATTAGCGCTCATTAAATTTCATCAGATTAATACATTAAAATGCATAGACATCTCTCTGATGGCTAATGATGTTGAGCATCTTTTCATATGATTCTGGGCCCTCTTTATGTCTTTTTTCGAGAAGTGTCTGTTCATGTCTATTGCCCATTTTTTAATTGGGTTTTTGATGCAAATTAAAACCACAATGAGATACCACCTCACACCA